>CM076726.1:3652671-3845171 GCA_038501795.1 Pseudopleuronectes americanus
TAGCAAAGTACAAGAACGAAACGCAAAAATCACAGACTATTGAAAAAAAGACAATTTGTGGATGTTACAAAGTAGTAATAATAACATGATGGATCAAAAAAGAATACATGGATGTAGACAACTCAAATAAACACTAAGGAAATAAATGTGTAATTTGATATGCAAGTTAAAACAATCAGAATTCATTTATACGAAATTGCCTTAAAATCACGTAAGGAGTCACGCAACACATTGACATACATCAAGTATGTCGTAGAATGAGCTCTCACCAAATGATGTGGTTTCATGGACAAGGGCACAGTTCAACTTTACTCTGCAGACGTCCACTAGGTTTAAAGTACGAGGTCTGCAGGGACCAGTGCTGGTTGTACCCGCCATGCTTTATGACCCGGCTTGATAAGAAGTTTATTCCCTTTCGAGCCACTGTCTTGGCCACTACAACTGTTGTCTTCATCCCTAAGCCTGCCCTGATGAACAAGTTCGTTTCAAGGCTCCCCAGGCCAGCAAGAAAGTGCAGGAGGTCTGCCAGGGACATGATAACCAGCATAGTAGAAAAGTTTTAATTTTAAAATAATAAAATGTCCATATTTTACATTTTACGTATCCCTAGTAAAACAAGAACATTGAATCATTTTGTAAGCAAATTAAGATGCAGTTTGACAGCATGAGTAGTTTTAAATATATACAGAACATAAGAAGACAATGTAACATGCTAACTTTAACCCATTTATTTTTCATATAATAAGGATTTTTCTTTTCCTTGGTATATTATTGGACAACTCAACCCAGAACCCAAGATTTTGCAGTTCCTGTGGGTGAGATGTAAGCTTCATCAACGAGAATGCTTCTAAAGCGTCAACAAGTGCAGGTAAAGACCATAGGTCAAGTAAAATTGTATCCAAAGGTAACACTATCTTACGAAGCTGCTTGTACATTATCTACTGCATTGTCCTAAGTAATGTTTATTGTTCTCTCTCTGTGTCTCAGTGACTTGCAGGTACCATCCAAGGAAAGGCATGTGTTTACCAATTCATGAAGTACTGGGCACAAAAGGAAAGCAAGAGGAAGACATTCTCCAAGGGCGCAGAGAAACAGTCAGGTCACCTTAAGAGTCAAGGTAAGTTAATATTTATGTTTGACATTGTAAAGTTGCATTTTCAACATTCTTTATCGTTTGCCTTCAATCTTTTCCTTCCTATCAAACCCCATGTTGAACCAGCTAATCAATGCCCCCATCAGCCCTGACTGACCGTGAGGCCCCAGTCTACAAACTACGTCCAGAACAGCTGGAACAGGAGAGCAAAACCTGATGTCACATGGCCCGGAATCAACTTCACAACAATGATCGAGCTCCTCACACAAACGACAGCATCTCGCCCTGCTCATAATGACCCTACTGTACCTCAGCCATCTCCTCCAGCTGCACTACAGGCGCCGCATCTACTGCGTTCATCCAACATGGAGACAGTCAACTTCTCAGGAGACACAGTAAGTTTTGTTCTAAGCAGGAGAGACTTCAAAACACAACAGTCTTTTCTTACTTTACTGTATTTTTACAGACGTGTGTAAATGACTAAAGTCCATTCAGCTCTGTCTGTTCAGTCTCATGGACAAATGCAGTCGGATGAAATAAACTCAGGACCTCCTCGCTGCTGAGAACTCTGCTCTAAAGCAGCAGGTGGCAGAGCAGGCTGCAAGAAACGATGATGTAACGAGAATGAATAGTGACCGGCCGGAGCAACAGATCGAGAGGACGCTGCTCAGAAGGAGCTGAAGTACATCAAGGACTATATTTCCTCAATGCTGTATGATTTAAATTATGAAAAATTCTCATCTTCGTAACTGGAGCAGGTGAAGTTCCAGAGCTGGGTTTTCCATTGGTTTTTCCCTTAACAGCCTGTAATGTGCCTTTCATGTCCAGCTTGTCCACCACAAAGTTATCACGCAGTTATTCTGAACAAATAACCAGCTTCCCCAAACACGACACTGCTAAAAAATGTATACCTGAGAGAAGGCATCAAGGGATGGAGAGTGTGAAGGCGTCAGAAAGAGTGAGAGCCAACATATTTTTTTGTTAATTAAATCAATATTCACAATTACTTTAAGCAGCCTGATGTTGCCCTTCACGCTTTCAGGTTGCTGGTTCCCTCTGCTCCCAACTCACACCTCTTCTTCCCTCTGGAACTTTACCGCTTTATTCTCATTGTCTCTCTTCAGCAACGCTGCAAGGTGGAGGTAAACTGGAGTATCAGTATTTTTTTACTTTTCAGGTTGTCCCTTGTTTGATGTTTTATTTGACATTACTGATGATTAATTAGTAGGTCCATGTTACAATGTGAACTGTTGTATGTTTGACAGAAGTTGGCAAAACATTGGTAAACATTTAATTTTATTAAGTAACGTTTATTTTTAAACGTTAATTAATATCAAATCAAATATCAATAAATGTTGTCTTTTTTTTCATCTGTGCAGATGTGATGGAGAAGACGGCAAAGAAAGAAATTAATATTTTAAATAAATTTGAAAAGATTCATGTGTTTCGTGTGATTCTTGTTTGAGTACACTGTTAAGTGTTATTTTGCTTAGATGTGTGTACTTCTCATTTTAATATTGTAATATCTTTGTATGCAAGGGTGAAAGAAATGGTCTCCACTACACATAGAATATGGATTTCGTTTTAATAGGCCGTAAGGTGAACCCTGTTATCGTTTCATCCCGTTCCACAGTCTGGCATCTACACAATCTTTAGCTCATAAAAAAGATCGAGTCGTGCTAAGCTACCAAAAAAAAGTTCGTCGCTGAAATTCCAGTCGATTGTCGATGCGTCTATGTTTTAACCAGAACTAGTTTCTTCAGAGCGTAATAAGATTTTGGCCGCGAGTGGTGGCACGGTTCGACACGTGATCGCTCTACACCAATGAGGTAGCTGCTTCTTGTCAACAGAACGGCAAGATGGCGGCTCCCATGGATAGATTCAACGTTACCGATAAAGAGGAAAACACGCGAACGTCCTCAAAAATGGGCCTAATGGATTCTAAACAGTGCTGTATACATAGCCGCGTCCAAGAAGAACAATTAGGCAAATATACGATGATGTTATGTTTATGTTAAGTCATTTAGATCAAGTTTGAAATACCTGGGAATACACCTTACTGAAGATCATGGACTGGAACACCCAGCACGCACTGAAGAAATCAAGGCAAAGACTGTACTTCCTACGTCAGCTGAGGAAGTTCAAAGTATCATCACCCATCAGCTGTGGATAGTGTCCTGACATGACCATGGACTTTTCAAAACACTGAGATCAGGAAAACGTCTCTGCTGCTACAAGACCAGAACAAAGAGACAGAGGAGGAGCTTCTTTCTTCAAGCATTCTGTATCCTGAACACATACAATGACTATAAAACTGCATTTACATTTTTTTTCACACTTGCACATGGACTGTACACACGCTGCACTTTGTACTCCCTCTTGCAGTTTATGAAAAATATTTCTTGATCTTTCTCTCTTGAACACTTGCACAGAAAAAGCTTAACACTAAACGAAATTTCACTACATGCTTTACGTTAGTATTTGTATGTATGTGACAAATAAACCTCCTTCCTTGTAACAATAAAATGCAGTAATTGTACTTATACCAATGACCATTTGTTTGTTCATTTATTCATTCATTTATTCATTTAGTCATCCAGTCATTCTTCCACAAATGAAAACAACACTGATCAACCATAAAAACAATCTTTATTAAGAAAATGAAATATGATATATAAAACTGTACAACACAGAATAAAGATAACAGATTAAGGACACTCAGAATCAGAAAGGATTTATTGCCAAGTAGGTTTACACCTACCTGGAATTTTCTTTGGTAAAAAAGGTGACTACATTGAACATAAAACATAAAAACACAATAAGTACTACATGGTCAATCTGACACAGCCTTGAGGGGAACCGGTGCTGAGTCCTCACTGTCTGTGTCAGGACAGTTATCTTCACGTTCCTCGGTTTCTTTTGTGTTGGCACAATTAAAACAACGACATAAGTCTGTGCAACACAGTCCTGCAGAAAAACAGGAACATCTGCCTGTCTCACAGGCACCTTTGCAGCCGCAGTGTATCACATTCAAAACACTGTCAGGGGCCGGATTTCTGGTCATCCAGGTGACGTGCAAGGTCCCATCCTCTATTTGCCAACCATATCCAGCAGGTGATGGAGCACTTACATTTTGTTTGAAACAGGACCTCATTATTGCAGCCTGGTAGTTTGCCCTTTTGCAGTGCTGATGGAGGGCATCAGTAGTAGGGGGAATGCATAATTCTGGCAAGGCCGATGATGCCATACAGAAAGCCTTGTACCTAGCTTCATTTACATTTCCGGCAGCTGGCTGATCATATAAGTGGCATACATACTGGCAAAGAACTGCAAATGTTGACTGCTCCAAGTTAAAGTTAGTACCTAAACTTTTAAAAGCCTTAAGGTACTCATCTTTCTCACATGCAACAGAAAATGTCTTTCTTTTTCCTTTGCCATAAAAGGCACTTGTGGAATCACACCCAGAGAATGTGTGAATTCCAATCAAGGCTGAACAAACACCGGTTCCGAGAGCTGATGACACCTTGGTAATGTCAATGATACGTGTCCTGTTGCCAGTCCCTGTGAAAACATATAAGCTGCATGGCAGATCTGTCTGCACACTTACAGCAATGACTGCCACATCAGTGTCAGAGCTCTTGATAATGACAGCTTTATGCTCCCGTGCAGCATGTTGTGCATGTAAAAACACCCTTGTGTCACATTCTTCATGATCACACTGCAGGTCTTCAACAACATGAACAGACTGTACACCCTCCTTAACAGTCACACAGTGACATTGACCTTTATGTGCAATGTACAAGCAGAGGTTTTTGCCCACTCTTGTAACATCTGCATTTTTCCATGCAACATACAGGAATTCGGCAAGTGCTTCCTTATTTGTTCCTTCAGAGAGAAACTTTTTCCATTGCGTTGGGGTCCTCTGATCTGGGCCAAATATTTGCATGCGCTGTGACCCTGCATCAGCTCTACGTGACCGTTCTAGGTTTTTGATACTGATGAGTGGATACTGGTCAGTGACAAAGTCAATGCGTGTACACTTGTGCTGCAAAGCGAGTTGGAGTATGTTCCACAATATGGTCTCTGCAAGCTCTCCAAATGTACCTGGTCTGGATCGCATGGCCTGTATGACTGCCATACCATCAAAAAGAATGGCACCATCCACTGGAACTTGGTCAACAAAGCAGTCTCCACCTTTGTTCTCTAATAGATCCATGAGAGCTGATTTATTTGTTTTGGCAAGTAAACCATCAGCACTTGCTAGAGGATATGACACAGTTCCCAAGGAGTATGACAGAATTTCTCTCATTTCAATTTTTCTGCTCTGACCAAGGATGAGGAGCCTGGAAAATAACTTCTTGTCAGCACGCAAAATCACTTCCTTGCCTGCTGCAGATTTTGTTTTTGGCTTTATCTGATCACTGAAGGTCTTGAGTTTTTGTGATTTAATGGGGGCAAATATGTCAACAGATTTGGATAACAGTCTCTGCTCCATAAATTATTTTACGGCACTTTCACCCTTTTCTGAGGCAACAAGCAAATCCTTCATAGTTTCTTCTGTTGCTACTCTTCCAGAGCTAAGACACACAATGCCGTCTTGGTATACATCAAAAGGGTTGAGCATGGAATCAATGGTGGAAATGATTCTGCTCACAGACTTTTCATCAGCATCGATGCGTGTCTTGTCAAGGTCTTTTTGCCTACGTAGCTCAGGAGATATCCCTGCCATTGATTCACACTGTCTTGCTATAGCGGCTCTTTCATGCTGTGACAGTATCCAGCGATACACTGCAGACCGATTTTGTGTGATCCCTGTCCAACCACCCTTTGTCTTGGCATCTCTGTTAAGTGTTTGCTCAATAGCCTGGTCGCAAGCAATGGAGGCAAATCCATGAAAACTTTGTCGCTGGACAGTCCACTGGCCTTTCACATTTATCTCACTGTGGCAAGAGGGATGTGTGATGGGCAAATTCACCATTTCCAGCCAGTACGCTGGTAAATATCGAGCATAATTTACTCGATCGTAGGCAAAAAACCATGGCATCATTAATCGGACTGTTGACAGGTGAAGTTGCCAGTTAACAAACAGGAGGAGTAGCTGCATCATGTCAATGTATGAGGTCCAGAAAGCAAATGTTGCATTCTCTGTACTTTTCCTCTGCACAAAGTCAGCATATTTGGAACACATACTATCAAACCTCTGATCTGCACTCAAAACATCCAACAATCTGTCTGGAAAGACACATTTCATGTCAGTGATGACATCCATGCACACACCTCTCTCTTGTGGTGGCAAGGAGTCCAAGAAGCTGAGAAACCTGATGCGCTGCAGACTCTCATAGAGAAGTTTGTGAGCCCTCATGCTGCGATTGTAGTGATGACCATTTATGACCCCATTGATGGATCCTGGGGCAACAACTTCTGATTCGATGAGGATGTCTTGCAGTCCTGCATCTCCAAACCTTTTGCCTAAAATACTCAGGTAGGACATGCATGTATGGAATTCACCTAATCGAATCACTAAGCGTTGTGTAAAGCCATCATTCTTCCAGCGTATTTGCTGTGCCTTGGCATATATAGCCTGGTCAAACACTAAAACTATATGATCCAGTTCTAGCTGGTCAGCAATCTGGACACTTCGCTTCAGGATAGTGTTCACTGTTGACATCTCTGTTGGGGAGGCCTCAATTACTGGAAGATAATACAATGCTGACTTCGGCAGAGTATTTTCACCTTGAAGCAGTGTATGGAACCCTGTCCAGCTCGGGATTGCACATCTATCCGTATATGTGGACTTCACAAAAACATATGCCAATTCAGCTTGTGCAGCAAAGTGGGTGTCTATTCTGCATGTCGCTGCCTGCACTGCTTGACTCAAGTTCTGTGGCCCTTGCCTTTTGGACTGATGGTACGGTTCTATAGGCATTTGGGGGGGGGGCTTTGAATGAGGAAACTCCCTTCCTCAGTGGCTGTCTGATTGCTGTGGACATATGCTCGATGGCCAAACTCTGGAGCATAATTCCATTTGTATGGTGAGTAGTTCCACGACCTGATAGAGTCTCTTCCCCAAAGTCAATGTTATCCCACACAAGTGTTGTGGGTGCCCTCTTTGAGAATCCCTTTGGTATTTTGTCTCCGCCTTCTACTAGTGTCAGTTGGGCAAGACTAGTGTCTAGACTCAAAACTGTGTCCCATGATGCACAATGTCCCAGTCTGTTAAGCAATGACACAATGCGTGACGACACTGTTAAATGTCGAACGGTTAAACCTAAAGTCAAGGACTTAGGTGTCTGCTTACGGCCCCTGGAAGCAAGGTACACAATATCTTGACAAACAGACAACACTTTCAAATGCAATTCATCAGCAATGTTGACATAATGATCCAGTGTTGGCTCCTCAGTGGCGCCTATAATCCAGCTAACTAGATTGTATAGGGCAAGGGGAACAACAGTTTGTGCCTCAGTGACAGTCAAATTTTCAGATGTTGGAGGCCATGGGCATGACATGCCAGGAGTCTCACCAAGATGTCTTTTTAAGATAAATGCTGCTGTGTATAGTGTCCTTACGTCCTCTTGTGTAGTTTGGCACTTTGTTGTCCCTTTTTCAGTCTCGCTGTCTGTCTGGCTCAACTCACTAGACAGTGTGGTTTCCCCACCTGATGGATAAGGTAGCATGTCCACGACTCTATCTGTTGACAGAGTCTCTGCAAAAACCAGCTCGCAGACGTTGCGCTTGGTGGGGATGTGAAACACCAGCTGGGGGAAATCACGAGTCAGCCTCTTCTTCAACATATCCTGTCTGCAACACAACAAAACAGTGACAATTAAGAGTCACATGAGTACCAACAAAAGCAGAGAGTGGTGGACATTACATGCTAGAACCTATCTGGTGTAAAGCTGGCCTTGCACAATGACAAATAATAAGACTCGAGAGAAAAATGCATTGCAGTTACCTGTAGTTTGAATCATCAAGACCTTCATTTGTTTTCACCAGTTCAATGAAGGCCTTCCTCAGCTGGCCCATTCTCAGCACCTCTTGGTTAACAAGCAGCCTGTGGCGAATGATCCTCTCACAGAATATCTTGTAGCTGACATCAAACATGGGCTCATTCCTAAAACACATATGAATGAGAAGTAAAGAAATTAATAAGTGTTGTGATTGTGTGCACATACAACAACAGAATGCAGATTGAATGTTTTCTTATATAATGTTAAGTTATTAGATCCTTGAAATGCAATATAATAAATAACTTACTGTTCTTTCTCTGGTTTTTCAGGCCTCGTCAAAAACCTGGTGTACTGATTGTAACAGACTTTGTGGTACTGCACCTCCAGAGCCACACAGTCTTTGTCTTGTATATGTATAAGAATACTTTGGTCTTCCTTCAACTCGGCAGCTTTCTGCAATTGGCCTTAACAAAACAAAAAGGATAGCTCAATGAATTTGTTGACATATCTCTCACACATAATTGTACCTTTCAGTCACTCTACCACAGTTTGTGTGTGTGTGTGTGTGTTTGTTTACCTGCTGTTAATGTTTCAGCCTTTGAGAGAGGATCCCTTTGTCGTTTGCCTGCTCGGTTGATTAACTTCTCCTTCTTTTTGCAAATTATGCACAGGGCAGGAAGGACGGGGCCAGAGCCTGCGATTGGCAGCCCTGAACTGGATCGCAGTTTCTTTGCTGGAGTCGTGCTGCTAGAAGTCGATGGAATGGCGTCGTGGATTACCGTAGCTTCTTGTCTCTCACGTGCGAGACGTCTTTCCACCTTTGCGATGGCGTTTTTGTCAGTATATCTACGGTAGCACGTGAGATGGAAGCCAGCATCCTCGGGAATATTGTCGAACTCCACATCAACACAGTGTTTGAAGTTCTCAGACACGTCCCGACACTGCCCCTTCAATCCGAGCCACTTTTGTAGGCTTGTCCTGTACGTTTTTCATCGAGTAGAGGTGAAATAACTTACTTCCTCGTGCTTGACTGAAGTAATATGCATATAACAGTGTTTGCTTTTCGATTTATTACACTCTTTCGTATTTTCTTCGTCGTCCGTACTGCTCGATGAAGTCATGGTTGCCGCCATCTTGCCGTTCTGTTGACAAGAAGCAGCTACCTCATTGGTGTAGAGCGATCACGTGTCGAACTGTGCCACCACTCGCGGCCAAAATCTTATTACGCTCTGAAGAAACTAGTTCTGGTTAAAACATAGACGCATCGACAATTAACTGGAATTTCAGCGACAAACTTTTTTTTGGTAGCTTAGCACGACTCGATCTTTTTTATGAGCTAAATATTTTGTAGATGCCAGACTGTGGAACGGGAATCATTTTCTAAAAGACTTTTCGTGGTTCACCTTGCGGCCTATAATGTAGTAATTTGTCCCAGAATGTGGTAGACAAAAATCACCATTTTGGTACATGACATGTTGTATTAGTATAGTTTTCCTCACTTCCATCAAATTAACATTTTAGGCCATGTGGACTTCTAAGGAGGAAACCCCATACATATTCAATGTCAGTATAAAGAGATGGGATTGAGAATGAGTTTTTGTAACAGTTGCTCTTAACGTATTCTCCACATAGGCTTGAGTGGAGAATACGTAATTTACCCTCGTAATGTCTTCTTAGAATCAGAATCCTTTTTATTGCCATGTATATTTGCACATACAGGAAATTGAGTTGGTGTGGTTGGTGCACTTTACAAACAACAATATAAAAATATAACAACATAAAAGACAACAATATTGAACGATATAAACAACAATATAAAAACAACATAAAATACAACAATATCGAACAATATAAACAACATCGAACAATATTAGCAACAATATAAAAAACAAAACAACAATATATACAGTAAAAGAGTAATGTGCGGTTTTAAGGTGCAGAGATTGTTTATAGTGCCAGTAATATAGAGTTATAAATTATGTGAGAGGGTGGGTCGGGGGTGTGGGGGGGGTCAGCAGAGTCAGTGTGATGAAGAGTCAGTGTGGTGCAGGGGGCTTGTTTTTGAGCCCCACCGCCATGGGGAAAAAACTGTTCAGGTGACGTGAGGTTTTAGTCCTGATGGCCCGGAACCTTTTTCCGGACGGGAGTCTCTGGAACATGTGGTGACCAGGATGGGAAGGATCAGCGATGACCTTGCCTGCTCTCTTACTGGTCCTGGAGTGGAACAGGTCTATGAGAGCCGGCAGGTCACAGCCGATGACCTTCTCAGCTGACCGAATAATCCGCTGCAGTCTGCCCTTGTCCTCGGAAGTGGAGGCAGAGAACCAGACGGTGATGGATGAGGTGAGGATGGACTCCATGATGGCTGTGTAGAACTCAACCATCACTTTCCGCGGCATGCTGAATTTCCTCAGTTGCCGCAGGAAGAACATCCTCTGCTGGGCCTTCTTGATGATGGAGGTGATGTTCTCCGCCCATCTCAGGTCCTGTGCTATGATCGTCCCCAGGAATCTGAATGACTCCACTGTTTTAACTGGGGAGTCGCACATGGTGAGGGGAGCTGCTTGGGCTGGGCTCCTCCTGAAATCTGCCACCATCTCTACAGTTTTCAAAGCGTTCAGCTCCAGGTGGTTCTGGCTGCACCAGGAAGCCAGGCTGTCAACCTCCTCTCTGTAGGCGGCCTCGTCCCCATTTGAAATTAGTCCAATAAGGGTGGTGTCGTCCGCGAACTTCAGGAGTTTGACCGAGGGATGGCTGGAGGTGCAGTTGTTGGTGTAGAGGGAGAAGAGGAGAGGAGAGAGCACACAACCTTGAGGGGCTCCAGTGCTGATGATCCAGGTCTCAGAGACAAGCTTCCCCAGCCTCACGCGCTGCTTCCTGTCAGTCAGGAAGTTAGTGATCCACCTGCAGGTGGGCTCAGGCACGCTCAGCTGTGTCAGCTTGTCCCGGAGAAGAGCTGGGGAGATGGTGTTGAATGCGGAGCTGAAGTCCACAAACAGGATTCTGGCGTAGGTGCCGGGGGAGTCGAGGTGCTGGAGGATGAAGTGGAGTCCCATGTTGACTGCGTCGTCTACGGACCTGTTGGCTCTGTAGGCAAACTGCAGCGGGTCGAGGAGGTGGTTGGTTATGGTCTTGAGATGGGTCAGCACGAGGCGACCCATCTCAGACATGTAAAAAAGTAAAATATATTATATATATATATATACCGTAAATCCTCTAATATAGGACCGGGCCTTTATTTGACTCAAGCGCATTGCGGCCCAGGCCTTTATTGGAAGGAGGCCAGAATTAGAGGCAGGCCTCTATTTATATTTGAGCAAAATAGACTACCAGTAGAATGAATAAAAACGAGGTTTTGTGTCAATTTGACAGAAAACTATATTTCCTCCTCATGTTCCGCTGCGCGTCTGTTCTCTTCCTCGCGCAGGCGGGCATCAGAGAGCAGCGCAGGGCTGTAAAGAACGATACATTAATTTAGTTTGGCCGTTATTGCAAGTCACAGTGGACAGGCTCACTCACAAATTCAATTCTTCTGAGAGAAGAGAGGGAGAGACGTGAGAGAGACGCGAGTGCTAATTTCAACATACCTGTCCCTCTCGGAAGCACAGTATGAGGTTGTCCTCACTCCCGTCGGGTTTCACAGACTGCCCACACACTTTGAAGGACTTGATGATCAGCTCCTTGCCCAGTTTGTCCCACGCAGTGAGAACCCAGTCCGTAACGTTATATAGCGATATTTTAAGTGCTCGGGTGGCTTTCTAATGAGCTTAACAGTCTCATCTGTCCCTTTTTGCGTTCAATTAGACATTTAAAAACGTTGCTTCTAATAATAGCCCCGGCCTCTATAAGGGAGACCGGCCTTTATTTACCTCGGCCGATAGCGAGCCCGGCCAATGTTAGAGACCCGGCCGCTAATGGAATACAGGCCACTATTAGAGGATTTACTGTATATATAAAAAAGTAAAATATATATTTCTATCTGAGCTGTGGGCTCCTTCCACTACAATGTTCAGCGTAAGAGTGAGCGAGGAGACTGAGGGCTCCTCTATTTATAGGTTGCCTCTCACAGACTCCTCCCCCTTGTCTATACCATTGTGATCCTTGTAATTATAAACGAATTTCGTATCGATAAACTGATTGTTTTAACACACATATCAAATCACATGTTTTTAATTTTAGTTGTCTACAAACATGTATTGCTTTTGTAATATACATATTTGCTGTTATTACTACTTCATGACTTCTACGAATTGTCTTGTTTTTATAACTGAACTGTGACGTGTTTTTAAGTGAATTTCGTATAGATAACTGATTGTTTTTAATTTACAAATAAAATTACATATTTATTTCCTTAGTGTTTATTGGAGTTGTCTACATCCATGTATTCTTTTTGTGATCCATCATGTTGTCTTACTACTTCGTGACGTCTACGAAATTGTATTTTTTTCATAACTGAACTGTGAATGTTATTTTAAGCGAATTTCGTATAGATACATATCAAATCTTCCACCGTCAGATACAATTGGCCTGCCTGGATACGCTTCTAGTGGTACAGTCCATTTTTCTGTATCCTTATAATACATATAAAATCTCATAGTCCTCGGTTGGCTCTTCTCTTTTAAATATTGTTTTTTTTCTATTAATATATTTTTTCTTGTGTAAAGATGTAAAATGCTTTGAACGACATGTATGGTTTTTAAATATATGGGTTCGTTAAGCTTTATGTAATATGTAGTATTCTCTAATTGCCTATGGGCCTCCATAACATATTGATCCCTTCCTAATATTATAACAACACTCCCCTTATCAGCAGGTTTAATAACAATGTTTTTATTATGACTTCGTTGTCTAATTGCTTTTACTTCGTCATTTGATGGATTACTCTTTTCCTTGTGACTTTTAAAATGTGTTTTGAGTGTCATTATCTTTTTGAACTAAAAAATGTACTTGTGGTGGTAGTTTGAACCGAAGGGGCCATAAATGGCAGGAGCTCTTTATTTTGTGAACCTTGAACATATGCCGCCAACTTTATCTTCCTATGATAATTTTGATTGTCTGTTTCCAGTTGTCTTTTCTGATCTTTGTGTGTATCAATCGTTGGGGACAAAGGCCAAGCCTCTGTTTGAAAGATCCAATTGTGACTTTGAAATGCTGACATTTTTTGCCAATGCTAAAACATTCTGTGAAGTAAGAGATGTTGAACTCCTAACCTCCTCCTTTAAAAGGCTTGTGGGGCCTTGAAGTTTAAAGTGGTCGCCCAGTGGACAAGCATCGTCTGTGCAGTTGTCTTGGTGCAGTGGTTGGGTCCCTTTCAGTAAACAACATGTCCTCAAGTTTGTTGATGTACGGCATTTTTTTAAAGATGTGTGAATTGAGTGTCCGTAATGTGCATTGCTCTGAACCAATCAGAGCAGAAGAAAAATTGATCAGTGGGATCCAGATCTCGGAAAAGGGAAATTTTGGGTTCCAACGATCATGAAAAAAATAGAAAAAGTCATGGAATTGGATAATGTTTATTTCCAGGCCTGGAAAAGTGTTATATTCATTTATTCATATAGCTCATTTACGCTGAGTTTTAAATAATTGATATGCTTTTCAAAGAAATACGCTGAAAATATAAGCAGGCATATGCTCTCAAACAAATTAAAAAGTTCGGTGGGGAAGCAGGCGGGAAGTATAGATTCAGGGTAGCCGCGGGGTCTTGAAAAGTATTAAAAGTTGATATTTAAATTTAGGGAAAATCAAGACCCTTGAAAAGTATTAAAAAGTCTTGAATCTTTTTCAAATTCAAGACTCTTTAGAAGTTTAGCCGATGGTTCTTTCCTTTTATACTGTCAGGAGGCCTCGTGAAAAATGACACGAGAAAAGGTTATTGAATCGGGACATCGCACCCGTCTTTTTTCCTTCACACTTCTCTCTCGACAACACCCCCTTCCGTTAGAACGCCCCTTCAAAACAAGAGTCCCAACCAACAACCTGCTTATAACATGAACTACACAGGCAATGTCTGTCTTAGATCGCGAGACCGGCCAGTAGCGCTTGTCGTCGCTTGTCCATGTAGAGGACGGCTAGATGCAAACAGTGCGCTATCAATTATTCAGTTGAGGCCCTGGTTGAAGCCCGTCGCTGGGAATGACCGGGAGGCTTACTGCTCTGTCTGTAGAAAGAAGATGACCGGTAGCTTCAATCGGGATTAATGCGCTCCGGTCACATGTGCAAGGCGCTAGCCACAAATCCGCTGCGGCACGCAGACAGCGGTTGTCCTTCGAGCATTGGGCAGAGGCAGCACCTTCCTCGGCTGACGTGGTTACACGACCCAGTACGAGTACGACAGCTGAAGCTAACTAGCTGCTAGCGTTGCTAACGTTAACTCAGTTGTCACCGCTTCAACTGGTCCAGACCTCAGAGTGACACTGGAAGCCACCAACGCTACGCACTGCAGAAGTGTTGTGGTGTCTCGACACAACAGTAACACAACTCGCACTGAGCTGGTGCGAACTGAAAATTTGTTGGAAACCAAAGCAACTGAATTGAGGCACATGCCATGAACCATATTTGTAAGGAGTGAGCACTCCCACATCTCAGTTAGTTTCGTCCATGTTCAAAGTTTACACGAGTTCTATTATTATATCACAAAACTTGGAGAATGAAGCAGATGGTACTTTCCTTCAGGTGAGATACCAGACTATTTTCCCTGTGTGTGTCAGTTAAAACACTTTGTTGCACTAAAGACATGCCACATGGTGGCTCTCTTTGAGAAAGTTGTAGCATTATATCAGTGACAATGTTGATCTGATTTGTGTTATTAATGCTGCAAAATAGTTTTATTATTTAAAGTATTATAAAAGGGCCTATTGCAGAGTTGACTGAACTATTTACTGCTCAGTGTGTCTGTGCAGTGTTTCTCAGACCACAAGAAGATTCTGACTGCCATATTAATTTCAATCTAGCCTGTAATTTGTCTCTCAAAGAGGACCAGATTGATGCATTTTTAGTTTAAAATGTACTATATCCTCTTCCAAGAGGGTCCAGGGTCCATCCACCATGATCTCTACAAACCCTCTGGGAAACACTGTTGTGTGAGTGAGTGAGCATGTTATTATGTATAAATTGTGCTTTTTGGCTTAGTAACTCAATTTATTTCTTTTGAGCTTTATTCCCGCCCTGCTGAATTCTGCTGTGTTGATACAGTGCTACATAGAAGTTCTGGCAAACTTCTTGAACATTTTTAGAAGGGTCTTGAAAAAGGTCTTGAAAAGTATTGAATTTAATCTCAGGATTGCTGCATATACCCTGAGATTAAACCATGCTTGGCCTCAAATGGAAAAGTACATGCTACGGGTTAACACAGAAAAAGACCTCAATCAAACTATTGTCTCATTCATTTAAGGTAGATTGTATGCTTTTGATTTCTTATTGTCAGCTTAAATACAAAATGTTGTATCTTTCATGTATACACTGAGATTTCACAAAATCTTTGCTCATGGAAATTTGGTTTAAAGTTATTGAAAAGTCATGGAAATCTATTGGTCAAAATGTGTATGAACCCTGTTACTAGTAATCTAGTGGGTATTTTTGCCTGCACTAGCTTACTAGTGTGCATTTGGGCTCCCACTAGTTCAACTAGTGCAGAAAATGTTTGTAGGCCACTAGTTTACTAGTGAGCTGAATCCATGTTTGACAAGCTACCATGTCAGAGCTTTTGCAGCTCACTAGTTAGCTAGTAACACTTTCAGCATTACTAGTTCGGTCCAGAGGGCCGTTAGTGCGGCAAAAAGCCCACTAATAGAGACTTTGTGCTAGAAGTGCGGCACAGTGCTACTAATACAATTTATGTTGTAACTAGTTGAACAAAAGTGCCACTAGTTGTTGAAAAAGTGTGACTAATAAGATTTTTTGTTCAACTAGCACAGTAAGATGCTGAACTAGTATATGGAGTAAATGCTCAAACGGCTTGCCATACTGGTCTTCCCTCTGCTCTTTCATCCTTTTCTATCTGCCGGATGTCTCCCGTTTCTCCGGGACTCACTCTGTACTGAGTGTCTTGTCAGAGTGATGGAATTAGGATGTCTCACCTATAACTCAAGATGGCGGCACGTTTCAGAACCGTACTGTGGTCTGTGGAGAGCTCCCTGAGTTTTTCCTACTCTGCCTTCCCTGGACTGTTACAGTGCGTAACGTTCGTCTATCACTTCTTACAGCAGTTGGTATCATGGTTCCCAGCCCCATCCCATCAAGGAGAATTTCTTCATATGCTACTATGATGTGCCATACCGACAGATATGTTTTTTATGGTGCGTCTCAAATGATGCACAGTGTCTAATAAATCATTTTTTGGAGTTATTGAAGTATATGTGTTTATGCTTCAAGCATGGACTAGTCCAAGCTTTGACCCTTTAAATCATGGGCCTCTCTGGTTCCCTTAATGGCTGAAGAATAGGTTAGTGTTTGTGAACTGATGGCCAGTCTCAGTCGAATTTATACTCAAGGTGAGACTGGGGGGGGGCCACAGAAGGTGGGCGGGGGACTAAAGCTTTCTCAGTGATGCGCATGCATGCGAGGGATAAACCCACTAGTGATAGCCTTAAAAGAGCTGCGCCTGTACTCATAGAATCTAGAGTTACAGTACATAACTAACATTGTTGCTGCATATACACATGGTAGTCTTGTAATTCCATGTGGTATCTCAGAGTGTGCTCCATTTTGAAGCTGAATAAATTACTCAACACACTTTCACAGCATTTAATGTGACAAACTTGTTAATTGACACTCACAGATGAGGTATAATATGAGTTATTTTTACACAACCAATATGTTCATGGTAATTTGCATGATTGTATGTGGACTTTTGTGTTGAAGATGAAACTATCAGGGATATCAGACTAATTCCTGAATACCTTAATCAGGTTGGAAGTTTGCCCTTGGTGCAGAACCGTCTTTTTAGTATTCAGGAATTCATATTATATATGAATATGACATGAATGCATATTGCAGTTCAAGCTGCTGGCATTAATAATCACCAGAGTGAAGCAGGAATGTATCGATCCTTTCATGTAGAAATCTCTCGGTGCCGAGCACTTGGGTGAAACTGTGGCAATAAAGCAGCTTTCACTTTTTTTCCCCACTCATTACTCAAAAATGACATCTTTAAAGAGAGCTCACAGATTTATTGCCAGATGGAATTAAACCTAAAGGAATATGAACTGACAGCAATCTGCTGTATAGCTGTGAGGATGAGCCAAAAAGGACATGAAGAAATATTAAATCTTAAGAGGTAAAAGCCCTTTTGCTTGATGAAATGTATTTTTCCCCAAAAGTGAAGAGTAAAACACAAAGCAAAGCGTGACAGTCCCCTCTGTCAAATGCTGCAGGCAAAATTATGTCAAAAAGCAATATAACTGAAACCACAAATAAAACAAATAGATAATCTTAGTGAAATGTGTCACGTTTTCCAACTTTGCACCAGGCAACACATTTAACTATGGATACGTGTCCATAGTTCAAAATGAGCCATTCAAAAACTTTGCAAAAGATATATTTGCTGCTGTGACAAAGCCTTTGATGTTAAGATAATCCTAACGTCACAAGCAGAAATGTTGGCCACTGTAAGCACCCAGTCATTCTTCTGTGAGGTTATTTACAGATTTTTGTTAATATTTACCTGATTCCAGCTATTGGTTTTATATTTCTAACAATAATAAACTGTGTATAAGGTCTTCACTTCCTCTCACTATCCAGAAATATGGCCAAAATAACAAAAAGTCTGCACACTCGCAAAGGTGATTCAGTCTCAGCTAGATTATTACCCCCTTGTGTTTCATGTCTATCCCTGTGTTTATCTTGAATTTGACCTGTTCCTGTGTTTCATGATTTCCTACTGTGTTTATTGTGTTTAGATTTATGTTTTCTCCCTGTGTTCTATTTCCTCTTTTATTTTGTATTTTCATCTCCTTGTGTGTTTTCCTTCTTCACTTCCTGTCTTTGTCCTGTTTCCTGTCCTTGTGATTGTCTGCACCAGTCCTCATGTGTTCCACCTGTGTTCAATTGCCCCTGCCTTCGCTCTGTATAAGTCTCTGTGCTGCCCTTTCTCCTTGTCAGTTCTTCATCATTAATGCTTTGTCTCCTTTGCTCTTTCATCTGTGTCATCTCCATCTCTCGTGAGTTCCTAGTGTTTTTTCAGTGTAGGCTTTTTGGGATTTCTCTGCTTAGTTGTTTTTTCCATTAAGATATTTTGCAATTAAACTTTTGTTGAAACCTCTTCCCTGCATCTTTGGTCTACCTGCTCCACAAACCCTGACAGTACATGTGATGAATAACATAGTCATAGTCTATGGCAGTAGCTGCAGGTGTGTATGGTAGTAACTGTAACGCACACCTCGTCCTTTAATGCGCTTTTTCTGGCAGCATTGAATTCAGTTGCCCCAAACAGAACCAGAATCAAATCGGTCTGAAATGTGTCTCCATTCGTAGTGGAGTACAAAAGGGAAGCCGGCAAACTTAATGTTTAGTTTGAACACATTATATTAGATTTAGATTAAATTAGATCTAACTTTATTGTCATTGCACAGTACAAGTACTTATACAAAAAAATGCAGTTTAGCATTTAACCAGAAGTGCAAAAAAAGACAGTAAAAGTGCAGAGTATTGTGCATATTTAAAGTGGAATATGTAAATAAATAAGTCATGTACAGTAAGAAATAAATGGAATATGAACAGTATTAAAAGGTATTGTATGATATAAGAATGATTAATACACTATGAGCAAGATAAATATGAATACACTATAGGTGGGATAATACAGTAGTAAAAAAAAATAAGTCTAGTGCAAATGTTAAAATGTTCACATGAAGGACTTAATGAAAAAATATAATTCTGCAGTGAACAAGGCATGAGCAAACTGCTTGCTCCTTGGACGTAGTTCCCACCGGAACACTAACATGGACTTTGACTACTCTTGCTCTTTTTATTCTAGCAATTTTAAATAGCTCCTTGATGTCTGGCGTAGTCCCTGCTATTTCCAAAACTGCTCTAGCTGAGCCCCTCGTAAAAAAATAAATAAACCGAGACCCCTCCACTCTAAATATTTAAAGACCTGTCTCAAAACTCTCTTTCTTATCCAAAATCTTAAATAAAAAGCTGTGTTCAGTGAATTAATAGAGCACTTGATGGACAATAACTTATTTAAAACATTCCAATCTGTTTTTCAGTCCCGCGGCGGTAAAGAAAATGCTCTTTTGAAATACCGCAATGACCTTCTGTTGACTGAAGATGCTGGTAAAGCCTCCTTCTCCTACTGTAAACCACCACATACTCGGTGACAGACTGGAGAAGTGGGCAGGAATCACCCAGATACCTTTTTAACTGGTTCAGGTCATACCTTTCCTTATGACGTTTCTCAGTGACTATGACCGGCTCAGTCCTATCCCCCTCAAATGTGCGGTATGGTTTCTCGCAGGTCTCCATCCGAGGTCCCATTCTATACTCTGACACAGGCTTTCATGTCATCTTTGTTGGCGTCTTCCACGTCTCTTACATCTCTTTTGCATCCTGACTTGTATATATGTACACCAGGGGAACCTCGTGATTGAGACTAAAACCGTTTTTTGAACCAGGCTGTAAACAGGTTTAATTCTGCTCTAAATATGGGCTTTTTAATATGGGAGTCAATGGGAATTGACTCCTTCTTGGAGCCAGCCACTAGTGGCCACCAAGCTTTTCCAGGATGTTGCGCCATGGTTCAAAGGCAGATTTTTGTCCTCTAATGTGCTCTGCTGTTATTTTAAGTTTAAAGGCAGATTTTTGCTCCTGAGTTATGCGCTATATCTATGTCCTATAATGTGCTTTGCGGTTCCTTTGACCTTTAATTTGTCATCACTCCTTCTCCCCCTCCTTGCTGGAAATCTCCTCCCAACCGAACAGATTCTACTGACGCATCATCAGGTAATTTACCCAACTGTATGTCCCCTCCATCCTGGAACTATTGCCTGGTTATTGGTAAAACTTTTGAAAATGTATATAATATTATTTAATATATGCCCATCAGAACTTTGCCTTAAACATATAAAAACGAGCAGGAGGTTGTTCGAGTCTGACACGAGACATTGAGAAAAGATTTTTTGGTTATTAATACATCAGCACAGGCTTTGGCCCTTGACATCTTTGTTGGCGTCTTCCACGTCTCTTACATCTCTTTTGCATCCTGACTTGTTTATATGTACACCAGGGGAGCCTCAATGTGAGAGATGTGTACTTAATGTCTTGATGTCTTCTGTGTTTCTCTCCCATCTTACCTGCAGTTTTTCCAGAGGAATCAGCTCCGATCATGAAGCCCAGTGCAACCATGCGTTACCCGCCGAAAGGCACTGCTGCACCGTACTACGTCCCACAGGTGAAAGACACACACAGACCTGTTTAGAGTTGATGTTTGCTCTCATTCAGGGGTAGGGGAACCTTTTTTTCTATGAAGGGCCATTTCAATATTTATATATTATATATAGTTTTCCAGGTTCGTGTGAGTTAGTTGTGAGGAACTGAGTCTTTGCAGTAGTCTGTTTTGAAAAGAGCGGCTCACATTAGTAAGCTAGCTAAAACAGAAACAGAAACGCCAGTTCCACGATAATTATTGATCTTTAATGAATTCATCAGTGTGTCCCAAGTCATTCGAATATTCCTTTGTGAATGACTGATTCCTCTGTTTATGCCAAAATGTATCTAGTACTGTGTGATAAAACCCACACATGCTCCTAAACTCTCTGATTTGTCAAAGATGAAGAGCAAAGAAATCTGTTTAATACTACAGAATCTGTCTTATTCAGCTTTGAAGAAGAGTCAGGACTTGTTAAGATACTGCTGTATAATCAGAAACATATAATATTTTATGATTATAGAGATATTGGTAAAACAAGTTTCTTAGATGTTCTACTTATTACTGATAAAAGACTCATAACAGGGTCATTTGTGTCGATTTGTTCATGCTTCCTCCTCACGCCCACGATTTTCAGTATGGCAGTGTAAGAGAGGGTCACCTTAATGATATTTATGTTGCCTTACTTACGAAACTCACACAAACTTAAACACTGGAATTGAAAATCCGTTATTTTTAGCTAATTTAAAAGATATTGAATCATGGTAATAATACCGTTTTTCCCTTTCTTCCTTGGGGCGCAGGGACCCAGGAGGATTATCACAGGCCTCTCTGTGCACGATGTTCGTCTGAACAAAGCAGAGAATGCCTGGAAACCAGGCTGGAATAGGGAAAGCCTCCCAGCGGACCGAGAGTCACAAGAAACACAGGTACGACAAAATATACACAAACTGTAATCCACAAAGCAGTGGGCATATTACATATGCAGGCTTTTCTGATAATTCATGTAAGTCTACGTGATGGAAGATTTTCCTAGTATTGGAAATTCCAGTAAAAATGTTGTTTAAATCTGTAAATATAGGAAAATCATTGTGAGTATTTCATTTCCGTATTACTAGTAGCTTTACAACAGGACTAGTTTTTCATTTGGAGCTAGAGATTGGTCTTTGTGCTTGATGACCTCAGAGTTTAAGTACCTGTTATGACCTATTCCCCTCAGGACGTGCTCAAGAAGTTCCGCAGTATCTTGAACAAGATGACGCCTGAGAAGTTCCCCCAGCTGATGAAGCAGGTGAAGGACTTGCCCATCAACACTGAGGAGCGGCTCAAAGGAGTGGTGGACCTGGTGTTTGAGAAAGCCATCGACGAGCCCAGCTTCTCGGTGATCTACGGGAACATGTGCCGCTGCCTCGCCGAGGTAAGCAGGTCATAGGTCATGATTAGTTACATTGGTTCAGTACAAAGGTGATGGAGAGGTTTTATTGTTTTGATGACTCTAGAGTCTACACCAGACGACACACACTATATATTAAGGAGTTTGAAAATCAGTCACAAATAATCCCTTTAAAACACAATTTATTAAACGTTCATATCATTAATTATAGACTCTATTAACAAGAGTTCTAGAGAAACTATTACATTTTCTGTCTGCCATCATTTGATAACATAACCTTTAATATATATTAGTCATTAAAATCAAAATAATCCAGATACGAAAAGATGAATTTGTCCATAAACAAAACCAAATATTAAACCCGCAGAAAACTCCTGTTTTTTCAGGGTTAGTTCATTACTTATTTTATTTTAATGCTCATGTTCTCTACTGAATTCATTCCACTTACTGTTCATGTGCAGCTCAAAGTGCCCACCACTGACGATCCCAACGTCACAGTGAGCTTTATCAAGCTGCTGCGAATCGGTTGTAAGAAGGAGTTTGATAAATACAAGGAGGATGATGTGGTGTTTGAGACGAAGCCGAAGGAGCTGGACTCTGCTGCATCTGTAAGTGTGATGCCGAAACTTTACCGAAACGTATTTTAGTTTCTATTTCAACTATGTTCAAGAGGTTTGTTTCCTTGGTCCCATTAGACGGATCGTGACCGACTGCAGGTAGAGCTGCAGGAGGCCGAGGGATCTAGCCGGCGGCGTTCCGTCGGGAACGTCAAGTTCATTGGAGAACTCTTCAAACTCAAGATGCTAACAACGGCCAACATTGAGTACTGTGTGGGGAAGATGCTGGAAAACCCCAACGAAAAGTCTCTAGAGTGTCTGTGTACTCTTCTCACCACTATAGGCAGGAGCTTTGACTTAGTGGTGGCCAAGGTGAGCTGGTGGTAGTACATTTACCTGAATCTAAAATTTCCTTTATTACGGTCATAGAAAGGTCTGAAGGGCTACAGATTGAAAGATTCAAATATAATCTACAGGATAATCCGGTTTCATCTCAGGCGTTCAGGACTGTTCCAAGTGATAAACTGGACAATTGGTCAACTCTGTAGAATAACATTATCTGCAACCTGCTGTCTGCTAGATTGAATGGAGACATGCTGATCATGAACTTCATGTCTCAAATTAACCGTCTCTCTCACTCTGTGTCTCACCAGCCTGAGATGGATCAGTATTTTAACAAGATAAATACAATCGTCACAGAGGGGAAGACTTCGTCTCGGATACGGTTCATGTTGGAGGATATTATAGACCTCAGATTGGTGAGTGGGTCTTCACGATTTTTCTTTCATCTGCACAATTGTAAAGAGTCCGACATTCAAATTCTTCAAAGTAAGATGGATTTTACCACAGACATTTATTTCACCGATCTGTCTAATGACCAGGAACATGATACTAGATATTCTGGTCATATTCTGTTTAATGAATATCTACACTGCTTTTGTTAAGGAGTTCTAACGCTTTTTAGAAGGACTGATATAGATTGATACATAGATCATGGCAAAGAAATGTAAGAAAATTACTTGGAAACAATGAGCAGAGAAAAATTGAAGAAACCTGAGAAGACGTGATAACTACTGATCTTTAATGAATTCATCAGTGTGTCCCCAGTCATTAGAATATTCCTCTGTGAATGACTGATTCCTCGGTTTATGCCTAAATGTATCTTGCACTGTGTGATAAACCCACAAATGCTCCTAAATTTTCTGATCTGTCAAAGATAAAGAGCAAAGAAATCTGTTTAACAGTACAGAATCTGTCTGATTCAGGTTTGAAGTCATTGTGGTTCTGTACATTTTTTTTTCTTCAGCACAAATGGGTGCCTCGCAAAGCCGACCAGGGTCCAAAGACCCTTGAGCAGGTCCACCGGGGGGCAATGATTGAAGAGCAGGAGGATCAGAGGAGGGTGCAGCATCAGCTGCTCTCCAAGGACACCAAACGAAAGCCAGGTCGGTCCTGCAGTCTAAATCCTCTTTAAGGTTTAGAATCACATCGACACAGCTATAGTGACTCAGGAAGCCAGTCTGTAGACCTCCTGTCCCTATAGCCTGCAGAGATTCTATTGTTCCCAACAGCAGACAGGAAGCCCCCTCACTCCCTCCCATTGCAACACATCATGCCACAGAAACAGTCAGAAATGTCACTCTGTCTGCCACTTCACAGCCGTTTGACTCCACTGTATTTCCTGTGAAATAATCTAAAACCTGTATTTCCCTGTGTGTTTTTTTTTGTGTGTGGGTGTGTCTCCACAGATCCAAGTAAGCAGTTGGATCAGCGCATACAGAGAGAGGGGCCCTGGAAATCTGTGTCAGTCTGGAATAACAGCAGGGCCACCGACCCCAACGAGTTCCCAAAGCTCTCCAAGGTGAGACGAGCTGTCCGAGGCTTCGACTCAGATCGAACCATTCTACCTTTTTCTTACTTTCTACTGTGAGGATTGTACAAATGCACTGCATACAGGAGACGTGAAGCTGCTATTTACTTCCTGCCCCTCATAGTCGATTTGCTCATATTTCTACATTGGAATCGAAAAAAAACAATGGCAAACAATTACCATGTGGTAACTGGTCGTGTTCCATGGAAACTTAAATCGTTGTCAGACGTGACCTCCGGGTAAAATCTGGAGAATTGGCTACAGACTTCAAACATTTAAATTACTTGAGCTGAAATTTTGATTCATGATAGTTTGATCTGAGAGATTTGAAATGTTCATTTGAATCAAAGCTGGAACCTAAAGCAGGGTCAGGACTTGTTAAGATTCTGCTGTATAATCAGAAACATATAATATTTTATGATTTATAGAGATATTGGTAAAAACAAGTTTCTTAGATGTTCTACTTATTACTGATAAAAGACTCATAACAGGGTCATTTGTATCGATTTGTTCATGCTTCCTCCTCACGCCCACGATTTTCAGTATGGCAGTGTAAGAGAGGGTCACCTGAATTATATTGATGTTGCCTTACTTATGAAACTCACACAAACTTAAACACTAGAATTGAAAATCCATTATTTTGGCTAATTTAAAAGATATTAGGTCATGGTTATAATACTGTTTTTCCCTTTCTTCCTGTGTAAAGCCTATCAACCTTGGGGTACAGGGACCACCACCCAGCAAGGGTGTGCACGATGTGGATCAGCTGCACAAATCAGAGAATGCCTGGAAACCAGTCAGGAATAGGGAGAGCCTCCCAGCGGAAAAGCCCACGATTTCACGCCCTCAACTCAGGGTAAATCATTCAACAATATACATAATGATTTGTATAATGGAAATGTTTCACGTGATCATAATCGCTTCTCTTTCTGCAGCCTCAACTGGACGAGAAGATCCAGCAGGGCCCCCGGGCTCAAGTCACATGGGTGAAGGGCAGCGGTGGAGGAGCCCAAGCCAGTGACTCAGGTGAGGTCACACCACATGACTTGTAAAGCTTTCGGATCCCTGTGCAGCTCACACTACATGACCCTGCTGATCAGGAGTCTTGTAACTGTTTGGAGTTCATACTACAACACTTAATGATGTAAGGGTGTTACACTCTTCACAATGTTTCAGCTGCTCCGCTCTGTTTAGCTCTAGTTGTCACTGATTCTTCTAAGATATTAAGCCGGTTAGAAATCTGGGAGTCTGATAGTCTTTCATTTCTATTACATTTTACGAGAATTTCCTTCATTATGATCTTAAAATGGTTTTAAATTTAACTTGATGAAACCCTGATATAAAACCGTAACTTACAGCATATCCTGTATACGGAGTCAGGTGAAGCATCTTCCTCTTAATGACTGGACCTTGACTCTGATCATCCACAATCTTAATTTATAATTATCTCTCTTATAACGTTTCATCTCTGTAACAGAACTAGCACGCACAGCGGGCCTCAAGCGCATCTCAGCGCTGCAGTCCACCCCCCCACCTCACCCCTCCATCACTCCAGAGAGCAAGAGGATCCCAGAGCCTGGTGAGATGCACGTCGCTGCCCAACACCGGACAGGCAGGACGATAATACTGACACATTCACTCTCTGCCATTAATCCCACTGTTGTGACTGTGTTTGTTTATTTGCCTTGACAGTGAAACCTGAGCCTGTTGTGCAGGCAGTAGCGAAACCTGCTCGGTCAAACATGAAGAGCGAGAGGGAGTGCAAATCAATCATCCACTTGTTCCTTAAAATTAACAATTTCAAGGTGCTGAGATCCAGTCAACTGATGACTGATTTTTTTCATTTCAGTTTCATAGAATAAACCGTCTTAAAGGGAAGAATAAAAGTATTAGTCGTGAACATGTGTCTTTGTTTTGTTGCAGATGGCTGTCGAGGAAGTTGAGGATCTTGAGCTGGGCTCTCAGTCGTACATCTTCATACACGTGGGCTTCGAGTTGACTCTGGATCGCAGTCAGATCGAACGGGACCACATGGGCCAGCTCCTCTTGCAGCTGGTGCAGAAGGGAATCATGCCCAAACCCCAGTTCTACAAAGGGTCAGTTCCCCTGCTCACTTCTACTTAAGAATTCATTTGAACCCCTGTGTGGAGAAAACGATAGTAAATACATTTAATTGATGTTGTCCAGCCATATATCTTCCTACCAATTATTTTCAAAACATGTCGATACCAGAATAAGAGAGAATGACCGACAATTTTCAGTGGTTTTTAAGTTTTCTAAGAGACCATGTTGTCATTGGAAATAGAGAAATGTCTCTTTGGGCATGGATGCTTTTTCTAGAATGGACTGTTTTTACATCAAATTTCTTATTTACTTTAAAAGACCCAAACATTTTGAATAAAATATTAAATAAAAAAACTTCTTCTGTTCCTTTACTGTGGACAATTTCCAATTTTTTTTTAAATACCTTAAGAAAAAAACACTTTTTTATTATTCTGTTCTTATAAAATTCTTTTTCCTTTTCCCAGCTTTTTAGACCTTCTGGAGAATGTGGACGACGTGGTCCTCGAAGCTCCCTACATCTTCCTCTACCTGGCCGAGCTGCTCAGCCCTGTGCTGAGGGAGGGGGGCTTCTCTATGAGAGAGCTCTTTAGGTACGAGACCACAGACCTGTTGACTGTGATGAGCTCTGCTCTAAACTAAGCTGTGTATGAAGAAATGATCTGCTCACACCTTTAAGATTTATTTTAATTTCTGTCATGTTCTGTTTGTTCACAGTGAATTAAGCAAACCTTTGCTTCCTGTGGGAAAAGCTGGGATATTAATATCTGAAATACTGCTCATACTATGCAAACAAATGGTAAGAAACACTTCAGTGTGTTCTTCACTCTTTTTTCCTGTTACCTGTTCTCATTATGAAGCAGGTGGATTATAACCAGTGACTCAGCTGCAGATATAATGTAAATATTCATAGATTATTGACTTGTACACTTTCTATATTGATATTTTTACTGTTGCACTGCACTGGAGTTCACTGAAGCATTTGTTTGTATTATTCATTCAGTGGGTTAAGTAAGTTAATGAAATATTTCTGGTAATAGAAAAGACATTTCAGAGCATAGGTTTGTGACGTTGTCCGGTCTCGTCTCCACAGGGCATTCCTACTATGGCGTCTTTGTGGAGGGAAGCAGGCCTAAACTGGACTGACTTACTGCCGAAGGAAGAGGACGTCAAGGCTTTCCTCCGGCACAAGGTCAGTGATGAAGGTCAACGATCATCAAGGCCCAAGAAATATCAATGGCGGGAAACCCTCTGTTGCCGTCTTTCAGCTGTTTGAAGACTTTTTAACTAATTGAGATAAATAAGAACTTTCTAATGTTTTTTTGTAATGTTTTCATGCCGTCCTTCTCTTCTATATTTCCTCACCATATCAATATTGTCTCCACTCGAACAGAAACTCCAGTTTCTTCTGCCACAGAGGCAGAGTGTCTCCGAGCAAAAACCTGAGCCAGAGAGCACAAAAGATCTAGAACCTGGTGAGACGCACGTCGCTGCCCAACACCGAACAGACAGGACGATAATACTGACACATTCACTCTCTGCCATTAATCCCACTGTTGTGACCGTGTTTGTTTATTTGCCTTGACAGTGAAACCTGAGCCTGTGGTCCAGTCTCCAAAAGAAAATAAACTCCAGTGTTCCAGTGCTCAGTCCGAAAGACTCCGATCTCCCGGGGAGATGAGACACCATATGGAGAAGATCCTGCTGGAGGACATGTCTAGTGGCAAGCATATCTTCAACTGTGTGAAGGTACGAAAAGTGACATCAACCAGTCTCTGAGAGTGTCATCACTTCTGAGCTGATTCTTGTGAAATTGACAAACGCTGTGTTCTTCCTCCTCCTCCTCCTCCTCCTCCTCCTCCTCCTCCTCCTCCTCCTCCTCCTCCTCCTCCTCCTCTGTTCTCTGTTTCTCAGGAGAAGGTAGATAAATCACAGGTGAGCTCGTCTCCCTACCTGAAGGAGCTGATGACGGCTGTGTGCAAAGCAGCAGAGAAAGGTAAGCTCTCCACCAGCCGGAGCAGAGACTCCTCTGCTCTGCTCAAATCACACCGCTGATTACAATATTTACTGTCTGCCGAGCGAATGAATTTACTCTGCCTCCTGCTTCACTGTGCAGAAAACAAAGACTGTCGGGTGCACGCGGCCCTCCTTCAGGAGAGATCGCCTCTAGTTCTCAAGTACCGCAGCTCAGAGAGCGAGCGACAGCAGCAAGCGCTTGATGAACTTCAGGCGCTGATAGTCACCCTCGATGAGCCTCCAGGTAAGTTCTGCATCAGAGCTCACTCCAAACGAAACTCACACACGATCCTTTTTCTTCTTTTCTTAAGAATAACACTTTTTAACAAGTTCTCTGTTGTGATCAAACCAGTGTAACAGATCAATCTCACTGCAAGATCAATTTAGTAGCTTCTCTTGAGCTTTGCTTCTTGTCCCATGATTCCCATCAGCAGAAAAACTTTGCCTTGTTATATGGAATTGTAGATTTCCATATTTCCGTTTATTTTTTAAGCACTTTTAGGACATTTAGAACAATTTGGATTAAAACTTTGAATCTCAAGTTTGTTCTCCACTGACATTAACTTGATTTGTTCATTTGAGGAACATCATTTCGACACCAAATCACTTTTGCAAAACACAATGCCGTCTTCAGTAATTTCTAATCCAAAAAATGTTTTGTTTCTTATCTAGATACAAATCGCATAAATTTAATTATTAACATTAGGAATTTGGTCTCACCTCAAAGAAAAATGTGATTTATCTCCGTTTCGTCAAAGCTGACACGATGACTGACATGTATTTGTTCTGCAGATCTCCTTCGGATTTACTTTGAATGTCACTGTGACGAGGACGTCATTTCCGAGTACGCGTTCTCTAAGTATGGGATACGCAGAGATCCGGCCGATCTGCTGGGTAAGGGCGTGGCCCTTAAGTCCGTCACGGCATTCTTCACCTGGCTGCGGGAGGCGGAGTCAACACAATACTAAAACAAAAACAAATACAAAAATACAAAAACAATAAAAAGTATTTAAAAATTATCGTTCTCATGATTTGTTCTCTCCATGGTTTAGTGCTTATAGGGGATACGGCTCAGTGTGTGTTGGTGTGTGTGTGTCTGTGTGTGATCGCGTGTGATGAAGTCGTCGAAGCCCAAACAATTACTCAGCACCGTGTCGTTGAAAGTGTCTAAGCAGCTTGTCGACTCAATATTTCTTATTTCTACCATCTTTTGTATTTGTGTATCTACAGTTGCAATCAGAAATATTCAACCCCCTCACCTCAATAGACCTTATAGTGATGGAGATGACAGATAATTACAATAAATGACAAAAAACCTCATCAAACAACAAAAGATATTTAAGGATGCATATTTTAGTTATTTTGACAACAGAAGTTGACTTAACTTTGAAGTTCAAATGAAATATGTAACTCTTTCAACACATGTGCATGTGCAGTATTATTCAACCCCCAAGCTTCAGTACTTTGTGGCACATCCTCTAGCTTTTTTAACTTCTAAAAAAACGTTTTCGATAAGGGCGGACAAGCTTCTTACACCTCTCGATTGGAATCTTTGCCCATTTTTCAAGTGAAAAAGCTTCTAGCTCAGTGATGTTTGATTGCTTCCATGCTGCAACTTCCTTCTTTAAATCCCACCAAAGATTTTCAATCAAATTTGAATCTGATGACTGTGAATGCCACTCCAGGATGTTCCAGGATCTTTTTCTCAACCAAGCTTTGGTGGAAAGTCCAATGATCACCAAGGTTTAATTTGTCAACAGAAGGCATCACATTCCTCTTTAAAATGGCCTGGTATTTCTGTGAATCCATGATGCCATATACACAATAAAGATTGCTAGTTCCTGCCGCAGAAAAACAGCCCAACATCTTCTTGGACCAACCTCCATGTGCTGACTTGTATGTAAGAACAGCTGAGAACTCCTGCTGGTGTGCCAGGTCCAGCTGCCTCAAGCTATCACTAGCCTACGCCCCATACTTCCTCTTGCGCCCTTACACACGTGAAGTTTAGTCCTATTCTTTAGGTGTTTTTCTCAGGGTACGTATTACTAATCAAGCATCTCAAGTCGTATTGACTTAACTCAATTGTTTCTGATTTAACAGAATATTTATATTTCATACAGATAACAAAAAAGAATATGTTAACCAACAAATACATATTTTAAGTTAGCTGACATAAAATGTAAAGCAAACAAACCAACTTGTTCTGTTTTTGGAGTGTACCTGACATAAAGTTCTATCAGGGGTGATCTGATCATTCAGTACAGCTCTTAGTATGTTTTTCCCATGGCATTACAGTGCATATTCTACTTAAAAGTTAAAAACTTCTTAAACTGAAACATTTTAACAATATGGAACATAATGAGGGCTGTGTTCACTTTGCTTTTGTTTTCCTCGGTAGATTTCCGCATTTAGAGGATTAGCCAATATAAATTTTAACCTTATATGATCAGAGGTAAACATGTTTTCCAAGTGAAGATCAAAACACGTTTTCATCCTCCCTGTTCATCATTGGTTTGCAGCTTGGTGTGTGGACTATGTTTATTTTAGGCAGTAAAACACCCTTAGTATCTTGGAATCAAACAAACATCTGCAAGTTCACCTTTGAAGTTGTATCTAACATTATCCCTACTTATATTGTACGAGTACCAGGATGGACAGATGAGTCCAAATGTCTGGTGTAAGAAAATGTAACATCAGACTTACCCAGTGTCCTTGACTATAATATGCAGTGAGGAGGATTTACCTTTGAACTGTGTAAGATAACTTATCATCTCCCATTGTTTTAATATAACTCAAAAGTGATGATGATGGCTTTTGATTGAGAATATGCCGAAGACGTAGTTGTATTTTCAATATCTTTTCAGATGAAGATGAACTTTTTCCTCATTGATCAAGTCCAACAAATAACCTTTGGGTTTGTAGTTTATGTGTGCAGCTCTTGTTTCCTCTAATTTTGAGTTTCTCCAGGCATTTCCGCTTCAGGTCTGTGTTTCCATGTCATATGAGCCAACTGACCAATATGTGCTCATCATGTATCTTCCAATGGCTCCCATTTAAAATGTTAGATCCTTGCTCTTATTAGTGTTGTTGTTCTAGCTCAACATTCCATTTTCATCACAGGAACTCTTCACTTGACACAGCGTGGGTGTCTTCCAGAGCATCACCGTCATCTTCCCTAAACAATAGTCAAAAGCAACGGCTCAGAAACATTCACACATTTGACTTTATCTGAAGGCCTTGAAACACTGTGGAGGAAGAATTGCATTCAGCTTCTTTGAATACACTTTTCCCCCCCACACACACAGTAAGTCTGACTAATGTGGCATATCTGATAAGCAAAAAGTGTTGATCTTTTATACCCCAGAGCAGAAGAAGGACCTATTCCTCAAAACTGAGATTCTGTATTTTCAGACAAACTGAAAAACGTAGACCCGTCATCCAGCATTGGATCTTTTACCAGCTTGAAAAGGTCCAATGGTCGAAGCAACCACATAAGTTGCGATTTATCTTTTTTGTCAAAGTGCTTACCCGTAATTAATCTTTTCCTACACTTACAAACAAGTGTTTCCTTGTTGAACTTTTACTATTCAGGGTTGTCACTACCTAAATACTGACATAAATACTAACCAGATAAAAAATGTATCAGTTTTCCAGCATTATGGAATGAGAGTAAATTATCTCCCCATCTCTCCTTCTTGTTTGCCTTCGTCACTCTCCGTCTGTCTCTTGCTGACATGTCTGATCCTAGTTAAGATTCCTCACAGGCACCGGGAGGCGTCAGGAAATGACAGGCCACTAAATGAACGGACAGATTGTTAATTTCCTTCCTCTGGGCACTGACCGGACAGGGTTTAGGTCTAATTCTGTTTGGAGACAAAGCAAAATACGGTCACTTTCAGTAGCCTCTTGGCTGCATCGAACCATCTCCCTCTCTGCCCTGATTTTCCATTCTTTACTTCTCCCTCCACACTGCTCACTGTTTCTTTCTCTCTGTCTCCCTCTCGGGAAAACCAAGCTAAAAATAAAGCCTGCCACATTGTATATTAATAATAGAATGAATAAGCATTAGATAGGAGGGATGATGAGTCAAGCTGTGCTAGAGGAAGTCAAGAAGGTATTTGATTTTGAGTTTATGGGAGGACAGTGAATCCCCCACTTTTGATATAACCCCAATGTCAGAAACTCATGTTTTCTCGCATACCATTATGGCTGGCACCTTTATTTTTATATATGTACCTTCAATCAATGGCCCTAGAACAACTGGTTAAAAACCAGTTATCTTATATAAGAAGTTTCTAAGAGTAAAAAAAACATTAAACTTATGGTGAAGGCACTGAATAACTGTTATTGGTATTTTAAAGGTGACAGGGTCACAGATCTCTCGGCTGCTGTGCACAAACATGGATATAAGAGCCATTTAAGTTTTTTGGATGGATGATAAACATGCAAATGAATCCATTGCCATGTGTGCCATTACTTAACAAAGGGACACAAATGAATAATACAAATAAAGAGGCTTACATTAGTAATGCATCCACTAAGTCAACAAAACATCTGAAGCCTTCATCAGGATCAACACACAATAATCTCATGTATATTATCACTAAATGTTAGGGGCTATTAGGAACTAGTACATCCAAAACATTAAGAGAGTAAAGGCTCCAGTATGCTACTCCGAATCCGTTACGGACGGACGGATGGACACTTTTCATTTATAGTTCTCCGGTGCTGAAAACTATTCACCGCCAGAACAGTAGGTGGCACACTGGAAGAATAGCTTAGAGAAGCCTACCTCATGAGTTCTCAGAAGAAGTCCACGCTGTTTATTTAACTTCCCCCCCCAGCTTCCACACACAGTAGCAGGGACTTCCGATACTAACTACTACCAAGTGTTTGCTTCTAACCTGACGGTATTTGAGAAACAGTGTCATGACAGCCGTGGAATTAAAGTCGTGACAGCAGGTTTTTGCACTGTTACCACTGCAGCTAGCATGGTGGCTAGCACGCTAGCGCCGTTATGACAGGGCTTTATAACCGTATGTGACCGTACACACATGCCGTTAGTTCTCTAACCAGCAACCGTCAGCCGGACAACTCCGCTGGCTTAACACACTTGTCACATTAATCCTAGAGTCGTAGTTGTGTTTTGGGTTTATTGTGCTACAGGGAATGAAACAGGAAGTTTGAGGTCTGGATATGTCGTTAGTGGACGTTAGCGGACCAATCACAGCCAAGGCCTATCCGTAGGCTCTACGAAATGCCAACGTGTAGTTAGAAAAATCTGAGGTGCATGAAAAGCTCTCCGAGCGGTTCCACGGCAAAGAAGGCGTTGCCATGTGTCCGTGTACGTCAAAACGGAGAAGCATACATAGGCCTTAAGGATGAAGTATGGACTAGACATGGATAATATATATACTACAATTGATAATAAAAATGATCAAAACTAAAACAAGCTGGTTGAATGGTTTCAGATCCCAAACAAAGCAATGTGGCTGGATACACCAAGACCTTTAATATCTTTAACTTTTGAATAAACTCCTCCCCTGTGTTCAGAGTAAAATTCCTCCCCAAACCCTGCCTTCCTTGATTGTGTTTTAAGAATATTTAACAAAGAACATAATTTTATTTAATATTCTATAGACCACTGTGTAGAAGATTTAAGTTGCAATTCTTCCATTTGCAGAAATGCTAATTTAGTACATCCCTGATAGGGTGTAAACAGATGGTAAATAATGAGGCTGTCGTCAAAGAGTAAACACTACGCGGGCTTGTATGCTGCATCAAATGTTCTTCTCACCTCGTGTGCGTAAACGATTTTTAAATTGGAATGTAACACTTTTATCAGTCACAACCTTTTTAAAATATAGAACAAGAGCCTATACTCAATCATTTGTTTTAATTTATTAATAACAATAATATTTAATACATCTTATTTTTTGGGGCTGCCTTCATTTCTTACCTCTATCCTCCCTTTGGCTGTGCCAGAGAAAAAAGGATGTTGATGATCAGCAGTCCCTTCAGCCCAGTTTAACATCTTCACTGGTCACAGAGGAAAGTTGTCACACAAGGACCAAGTCTAGTTGCTGCAGTGGTGCCTGGCCCACAAGGATAAGTCTGGACTATGATATTGTGTTTGTTGTAATGTTAAGTAAATTCAAACTTTAAAAACATTCTCAGAAGAATACATCTAAAACTAATTATACAAAGTTTAGTCCGCAAAGAAAGCATTACTATTTGGTAATGTATGCATTAGGCGGTTTAAAAAATTATCATAATACCATCTGTTATTTCCACTCTCATCATCTACAAGATGTACACATTTGTAGTGTTGACTCTCGTGACCGTGACATGTGTACGCAGCCAGACCTCGTAAGTGTGGTTAGAGGAAATTAGAGTTGACCATCTGCCGGCCATGGAACAGATGAAGAAAACTTCATTTTCACGGAGCCGTCGGCTGAGAGAGACGATAAAGAGCGAGCCCCAGCGGGCAGACGTACAGTGACAGAGGCTGAGGGATGTGGTTCACAAACAGAGGTGACAGATGCCAATCATCAAGGGACATGGATTTCTCCTGGCAACAAAGATGCCACAATTTCCAGAAAGTTTTTAATCATTATCTCTAGATGTGATATTTCAAGCTAAGCACATAGCATTTTCAGGTCTTAAACCTGTGTACCTTCATTTACAATATGCATCTGTGCTGCAGCACTGTATTCATAAAAAGGAAACACCAGCTGCATCTGCAACAGATGGTAGGATCTTTTTTTTTGTTAACCCCCCTCAAGTCTTTCATGCGTTTGGCTGCTATTGTTAACATTGTGACATACGGGAGAGGATTACCTAAAGACGTGTTGTTTACTGGATGGAAACTGCACTGAGACTCCCTTTGCCTGGAGGTAATATCATTTTCAGCAGCAGACTGATGCAGCTCAGACTAATTGGGTCTGGAGGTACAGGCTTCATTGTTACGCTCTCACTAACCTCTCTGTCTCTTTCAGTCCCACCAATAGAGCTCACTCCATCTCCATTACAGAGCTTTTCACGTGCTACCTGTGCATGATTATGTACCATTAGGTATGCAGACAAATTAGCATGAACACCAGACAAGACTTATCTTGCTCAGAAAAAAGCAATTTTCAGGTATATGAACCCTGAAGAATGTCCAGAAAATGGGGTTAGTTTTTTCTCTGGAGTTTACGTATCACACACACAAACACACACACGTATATAGATTTAGATATGTATATAAAGATACAGATATAAGTATATAGATATTGTTATGGAAGTTTTCTGGAAGCTGGTGAAAGGAGAACTCAGGCATGAGCTGATGGCTTATGACGATTTTAATGTAGACTTGATGCATCAAGGAGACCAGAAGGTGGAACAATATACAAACACCAACAGAGTAACATAAGCAATTGTCTCCCACAGTATCTCCATACATCTTCCTCTACTTGCATTACCCTTTATAACAGTGCATCCATGAATGGATAGAATTGATTCACTTTATGTAACATGTAGGTTATCACATCCTATGGATAGTTAAGACTAAATAATGCGTTCCTAAATCAGTTTTTGTCCTATCATCTTACCACTGGTGAAGTATGCAAACAAGTTGAGAGTTGAAGTTGGTGTCTCTCTGTCTGGCGCATCTGAGTTAGATATGAAAGTCCCTCAATGTAGACAATACAATGACCTGTTGGTTGGTCCTTCATCTATAACCTGACCTTGGGTACTGCTTAGAGAGAGAGGGGAGTATCTGTGGAATTAGACAGGAACTATTCTTCGTTACAGATATAGTATAATATGGAATAATTTATAGTGGCATATACAGTAGTGTGCGAGGATGGTAAAAAAATCCTCAACAGATATAGAACGCAGAAGGAGAGTCTATGGTCGGGATGTAATTTACAAATTATCCTGTGTGTCGTCAGTGTTTTTGTATCAACATCAGTCTCAGACCATATCCCCTAAACCTCTCAAAACTCGCCTTTCCAAGTTAACATATTAGCCTGCAGTTTTACATGTAGCCGGAGCTGGAGCCGATTTAAACAAGTGTCTACTGCAAAGTCATTTGACCCGAAGGCAAATCTCGATTTTATCAATCCACTTTGCAGATAAAAGCAAGATGTTAGCTGGTATTTGTTTTTGACCAGTGGAAAAGGTGCTTCACAATGTTTTGTCTGCTTTTGCCCATTCTTTGCTACAATTCCTAACAGCTGTCGAAACCCTACTGCACCGATGGTCAGTTTATTGTTTTCTTTAACTGAGCTCTCCTCAGTTGTTGCTTCTTTAAACAGATTCCTGTTCAAGCAGGAGCAGGATCAACATTTCCCTTCGCTAATAATTCCATTCATGAATCCATTATTTACACAGCTTATCCTTTTATTGGTCGTATAAACTGCATAATATTAGTTTTTGTTTTATTTATATGAGCATTAGTTGAATTTTTTGAACATGCTAAGCTGAGAAACATGTAAACTAATGTATTTAAAGAAGCCTATTCTGTAAAGCAGTCAACATGAAATACATGAGGGCACCTCTTCCTTCTCTGAAACCGTTCCCCAGTCAAATCCACAACACTGGCCATGCTCAGAATTTGTCTTTGCTGGTCTGGCCTCACACATTCGAGGCCTCCTATTGATTTTAGTCTGTCAGACAGTTCATTTTGACAGGGATGGAAAGCATGATCCATCTAGACATCAAAATAAAAGCCCATCCACATCATGTTACTGTGATGGGGCAGGCAAATTAAAAGCCCCCTGCTGACAACCACATGGTACCAGTGATGGTGCTTTGGTTAGGCTGAGATGTGACAGTGATTGATGTCAGGTGTCCTGTGGCAAATTGTCCATTTCACATGCACACACAGGCGTGCGCATGCCCAAACACACACACGGAGAGCGAGAGAGAGAGAGAGACGATTCACAAATGCTTGCATGCACCGGTACACACACATACAGACAAACACAAACACTCCAGAATGCTCTCTCACACATACAAATACCTAATTTATCATGACTGTGCACACATACACACACACACACCAGCAGACTGAATCCCTTGCGAAGAACCTTCTCCCTCTCGCTCTCTCTCTCGCACACAAACAAAACACACATTGCGCCACAACTCCTTGTGCACATCATCACACAGGCGCACTCGAACACACAACAGTTCATACACGGTGACACACATACACACAAGTTCAAACCACACACACACACATCACGTTCAGCTTCTGTAGATGTCATGAGTGGATTTGAGCCACTTACACCGCACACACATATGTTTGCTACATATGCGTACTTCCCCAGTGCCCCTCCACCACACACACATACAGACACACCTTCCAGTCCCCCCCCCCAAGGCTCTATATGTGTCACTTAAGTCAAGTCAAACAGCTGAAGCTTTGGGCTGATAGGCCAATTATCGAGTGTTAAATCCTGGATTGTCAACCCCCCCAGTTAGATTAGTGAGCCTGTCAATCACCTTTGGCACTAATCCAGATAAAAGTCACATGGGACTGACAGAGACAGAGACAGATGTCGATGTAGTCCCCCAGCAAAGCGTTTGACTTACGCTTATCTTTTATCATCTCATTCTTTGGACTCTTTCATCAGTACCTCCCTTGCTGACACTTCTAAGATATCCCGATGTCTCGGGCTTGTGTTTCCTCTGCAGTACTTCCTCTCAGGGGTTTTGTTTGTTTCTATCATCCTCAGATGCGCTCATAAATTATTAGCCACTATGAGGCAGAAAACTATCAAAATAGGCTGACAGACGCTGACTTTTGACATGTTGTGGTTTCATGAATTAGCTACAGCCAATGTGCAAAAGACTCATATGAATCCAGTGTGTTTTGTCTCATCGTATCTATCGATCTCCTCATATTACACCAGCTACTCAGTTGTTGTTCTCTGCCATTGGACCGGGGAGTAGGTGCAGTGTCTTCATGAATCTTTATCGGGAGTGTTTTTCTGGAAATGGCTGCCGAACAACTGAATGATGAGAGGAATGGATACCAACTATACTGAAAAGTTAAAAACCTCAAAACAATGACCAAAGAGATAAAGCTGCAGAGATGAATGAGTGATTATATTATGAACATTTATTATTTATAATAGACAGTATATTTGATATTCTTACGCTTTTGGAATCTTGTTTTTATTGACTGATATAAAATATGTTTTTTAATGTAACCTCTCAGACATGACAGCAGGTTTAAACCCCTCGATGAAACCTTTATAAAGTCCATTTGCATCCTGCCTTTGTAAATCAGTTCTTCATGAAAGACGTAAAATACAGAGACAGGAATTCCACATAAATCTGTTGCTCAGTTGACTTGAAGTAGATATCTGTTGTCGTGTTTACCTTTTTAAATAAATCAGTACCTTTGATTCAAATCTCAGTGGAAATCGCACAGGACAGAGAAAGTGAAAGAGGCACAGGTCCTTTTCATCTCCTTATCTCATCTGCTGTCTTGTGTTCGATTTTACTCTGCTGTTCTCTTCCTCTCTTTAAGTCCAAAGACCCATTAATATCAGCAGGTTGAATGAAAGTGCCACGGCTGGTGCAGAGGTCCACCGGCAGCTTTAGATGAGGAGTCCACTTCTGCACTAATCCAGTCGCAGCAAAGGGAAAGCTAGACGAGTGCGAGGGAGACAGACTTAATTCATACCTCATATTAAAATGTGATCTGCATGAGAATATGCTCTGTGGATAATGAGAAATCCAATCACTCCCTCCATTTACATCTGAATTGAATATGCATTGCTATCTAATCTGCATTGTGGGTTCATCTCATTTATGAGATTTACGGAATAACAGCCACACTGTTTTGAAAATAATTTATATAATGATTAAATGTTTATATTAAAACCCTCTCCAATGCTCCCTTTCAATTATTATATTTTGGCACATTAAGTTTGACTAATGACTTTATTGTTAACTGAACAGTTCTATGGTTGAGCAACAAAAGTATAAGGTTAGGTCAGGGATACGTTGTGTTCATAGCTAAGACATTAGCGAAAGTATGTCATCACAGTTTAGCCTGTATAAACACATGTGTTGGCCAAACAGGTGTGGCACAACAAACTGTAAACACAACAGAAATAAAGTCTTGTGAAAATGTTATAGTAGTCACCTCATTATTTCAATTTGGTTTTGGCCTCTTCCAACTCCTGGGAAAAATATCCATACAGCAAAAGAAAATGGTAGCATCAGCAATTTAGAAAAAATCTGAAAGCAACATTTATATGTTTCTGTTCATGTCACATAACTCTTTAGTAGCTTTAGATGTTTGTCAGTGAGAAGGAATGTCACCAAAACATTATAATTATGCTACGTTACAGATAACCCTGTTGTGGAGATTTTTCCGACCTCCGACTTGAAAAAGTGCAAGGGAGCGCAACTTGTTCGATTTCTGACTTGTGATCTCAGGGAACCTAAAGAGAATCATCAGTTGTTAAGCATCACACAGCATGTAACACTCTCCTGTGGCAACTTGTTTACCCAAGCTAATGACATTTCTACAAGTGACAAGGCATGTTCCAATGGTGACAATAATGAAGACAAACAGTGATGAACTGACTCACACAGCTTTTGTCTGACTCCATCTCACGTTTCCCAGATTGCATCACACTCCAATGGCAGAGCATGCTCTGTGTGTGAATGTCAGCTTAAAGCTTCTTGCTAATCAGGTGTAAACAGGTCAGTCAGGAAACAAAATGTACCCTGGACAGGAAAATGGACTGCTTTAAATTTGAATGCAGTCTCCGCTCCGACTCATTTGAGTTGTCCTTGCCCTTTTTCTGTCTTTGTCTTTAAACCCTCTTTGCTCTTCCTCTGCTTCCCCTCCTCGCAGTGTTAAAAACACTTCCCGGGCACAATGGGCTGAATCAGCATATTGGTGGACTGATGAAGGGCCTTGTCAGTTGTGGTCAATGGACTGGAATACTAGAAGTGTCTTTTCCTCTTCATTTGCCCTCTCTTGTTTTACCTTGTCCTTCGCCTCTTCTTTTCTCTTAAATATCCAACACATTCACAGCTCAGAAGCACAGTACAGTATAAGCAATAATGTTGCTTCCCCGGAAAGTTAGATATTTTTCATCTCCTTTTCTGTATTTCCAGTTACATAATACATTTTATTTCACTAAAACTGAGAACTCAATCCTCATTAAAAAAATGTTGACATACAGGCTACATTATACTAGAGTGCACTTTTGCCGTTTGTGTTGGTGAGCTGAAATGGATCTTCCTCTTCTTTTTCACTTGTTTTCAATGTGTGAATTTCTCTGTGTTTTTCTCACTGCTCATCTGTTCCCTTAATGATGTTCTATTGATACAGAATGACATCGTCATTGTTCAGTCCAATGGTAAATGGACTGTATTTATGTGGCAGGGCTTTTTAGGTTTGGATATCTTGCCCAAGGACACATTGTAAAGTGGACTGGAGGAGCTGGGGATCAAACCACTGACCTTCTGGATAGTGAAAGACACTCTCTAACTCTTGACCCACAGCCCCCACCCCCAATTCAATGCACTTCCATTTTGCCCAGTCAACCCTCTGCAAATATTCTTTGCTCCAGTTTTTGTGAGTGGGCAGCAATTTACTAATGTATGGCACAGTATGCTGTCTGAGGAGCCATGGCATTTCCCTTAATGCCACTCACTTAATCATGGTTCCCCAAAAACACAGAAGCCCTGTGATGATAGTGTGAGTTCAGCCTGTGCTGTCTGAAAGCACAACCATTCATCTGTCGTATTGACTTTTAGTTTTTTAAAGTTTTTCTGTTGCACAGGGAGTGAGTCATCACTGAGGCTAAAGACATAAGAGAATTACCAATTACATTCAGTTGTATTTGTGTCTTTGAACAACCGTCTTCAAAAGCAAGTCAATATAAAGTAGATGCCCTGCTTGGACAAAGAAAAGACACTGGTAGATAGACTTACAAATCGATACTTTTGTACTAACACAGGTCGCTGATGAAGTTGAGTTTCAGCAGGAGCCTCATGGAGTGCAAAACCAGTTGAGGCCAGTTGTGTATGGCAGGTTGTACTATGGGGCGGCCAACAGTCACTTATCAGACCTCCTTCAGTGGGTTGAGATAAAACATTTGAGTTGCGGGTGATTGGATCCTACTTCTCAAAGGACCAGATGACAAGATGATGAAGGGCTTCATCCTGACTGAGTTTGGCCTACATTACCTCAGGTCACAGGGGAGTGCTTTTGTGCCAAATCGTGAACTCTGAGCATGTGAAAGATGAAAATCTAGTGCTAAGGCGTAACCCCCCATGGCCAGAAATACACAAACCCAGGTCATCTCAGGACATTTGAAAAGAACATGGACAAAAGAAACCTGATATAAAGGATAGGACACCGTTTTTAAAGGCCAGCCAAGAACACTATCATTGAACACATGCCATTTTATATGTTGTTCAATTACGTACAGATAACTCTGTGGCTGATTTGCAACGACAGCAATTCCTCCCGTGTATTAAACTTAGTAGTAATCACACTTACATAAATGGTCAGTTGGGTAACTTCATAACTAAATGCAAATTCCTCTTCAGCTCCTGAAGTTTTTATCTCACTCTTCACAAAACCTGCCCGCATGATATTGTCTTGTCCGAATGTGTTCTTATTAAAACTGTTTGGAAGGCGACCAAACTTGGCTAAAGAGAACTAAAGTCATGATGCTTTGGCTTTGACATCACTGACCATGTCCTCACTGGATTGTGTCTTTGCCTATTTCTCTTGATAAGCACTGCTGCTTTACAGTCACCATGCTTAGTGTCAGCTGTGCCACATAACACTGAATCCCGCTCACCCAGACGCTGACGGATATACGGCTGGATTCTTTAATCACAGAAAAAATGAATAGCTGTTTTTTTTGTCTTTGTAATTATGCGTTGCCTTCAGGCGCAGCCCGGCCCATCCGGACCACCGGGACATCTACCGGTGGCACACCGCAGCCCGCTGTGATGAACACTGAACTCAGGCCCAATCACAGGGTGGCAGTGTCCTGGGATGGAGTCAAATTTGCGGCCTGAATTATTGTTTCAGTCCGCCACTGCACACACCACTAGGCAATGAGACATTATTATTCTGCAGGTTTATTATTATGTGCATTATGATGCACACACCACTAGACAATATTACATATATTTAATGCTTGACAATACACAATCTCATGCATTACATATTGTTTGTCCAGTTACTCCTCCCGCAGTTTTTGTCGCACTAGACATACACAAACTTTTTGTGTATATGGTGTGTATTTATATATATAAATTTCAGGCTAAAAGAATGACAGGGTATGGTTCGTATTTTTACTGCTGTCAAATGTCAACAAGGGTAATATTTTCTCTCTGTGTGTCTCTCTCTGTATCAAATATTTTATATTGAATGTCAGTCAATTGATACATTTCACTTGAATCTTACATACTATTTCATGTTGTCACCTGCAGACAAAAGTAATTTGCCTCCAAGATCCAGACGGGAGCAGAAGCTTCGTGAGAGAATGAATCCTGGACAACCACCAAGCGAGAAGAGCACAACGAACAACTGAGCAGATGACAGAAAACTGTGCATCAACTGAACTCAAGATATAGATCTTGTCTCCGTCATGAAACCTCTTAAAGATGGAAACTCTGAAGGAGCAGTTGGAGAAGCTGTAGGATCGGCTTAAAGACGAAGATGGTCTCATCAAAAAAGAGACGGTGTGCTCACTATGTGCAAGGTCACGTGTAATAGTTTAGGAGCAACCTCAGCCCGAGACAAGCTGGAGCAGGGAGGAGAAGGTGGAGAAGGAGAACCAGGTTCTGAAGGAGCCAGTCAACCTCCGGAAGGTTGCACAGAGGAGATAAGATAAGATCCCCCACACATGCACAATCACACGACATGCAGATGATCGCAGGACACACAGAGCAGTGGGCAGCCATGCACGGCTCCCGGGGAACAGATGTTGGGGGAGTAAGGTGGCTTGCTCATGGGAACTTAGACAGTGGGGGTAGGGAGAGTGCTCTTTGGACTTTTGGAACAGATCCAGGTGTTGTCCATCCAGCTATGTTGTATTGTCACCGCGAGGAGTCGAACCAGAGACCCAGTCCGATGTCCTTTACTTTCTGCCCATAGTCCAATTTTTCTGCCACTAGTCCACCGCCTCTCCGGCTGGAGGATGAGCTCACAAACAAGAACCAGCTCATCTTGAGTGAAACTTAGTAAAGGAGAACTCGTACCAACACCTACACCGACTGCCTGGCCACAAAAGAAAAGGAGCTGAAAAAGAGTCGGGCAGAGTCGCTGGAGGTGAAGCTGCAGCAGGAGACGACTCCAACTGAGGGACTGCGCTGCAGAAAGGTGGAGGTAGTGAGACAGAAGGACGAGCTTGATAAAGACTCAAACAAAGAAGACACAAGCTTCCACCAAATCATACCACGCCTTCTTTGAGAAGCTGAGTGAGTCAGAGAAAGCTGGAGAGTGTTGAGAGAATGTGGAGGAGAGAGGAGCAGCAGCTGGTGACAGTGAAGGTGTAGAACGAAGACAAACTCATGAACCATCAGACATATCATTGCTCAAAGAAGAGTCGGATGAGTAGATGGTAGTTTGTCCTGAAACCTCTCAACCTTTTCCCTTCAACCATTCATACCTCGCCTACACCTCCCCATCCGTTCCCCCTTTGGACACATGTAAATATCATGAATACATTAATGACGTATCATTAATATGGTAAATCAAGTAAAGTAACATCTACCTGTGTATGTCTTTCTGAATATAGATAGAGGATTCATTTATATAATAATTATGACAATAACACAATAATAATAACAAAAAATAACCTTGGCATCAGTTAGTCTTCATGTTTATTTTAACCGTTGCAGATGATAAATATAAAAATCACGAAATTAGGCAAATATCTGTTTTGTAATCCTTAAAGATTTCACAGCATCTTTTGTCTAACAATGTATATTTTAAGTTGTTTCTTTGTTTTGAGATGATACAAAGATTTGTTGGAAGCATTTTAAAACAGATGGATAAGTGGAGCTACAATCACTTTGTTGGAATGACCAGAGGTAATAGATTCAAACTGCTCATCTTTCTGAGTGGACTTCAATCTAATGAACATCTGGAAACAGCTGCAGGATTCAGGAGAGAAATCCGTGGCAGTGGTTTCAGGAAAATCTGTGCATCCAGGATTTCAGACCACTTCATGAGCTGCTCCACCTATTAACAGGTGAAATAAGAAATCAGCCAAAAAACTGTTTTTCTTCGTCCAGCTCCCGAGTAGGAATGTTAAAGGCTCATGCACCTTTCAGAGAGTTGCTGTGGGGACAGAGTTTGAGTCCAGGTCCCAGTTTCAGGTTCATAGTGGTGACCAGGTGATCCTCGGGAAAAGCAGCGGACGTCGATTCCCTGCGAGCGAAACTCTTCAGCAACAACTTGACTGCCTGGAGAAAGAAGAAGAATACAGATAATACAGGTATCAGCTCTGACCAGTTATAATGAATACAATAAGAGTGTAAAGATGTTGATTATTAATGATAGCAGCAAAAATTCATATATAATAAAAGAATACGTTTTATTATTATTATAATCATGACATTGACATTGCTATTAATGTGAATAATATTAGTAGATAGACTATGGGAGGAAAACAACACTTTGTTGGTGACATGAAGTAAAATAAATAAATTAATGTGGGGGTAGAGAGACAGAGAAGGGGAGAAGTGCCCAGTGCATGATGGGAGTTCCCCAAGCTGTCTAGGCCTAAAGGAACACAAGTAAGGGCTGGTTCAGGACTCACCTTATCCAGAACCAACTATAGGCTTTAACAAAAAGCACTGTTTAAATCTTACCTTAAGTGTAGAGATGGTGTCTGACTCCCGAACCCAGAGTGGGAGCTGCTTCCACAGGAGAGGAGCCTGGTAGCTGAAGGCCCCACCTCCCAATCGACTCTAACAGACTCTTGGAACCACAACAGAGCCTGTGTTTTGGGAGTGAAGGCGTCTATTTGGATAATATGGGGTTATGAACTCTTTGATATATGAAGGGACTTGATTGTTAAGGGTTTTCATTAAATTGTGTAGAAGTAAATTTTTCTACTTGTTGCACGTTACACTGGGAGGGACGGCCGACATCTTCCTCTCCGTCACAAACACTGATCGTTTCTGGCATTCTTTGGTCTCTCTCCCTCTCTCACTCCCACCCAACTTGCTTCCTCAGCCTGGTCTTCATGGGAACTGGAGGATCGTCTTGCTCTTCCTCATCCTCCTCTTCCTGGCCCTCCTCTTCCTCCTGAACCTCCTCTAACTCCTCTCTCAGTGAGCACTGCTGAGTCATGAACCTGTGGAGCACAAAGACAATGTCTTGTGTGTTTTCCACTTGTTCTACTTTAATGTTCTTGATGCATAGTGATATTTTTCTAAATAAATGTTTAATTTTAAAGAAGTCACACAAAACTATTTAGATTTCTCATTACCACTCTGTGATTAAACTTTATAATGAAAATTTGTTTTTTTCAAGCAACAAAATAACATTCTCTGTTGATAAATGATGTTTCCACAGACTAATTTCACTTCACAATGATGGTTCACCACTTCAGATTCTCACTCAGATCATATCAGGACAATCTGAATATTTAAAGTTAAAAGCTTGGAGCTTGGAAATATCATATTTTTATGTTTTGATTGTAGAAACAGAAATTGAGATTCTTATCTCTGGTTGCAGGCTGGACCAAACTGTGATGCGTCATCCTCATTATACGAAAAACTCCAAAGTAACACAATGTCATGCCATCCCAATAAACCCAAGCTTGCTAAAACAACAACCAGCCAGACACTTCAGATCAATGACGACTGGACAAGCAATTAGGCCCTTATCCAGAAAGAACTACCCGAGAATTGAGAGTCTTCTTCCTTCTGCAGCTTTTTCATTGGATGGATGAGGTCTTCTTTTCTACAGGCTTTTCTCAAACTCACATACTGGAGACATTTTTAATGACTAAAACTGAACAAGAAACATACCAATGTCTGCACTAATGATAAAATGTGAAACAAACAGATTTGATATGTCTCCTATGGTCAGCAATGGTTTGTTTTAAATAAGCAGCAGCACAAAGAAGAAAGACAATGGCCATTAGCAGGGTATGAAACAGGTTCAGTGCGAACGATAACCTCATTCCTTGTTACCAGACATGTGTGAAGCGCGAGGTACACAATGGGAGGGAGCGGAGGATGAAACTATTAAACAGGAGTAAACTAATGAGTTGATGAAAAGGCTGCAGAGATCAATCGATAGACCACTGCCACGGAGATAAACAAGAATTAATGAGTTTGTTGTGAGAACGGCATTTAGGGGAAAAAGAGGAAGACTGCAGAGGGATCATTTGGATTCAAATGAATGTTAATGGTTTGCAATAGGAGGACAGTTGATACATTGATATGATTTCATGTGTTTCGAGAAAAGAAAAAGTTGGAGTGCATCATTTTTACAGTAGTTATTAGATTGACCTTAATGCTACAGTTGTCCTGTTGTCCAGACCTTGTGTTCACTTATGTCTGTTTCTGTTCACTCTGTAACGACTCTGTGACTTGTTTATTAATTTAGGCTGCAGAGCTTCAAAGGGCTTGTGATGACTGCATAGAACAGCTATTTTATATCACCGCATGTTTGTGCATTTGTGCGCAATATGCTTTTCTCTATACACAAATCAACCACAACATTAAAATAGCGGGGTTGTGATGTTATCACATTCATCAACACAAGATCTGTCTGGCTTATTGTGCCTACACATTTAAAATCAACAGACAGCTTGCTTTGATGTGATTATGAAATTCAGGCCTATATTTTAAAGACTTGTTAAAGTCGTTATGTTCTCTGTAATGTAGCACAGTGTTAACAATGTTAATTACAACACTCTTTCCCAGCTCAGAATTTCCATCCATTGTCCCTATTAAAACTGTATATTCAGATATTTGAATAAATATGATAAACGCTTGGCTTAAACTAATGTATACTAGTTGTCTCGGAAAACATGTGCTCATTGGTCGCCCATTAAACACTGCATACTCTCTGCATGTGTCATACAAAAGAGGTGGCATTCTGTATTGTACAGGCTCATTGACAAACATAAAGTACATTTATTCCTTTACGGAAGAGCTCTCATTAAGCCATTAGTGCAGGAGATATACTTTGCTAAATGTTAGTAGACAGTATAAATGGCACTAGGACAAGAAAAGGAAAAGAAAAGGGGGATGAGAAAATGGAGGAGGTCAGAAGTATGAAAAATAGATCAGACAGTCTCAAGTCAAAGGTCTCTGCTTAACAAGACAGGAGTAGGCATGGAGTGTTCAAAGCTGCACCACCAAACAGTGGCACTGACACAACCACCACGCACACACACACACACACACACACACACACACACACACACACACACACACACACACACACACACACACACACACACACACACACACACACACACACACACACACACACACACACACACACACATACACAGACATTCAAACTTCCTCTTTTAAGTGATTTGTTATCACTTCCTCTCAAGGGTCACTGCTGGTGTTTGATTGGCTGCCACACTGTAATTTAGAGGAAGTGGAATGCTGCTATGCTGACACCTGTCAAGACCTGAAACAGAGGCGGGTGAAAATCCGATGCTGTGTTATTAATTGGATACTTCAGTCAGTCCGCTCACATGTAGCACCTTGTGTGTACATTCAGTGAGGCTAGTGCGTGAATTTCAATATACTAGTTGATGTGCACTTGGGCTACATCCAAATTGACATGTTTTTGTATGTAAAGTTTTTGAGTGCCTAACACAGAGAACTTTGGAAATGCCCCTAGCTGTCTCTTGAATCATCTCTTTCCAGTCATAAAACGTAAGGGATAACGTCATTAGATGTATCTTGCACTGAAAAATTATTGCTGTTAACTGATGTATCATGTAGAGGGGTCCTACAAACCCCTCAGATTGAATTGCAGTTTATCGTGTAAGAAGTTCCTGAACTGGATTAAGAAAATGTTTTCGCAGTAGCCTGAAGAACTAATTATTAGTCCTGGTTGTAGGTTTCTACAAATCACTACAAAATATGTAAGAAACATTTCTTAAATGGTATTCAGGTCTGATGCTTTAAAATGTCCTGGTGTACCCTTTTCTAAGAAAAAATTGTTTCTTGTGTCTTGGCTCCTTAACATTATGTAACCAAATCACCAAGTCTACTGTGTTTTTACTGTTTATTCAAACATTAGGCAGAGCTGCAAAGTTAGCCAGATAGTCATGGTTTTGAAGTATATTCGTTTACAGTGGCACCCTGCCCTCCACATGCTTCTCCACAGATTGACGCTTGTATTTCTGGATAACACAGACATTTAGTTAATACAGTCCAGCTTCATTAGCTTTGAGGGTCAGAGTTATTTCTTGGAGAAGATGGAGACGTTTTTACTCCCTGAGAAAGGTTAAATTCACACATGAGAGACGATGATTCTCAGATGAGACACTGAAGTACTGCGTAAATGTTCGTTCTCAGCATGTTTTCAAGAGGAAATCAAAAGTGTACATAGTTCAAACAAAACATGGGACATAACTCTACAAGTTCTGCATGAGGTGGTGTCCTCAGGTGTAAATGTCCAGTGCTACCTTTGTCTTAGGATATTTCCTTAAATCATCTTCCTATAACCAAGAATGTGTGCATAGATGGTCAATACAAAATCTCAATACCGACCATCATTGAGCAGTGATGGCCTCTGTTAATGCTAAAAGCGAATACATATTTGTGACACATCAGATTTACTTTATCTCGGTTTTCACACGTTCATGCTCTCAGATGTGTGTTTTAGCTTCATGCCAGAGGTAATCTCTGTCCTTACTCACAAACCCGATAGCGTATGTTCTGGTGTAAACAGGAAGCAGATTGTTGCTTAGTTACAGAAAATGCTTTGGTAGGAAAAACAACAATGGTGAAAAGTAGGAGCAGGGATTTTGTTGCTCTTTGGAGAGATGACGAGATGGAACTGCATAGCAAGTTAGAAACCCTTTGCCCTCGCTGCTTGTACTGAGCCATGACTCATAAAAACCAAACCACCAAACCAAACCCAGAGGCCTGAGGTGGACATGTCACAGACACCCCAGCAAACAGCAGGTCCCTTCACAAGCTCCTGCCAGGGGACCTTGGCTGACCAGGGTTTCACAGCAGGATGGATTGTATTCTCTGGGGTAGTAAAGATAGAATAAATGGGTTGGAAAGTCATATCTGTGTGTTTTTTTTTCTATTTGGGCTACTGGTACGTCGGGGAAACCTTTGATCATTGTTGGACACATTTTGTATAATGTATTCAACAAAATATATAACATAGGTGTTGTTGTTTAAAGGAATTTTAATGAAGAAATGTTACATTTATATCTCTAAGTTGCAGTAACGCTGAGCTCTGAGGGCCACCTTTCAACTTCCAATGTCCGTGTGGGGGTGGTGTGGGGTGGGGGGGGAATAAGCATCAGTAAGCTGCGGCTCCAGCTGCGCCCCTCCAAACCTGCTTAACAGTGGAGGGAAACAACCCTCAAGTAATGAAGTTTCAGACACTTGCCCCTGTCTGCTGTGACCATGTGTCAGTGAGCAAACTGAGAAAAGAATGAGAAGAAGTCTCACTTATGTCCGAACATCGAGTGCTTCAAGTCACATCACAATATTTCAGCTGGTGTGTTTTGATGCAGGTCAGGTGCCGGTCTGAGCCAGTACTCACTTTACACAGTTGCATGGAATAACATGATAGAAGACTGATCACTGTTTTTCTTTCGCAGTGTCATCTCACTTTGAGTTTTTGTATTGGTATATAGTAAACTTCATCGATATACAATTATCATACTTAAATACCTAAATAAAACATACCGTTAAAAACGTCGGTCTGTGGATGTGGATGAGGGGAAAAGAGAGTAGAAAATTATGAAAAGGAAAAAAATATGAGAAATCAGACAAATTTAGGGCACAATTTTTGAGTATGTTGTTGCCTCTCTGTTGTAAACACACAGCATATCAGAGAGTGAACAACAGCAAAACCTCAACAGACAAGCGACAACCAAAGGATTTATTTGGGCACTTTGACTTGAAAAATGACAGAAATAATCAATCACAAATCCATGTGGGCCAACAAGACACAAGACAACAATACAAACTGATATGATCACAATCTACAGTTCCAAAAGAGATAACATTTCAAAAGATTCAGTTTACTTTACAGACATGTCCATCTAAAGAGAAAGCAGGGGGGGAGTTGTTAATGGTTGACAGTTGGAAAACCACAATCTCTGCCCATGTAGATGGAAGGTACCAGTTCTTCATTAGGTACCAAAACACACCTCTGCCTTTTCTTTGAGATTCTATGTAATGTGTCAATTTAGACAAATAATCCTACTAATAATTTCAATCTTGTTTTCATCAGGTACAGACATTTTATTATTTTTAAAATCCACATAATCATCAGCATTACTCTATTCCCTCATTTTTAATCCCCTAATCTGTGACACTGCTCCCTCTGCCATAGTCCTGATGTCATCTGGAAGCATAAGCATACTACTGAGGACTTCTAACAAAAAGGTGGGACAAACACTTCAGACTACTGGGAAAAATAGATGCAAACTTCAGGGTAAGAGGAAAGTGTCGTATTCACTTACATGTTCTGGCAAGCGTGTAAATACTTATTCCTGGGATTCAAAGAGGAGACGGGTTGCCTGAGAGGCATTGCCCACACAAAATATAAAGACATAAGCACGGTTGGATGAATTTATATCCACCCAAGACTTTTCTCCGGATTTTTAAGCCTCCACACTGGGGACAGCCAGTGGCCAGAGGCATTATGTTGATACATTGATACATTCATCACTTCATTCCATTCTTTCAAACATGATATCTCAAGAATGCCTTACAGGAATTTGTTCAAATTTTAAGAAAATGTTCAGTTTTACTGAAGTATAAACAAAATATATCTTTGTGGTCAGAGGTTAAGGTCACTGTGACCCTACAAATCCCTACATTTTTTGTCATATGAATACATTATCTTCTAAAAACCTTCAGGGAATCCTTTCAAATTGGTACAAATGTCCAAATGCACTCACTATGAAATGATAGAACATTTTATTTGGCCTCATGAACAATAGACAAAGGTCAATGTCCTGGTGGTTTTTGGCTTCTTAAACATTTCTTTCTTCAAATGTTGACCAGTTGTCACTTGGACTCAAAGATGAACTGAACTGATTTCCGTGGTCAAAGGTCAAAGGTCATGGTGAACTCATATGAGTCTGGACAAAAAAGAAAATTTAGACTGCACTCCTCTGTGAGGCATAGTGGGGTGGCAGCCAGGCCTTAAAACAAATCCCTGATCAAAATGCATGCAAACCATCAAACCTGTCACAATGTCAGGGACTAAATACAGTACAGCCCAACACTGGATCACGACATAAGGAGACAAAGATGAGCCAAAGTCTAGTTTGCAAAGAGAAGGTGAACTAGTGGAATAATTTGTGCAAATTTCAGAATATTAGAAGAATTTAGATCTATTAGTTATGTGGGTTGTAATTTTGTATAACTGTGGTCGTTATATGGTCTTTATGGTCTAGACCTTAGGACCCTAAAACATGAAGGTCATAGAGGTTAGAGAGCTGATCTTGATTTATCTCAAATTTAGCTGGTAACTTTGACTAGCTGACCAAGCTTAATCCTGTCTCCCAGAGCCAGGTTTCCAAGGCATGGGACAGTATAAAACGTACAGGACTGGATAAAGCTGCATATCAAGTAGTTTCTCTTGTAGTCCATGTTGAAAATGAGCATCTGAAATATCCTCTATTCTTTTTTCAAACATTTAAATCACTGTTGTTGTAATTGCCCGATCTCTTTTTATCATGTAAAGCACTTTGAGTTAGATACGGGGCCTCATGTAATGCTTTTTTTAAAAACAACTATATGTAATAAATTTGCTATAATCTTATTAGTTGATTTTAAACACTGAGGTCAAGGTACTGTCTTGTGTTACTACATTAATTTAGATTTGCACTTTTGGGTAGAATTTGGCATATTTACCCAAGGGCCCAGGAACTGAAAAAAATATAGAGCTATGAGCCATTTTTGTTTGTGTCGCTACTTAGACTCAACCATTCAAGTATTTTTAGACAACATAACATGTCAAAGTAATGTTTAAAATTGAATGCTCATGACATGTTGCAGATACCCTGGTTTGTCCTAGCCACAGTAAGAGGCCATCATCTTACAGCTCATTCAATTTCATCTTGTGATATTCCTCCTTGAAAGATATTTAATTGAGGAATATGAAAGGTAAGTTAGGAAAGCTCTACTTTCCATAGTCTCTGACAAACCTAGTTGCAGAAAACGTAAGACATAATGTCAAAAGAAAAACATAACGGTAGCAATATAGTCAAAGCCCCAGAAGGTAAGTAGATTAAAATAAATTCTGTTTTCAAACTTAAATAAATTCTGCATAAGATTTAGAATCAGATTTATTTAGTTACAGTCAATGGGGACAGTCATGCACACACACAGTTATACACAAACAGTGGGTTCAGTGTTGGGTCAGTAGGTGTCGGAGCGTCTGCTGTGTTTGCAAAGTGTTAGTGACGCTTTCACTGCCAAGCCCTGCTTTGGTTTTCTTCTGCCTTCTTCTCTTGTGTGTGTGTGTGTGTGTGTGTGTGTGTGTGTGTGTGTGTGTATGTGTGGCGTTTGCGTGCATCTGTCTGTCCTCTGTTTTTCTCTTTTCGTTTGCCAACAGCATTAATTACATCACTGTCGCTGCACTCATGCAAACACAGACACACAAACAAGCACAAACAGATACCGAATACATGACCTGGTTTGAAGCATCTAACAGATCTACCTATGTTCTTTCATACAGCTAATAAATCCCAATTCTAAAGCCCTCCTGGATTTCACCACAACACTGCATCTGACTGCAGCTGCTACAGGATTTACTTACCTCACAGGCATCATAGGCTCCTATTATTTTCAAAAATCCCAGGAACAGCTCAGACACACGCTGCAGCACGGCACACAACATATCGTGTTGCACAGAGTGTGCCGCAGGTTTTCCTAACTTAGCCCCGCTCATGTTTTTTTTTGTTTTTCTCATTAGGGTGTGCTGTTACATGAAGGCCTGTGTGGTGACTGTGACAGGGGAAGAAGACAGGATATTCTTTTCTGTAGTCATTCTTTATATTCGGTTCTGCTAAAATAGAAGCACTGCTTTGTGGTTTCTGAATGCACTGTGGCATCCACAAGTCATATACATAAGTCTGTTACTAGATTTATCTGATTTACGGTGACAGATTGAGTTTGTCAAGGCTGCAGTGCTGCCTCTCCTTCCTCCAAATAGATTTATTTTGAAAATTTCATGGACATTAGTGCCACGAGAATAGAAATGTAGACAAGTGTTACCGTTTACTGGAAAATGTTGCATTTTCTGCTCAGTAAAGAAAGCACAGCATAAGCCTGTTTATTTTCACAAGCCATAATGAAAACACAATATCTACTTCCCTATCATGTTATGTCAGTAATTGGACAAATGTGTAACTGTTCAACTTGTGTTTCTGTGATAATTACGGGAGGCAAGATTACCTCACCGATAATGGTGTGTCTGAGAGAGTAATTCAGCGAAAGCTACGGTCTGAGTGATTTAGGCTGAGCACTAAACATCTAGCAACATGTTATCTATTATTAAACCTGCATTAATTGATTTTTTTTTGCTTGGGGTCAGCGTATCTGGCTGTTTACACACGATTGCACATTGTGGCACATTAGTGTGACTGTGTTAGCGCAAAAAAAGATCTAGCAGGGATGAAACAACATTTAGTTGGAGCCATGTTTATGTTCACCTGATGAATGTGCAGTCCAACATTCACTCTCCTTTACTGTTTTCTGCTAAATGCTGAACCCACTCAGCTAATGTGCGAATGTGCTCTTTAGTGATGACCATGTTTCACAAACTTCCAAATGGGGTTGATACATTTGAACGATTCCTCCATTTTGAACAACTAGTAATCTATCTCTACTCTCTGAGAGGATCGATAGTCACATTTACTGAATAAATGCCCAATCAACAACAGGAGATATGCGACATATGAACCTCAACAAATTGTGCAGACAAATGTATAATCAAGCCCTTTTATGTTGTTTTTGAAAAAATAAAACAATCCATATAACGTTATAATGTGAAAAATGATGACGTTATATTGTAAAAAGTCTCCAGTTATCATATCATCCTGTTCTCAGGTGGAGATTCACTCCACCTTATATGAGCTGGCTCAAACATGTGTTAGAGTTGGAATAACTAATAAAAGAAATGACTTTAAACACAAGTGAAGCATTCTGCCAATTACAGTAATGTACACAACCAGCTAAAGCATTATTTTTTACCAGAACAGGCCCAAATCTGATCAGGAGGTAAACCATTAGACTCTATGTACTGGAGGCAGTGGGACTAGAGGGAAGGGACTGTGTACAAAAAATGCAGCACCGAAAACCACATATTGCTAAAATATATGATAGGTTGACTCCTGTGCAGTGTAGAGTCACCAGGATCAATATACATATAAATGGTCTCTTCCTTGTCATACTGGTTTATTATTTATCGATCCATAAAGTCCTGATAATATGATGACCAGATACTTTTGATGACCTTTCTCGTCATAAAATGATACAGATATCTTTTTTCCTTTTTCGTGTGCGACAGCAATACAGTTCTGTGCCAGACTTATAGGTCCATAATAGAAAAAAATAAATAAATAAATGACAAAATACTGAAAAAAATATAGAAATACAGTCGTTTACATTGTGAAATTGCTGTAGAAAAGGTTTGGTTTGATTTAGGCACAAATTAAACTGTGAAGATTTGGACTCATCTGCTTGAATAACTGACTGCTGAGTCTCATGAAAAAATAGTAACTTGGGGAACTCTAACACATTTGCAACATCAAAAGAAAATGTGAGCCTTAAGATGCTAAAATGCTACTTTCAGCACAGGGGGAACTACGGAGTGTATGGGTTGTAAGGGACCATTCTTATTACAGACATTAAATCCAGAGTCAAAATAAAAATGTGAAGTATTGCAGGTTTAAGGTACTCTACATAAGAAATATGTGTTGATAGTTTGAAGCTGAACTCACAATGTCTGACAGATTAGTAAGTTACCAGCTGATAATGCTAATGATGGATATAACTGCACCAAATACAATTGGGCACAAACAAAACAGAAGAGATAAACCACATGATAAAGGCATTTAAATAAGGTTTTGCTTCATGATGGTAAATTGAAGATATTTATATATGTTTGTAAAAAGCATTATAGAGGTATATATTAATCCATACCCAGTACAGGTGCAGATAGATAAAAAGGAAACAAATCCACACAAAATAACTTATCCACCTAAATCCATAATGTCCTGTTCAGACCTGGTCTAAATGACCTGATCACAAGTGGACCGCTCTTAACACAGGGTGAAACGCATTGAGGATCCATTGGAGATCCAGTTGGGACCCCATTGGGAAGTGGTCTGGGACACGTGGCCACATTTCTTTTGCAGTGTGAACGTGAATGTGTCCTGGGCCACTTTGAAGGACCGTCTACTCAGACGTCTTCTGACCCGCAACAGTTTCACAATGAATGAAAAGCATTTTTACAACTCTCAATAGTTCACATTATATGGTTACAATATTAATATTAATCACCACAATTCCTTAAATTTTCAAATGAGTATAATCACTCGTCCCCTCCTAGTTCTGATATCTCCCTTTCTCTCTCACACACATGCACACAACCACACACACACACACTCTTACACAACTACGTAGACAACAGACATACATGTAGAGTGGCTAAAAATAGCATCATCTAGTCTTTGCGAAACACAAAAGACACACGTGTGTCACTGGGGACGTGTGGATATTAATAGGCTACGGGATGTGAGCCGACGTACGTAGAGCTGTCCCCTTGTGATCAGATCCCTCAGAACCAATGTTAATACCAGGATCTGCCACATCAACACTGGTAACCCACTGAGTTATCATTAAAAACACTAACACACACTCAAACAGCGCACACCCAACAGAACACAGTAAACACGCGCTTTGATCCTGCAAATTCCTCCTCTCTACCTCCTTCCCTTCATCACTTCCTCTTCCCTGCACTAGGAAATATTAGACTAATAAAACAAAAAGCCAACTCAACCCACTTTGATCTTTCCAACCACACCCGGTCCATTACCTTCCCTACTTTCTCTCGCTGCCACACATCTTCCCGCCACTGTTTTTCACTTATTCTCTTGCCAACTCGTTCTTTCTATTTCCTCACATTTGTTCTCCCGGCACACGCTCTCTGTCCTCTCCCTCCATTCTTCACTCTCCTGAAGTTTGCTTTCCAGAAGCCCGCCCTCATTTCTGAGTAGTTCCCCACCACAACTCCCCTGAAGCCAAGTTCACTCCACACCACTCCCATGTGATCAGGAGTATTGTGGTTGTCGGGAGTTCGAACTACACGACTCACTGACGACAGGGGGTCAGACACACTACATGGTCTTTCACCTGGAGACACCCTCGCCTCGTGTGTCTGGTGTCCAAGCCGATCCACACCGTGTTTGATCACAGGAACACACATGAGAACAGACATGGTGACCCCTGCTCTCCTGTGTCACCCTGATCACAACAGGACACATCAAGCTGGTGGAGAGGTGAAGCTCTCCTTTGGAGATCATAATGGTATCGGACACAGCTCGGGCCACATTTTTGTGTCTGAACCCATTCAACACAAACTGAGCCCGACCAGAATCCGAGAGATATTGTGTTTCATTTATCTGGACCACACACTAGCCCTATGCAGGTAAAGAGTGTGTAGAATGTATCTATCTAGTGGTATCTGTAGAGAGAGGACCCCCTCCCGATGTAAATACAAAGTATTTTAATAGAAACGGCTCCTTTTTGGGTAAAGAAAACAACAATTCATACAATTTAGATTAAACACGCTAGTGAAAACATCACTAGGATTAATTTATATTCAATTTCTGCACATAGATCCCCTTCAAAAAAATGGGCTTATCTCTCAGATGGAGGGCTTTTTCTGGCTTTCAGATTCCAGACATGTGCAGTGTAAAAAAATTCAGGGGCATCTCACCGCTCCATGTACCTTAACCACAGTCACCCTTTCTCTGGCACTCTGATTTGTTGTAGTTATAGCTAACTTGAAATCCAGTTGGAGTCTGCAAAATGTTGGCGTGGCCTTCAAGTCATGTTTTCGAGGAGTTCACACACGGCAATCGGTGAGTGCCGATTGAACGACAATTTATGTCTGATCAGGAGTTTAGTCAGATGAATGTTTCAGAGATTCCTGTGTTGTTGTGAGTGCGTTAGGCAGGAAAATCTGCTCCTGCTTAGTTTTTGGTGTGTGAAAGGCAAACTATTGTCTCCGCAGTTCTTGTCTGTAAAACAGCTGAAGAGGGCAACTAACTGCAGAGTAGATGATCTGCTTTCTGTTTACACCAGCACGCACATGGCCTGTGCACTTATCTGTTACCTGAAGGTGAATACATCAAGCTATGACATTAGGTGTGTTGTGTGTATTTAATCAAACAGTGCACCAACACAAACCTTACAAGTTCAGTCATCCAACCCACATGGGCTTTATTATTATGAGAATGTGCTGTAGAATGTGTACAGCACTGATAATTGGCATCACCCCCACGAGCAGACATCAAGCTCACACAGCATGAAGAGGGGAGTGGGTGCGGGGCTGGAGGTGGAGGTGCAACTTCTGATACTGTGTGAGCAGCAGCAGCAGCAGCAGCAGCAGCAGGCGTGGCAGCAACAGAGTAGTGATGGTTTAAAGGGGGAATGTGTTTACAGGGCTCTGGGAGTGCTGCTGCAAACTGTATGTGGAGAAAGTTTCTACAAAGCCCTTTGGAGCTCCAGAGGGAGCTGACAAATTGACTCACACTGTTGGCAGTGCACTTGCATTGTGGGAAATGCAGGCACCGGCTTTTGTCAAGGAAGAAAAATGTGTGGGATAAAAAAAGACAATACTCTGGTTCTGCAGAATTTTTTTTTACTGTCCATTGTGAGTTGAGCTAGTTTATAACTGTCCTGGTGAAATCAACCAGCACAAGACACAGAAACACATTTTGGGTTATTTCTTCTCCACATACAGTCAAACACATCTAGTGCTGCCACTTTTACTCCCAGTGACCACTCCCAGTTTTGCAACAAAAGATATCGGTACAACTGGTAAGTTCTTGAACTGTATACTAGGTTGTACTGTATAAAATGTACGATCCAGGGAGATTTTTTAATTTTTACAATGGATCAGCAGGGGAAACATGAATTTTGGGTTGTGATGTGGCCTTGGCTCATAAACCAGTTGACCATTTAAAAAAAGTTGGTGATAACAGATGATGACTGTGTTCTAAAGTCTGTCGCACTTGCCGAGGTACCCCAAAACGAACAGTACCATCCAATGGCGTAAGGGAGAATTGCACAATTTTCCCCACCTAGCTACCTATATGTGGACATACAGTGTATGGTTAAATTTGTGGATTACTAATTTATGCAAACAAGAAGTGGCCTAAAGTTTGAGTTGTGTTCCCAACATCAATTTTATTCACGCTTGCAGTTTTATTATCAAGGTTTAGCATAAGTTAACTATTAGACATTTCAGGCCACAGCTTTTTCTGCGTATTAAAGTTTAATAACAATAGTCAAAGAAATTCTTAATTGGAATCTTTAGCTATGCGGCTCAATTGGATGTTACTTATAGCCCCTGAAGAACTTTTAACTCGCCTGCTCTCCCTCTCTCCACCTCCTTTGCTGCGCGTTAAAAAAAACATGTATTCCTTCTGTCATCTTCCCCTCCTCACATCCACCACTCACTGCTCTGCACCCCCTTCTACTTAAAAAACATGTATTCATTCATCTTTTTTCCATCCTTCTTTTCTCCTCCCTGTCAGTCTAAAACGTGTCCACGATCCTCCCCTCCCAGAGTCCATTTAAACATCCTTCCATTAACCATTAATTCGTCCCTCAGCAGAGAGGGATCGAGGAGCACGGCCACAGTGCAGAGTGTGGTAAATTGGCAAATGCTGCCAGCACTGCTGGGATGGAGGGAATAGGCGAGGAGAAGGACTGGGAGGTGAGGAGAGGAAATCACAGCAGAACGGAGAGCTGGTGGAATGGAACCTGAGAGAGGGCCTCTGTTTACCTATTCCACATTTTTTTTATTCCTTCATCGCCCTCTATCCATTGATTTCTCCCCTTTTCACGCTATATTAGGCCCACAGCACAGTGTGTTTACCCCTGTTTCCTCCCTCCACCTCTTCCACGCACCCACTCTTCATCCATCACACTCACTCCTTCACTATTCCCTGTGAAGTTTGGATATAAATGTTGCAAAAACCAGCCTGAGTTATGGGTTAATATGCTTAGAAGGTGATGTTTTTTTGGCTGCTTTCTTTTCAGGCACCAGAGCTTGATTCTAATAAATACTGACACATGAAAGTGCATCGGAAACAAGAGGAATTATCTCTCCCCAATAAAAAAAAGTAAACCACGTTTCTCTTCTTCCCTCCCTCTATCATTCCGTCTCTCACTTCCTTTCGTCAAATTTGTACACTTTCCCCTCCATGTCATGCCTCTAAACATCCACAACAAGGGGGGCTGTAAACAAGCAGGCTCAGGGAGTGAGGGCGGTCGTGTTAACATTCAGCCGACAGCTAATTGAGTCACAACACAAACACTTTAGCAGCAGGGCGTCAAAGTCTGCTTGTGACTTCAATTTTCTGTTGTGTCTCTTTGCATTCTTTCTGATTCATCTGCAGAGAGAGAACCATCCAAAGCAGAGAGCTGACGCACCAATGGCCAGAAGTTATTGAACATCAGGCCCATGTAATATAAAAGTGCCACAGGGGACAGGAGGCAAAGATACTGCAGGAGGTTGTAAAAACAGCAGGAAATAAGGTATTGTACTCAGGCCCGCTCACCAGCAGTAGCAGCAGTAGCAGCAGTGGTGGTGAAAACTGTAGCAGCCACCTGGCGTCAAAAATTTGAGTCATTACTCAGTCGTCAGTACAAAGACATGATGAGACATGAAGTATTATTAGTTTGACGTTTACAAATCCCATTACAACACACACACTACACACACACACACACACACACACACACACACACACACACACACACACACACACACACACACACAAACACACACACACACATTCAGACAGAAGTCCTTTTAGCTCTGATCATAACTTACTGAATCCACGGCAGCATTTGCCATGAGCAGCGTTTCAAACTCGATTCTTTGACCACTTGAGTACTCTTGTTGCACTGCATGTTGCCATATCTTCCAGTGGGAAAAAGCAAGTGGGTCAATAATGCTACAGGAATTGAGACATAGCAGTAATTGAATAGCAATGTATCGTATCTGTAGTAGAAACATATGAGTCATGTCACATCAGGAGAGGCTGTGGCTCAGCCGTTCTCCTCGGGCAAGATACTGAATACCAAATTGCCCTTGATGACCTTCCTGGCAGTGTGGTGAATGGGTGAAATGACACTTGAAGTGGAAAGCATCTTGAGTATCAAGTCATTTCGTTTACATATTCATCTGCAAAATAATCTCTGGCTATAATGGCCCACCCCATATAGGCCAGTATCATTCATCCCTTACCCATCAATGCACTCAATGGGAGCTCATTAACATGCTTTATGTTGTTAGTCACAAAGCTTAGGCCATATGTTTTTCTTTTCATTTCATCATGATGATAAACTTGACACCATGAAGAGGCCTTCAAGGAAGTGTGCATTCACTGCACTGACTTTTACTCACTTTAAGACGTCAAAATGCACATATTTCTACATGAGTACTTGATTCCTGAAGGAGGAGGGCGCTCATAATTAAATACAAACACAACACATGTTGTGAAACATTGGTTTGGTACATCGTGCCCAATGTCGCAGTTAAAAAAACCCCATTTTGAATGAATACAGAAAAAGTGTTTTTAGAAATGTTGACATACATTTATGAACTGTTTGGCGTTTAAGTTTCAAAAATGAAACTAAAATACCCTTCCATAGTCTCAGTTGTCAATGTTGATGTTTCTACCTGTTTTTATAGCATCAAATAACTCATTAAAACCATCTTTACACTTCAATATACATCAAAGTGTTAAGAAATACCATAAATTCTCCACAACATCTTCTAGAAAAATGCATTTCACATGTTCGATGGTACTTTTATTGTCTAAATTGAGTTTTATGACCTATACTGCATCCAGACATCAGAGAGCGATCAAGATGATTTGTCTTCACTCGTAGGATCTGTCATGTTGTCCATCAATATATACAGTCTAAGTTTGCGATGCATTGGTAATCCTGCGTATTTGACGAAACATTATATTTACCAAAGATGCTTGTGATTATTCCTTTTCAGCCGTGCAGACCATATTTCAATTCACTATGATTCATTCCCCTGGTTAATAGATATGGACTCTAACCTCCTTATTTCCTCCCTTGTTTATTCCTCACCCCACTTTCCCCTCTGTCCCATTACAATCCCTCCATTGTATGTGCCACCCTTTTTTATGTTTTTATTCCACCCTCGAACTGACAGAGGGGAGTAGAAATTCAGACAGCATGGAGTATTTTAAATCAGTCTGAGCCCCCAGGAGAAGGCTGCAGGAGAGTGTACACTTAGGGTGATTTGGGGGGAAATGGTGGAAGAATAGATGAAAGAGTTCCGGTTGTACCAACACCTCCCTTGGTTTTTTAATTCCTCCGTCAAGTCCCATATCCCCCTTTCCAAATCCTCTTGTGTATTTGGCGCTCGGCTACTGTCTCAGATTTTTAACACAACGTGATGCATGAGCAAGCCAGACATCCTCCACACAGCGTGGTGCCGCACAAAGGTGTGTGCGCTTTCCTTTCACCCATTCAGCCTCTGTTTAAAGCTTGAGCTGTGTGACTAATTGGTTGGCAAGTCAAATATAATGGGTAGCGGTGATGAAGAGCAATAGCGTGTATTTTGTTTTCAGGGACAGAATTTCAAGCGAACACAATCTGCTGCTGAGCCAGTCACTTCTTAATACTTTCATCCAGTTGTGGGCAATAGTCGGTCTACACACTCAGAGCTGTTTACTAAGACTGTTTGAGAGTAGGAGGAAGAAGACGTGCAGAGGAGGAGATGGTTTCAAATAACAGGCAGTGAAATAAGTGAAAAATCGAAAGTAAATATTTATATGTCAGTGTATTTACTGTTTGTTATTTCCGGGACTGTGTCAAAGACTTCTGTCCAGCTATGTGCTACTTCTTACTGTCTTGACTATTATCCTTGTGTAGTAGGCTACAGCTTAAATTAAATCTGAATGTGTTTTTTATGTCTGGCCTGTTTGAGCTGGTGAGGACCACCTACCTGCACAGAGGCTCCTTGGAAACTTGTTGGATGTAACTCAGAGGTGTTTCAATAGGATGCTGCAGTGTCTCTATGGTAAGAAAGTATAACTATAGGATCATTTGACATGAACATATGAAGCATGTTTGAATTAAAAAAGCATAACAAGTGTTGTCTTATTTATGTTGAGGTGTAGTTGTACTGGAATGAAATTAAAGGAGATTGATTAAAATAACAGTCAGTGATTCTAATTCTACAGTCTGCAAAAAAAGAGGAAGCAACAAGATGACCAAGGGAGCCAGTGGAAGTGTAGACAGTGATAGCAAACCTATCACATGTACTGTTATGCTCCGAGTGTCTTTGGACCCCAGCGGAGAGACAGAAACACAGAGCACTAGTCCGATGGGAAGTTCAACAGGAGTTAGTCGTCTGATCACAATGTGGCTAGCGGATGAGATGAGGTGGTGGAGAGCCAATGGTTCACTCACAGAGGAAGGAAGACATGAGAACCGGGGAGTGGATCCTTATCAGCGGATGAGCTGCACATGCGGTGGTGAGCAGTTCCTGGCTGCGCTTCAGCAGAGTCATCAGGGGAGGATGGCACATACCTGTGGAGAGAAGAGACAAGGGAAGGGTGGGAAACACTGGGGGAGCTGTGACATGCACCTCATGATCAGGCTTCTGAAGCTGCTTTTAGACATGCAACAAACTCCAGATGATCTCCTGAAATGATCAAGGGGGGCTGTATTTGAGAATACAAAGGTCCAGGTCAGATGCTGCAGAGTTTCTCCTGCCCCCCTCCGAGTAAAAACTTTGGATAACGTCCAAACGAGTCCATTTGAGGATTCACTTAGAGCGAGTGGCCGTGTTGATTGAAAAAGAGGCAAATTCCCCCTAGAAAAACAATACAAATATCTCAGAATGAAAAGTAAGTGTCATGTTAGACGCCAAAAAAGATAAAAATGTTCAAGCTTTAGGTGATATGGGCCAAAACCAGTGTCGAAGTCTAAATTACATGATTTACACAGCAGAAGTTCCACTTTGTCCTCCCTCCTGCCTGCAGCGCCACCCCTCACACCTCATTAGTGAAAGGCAAACTACCTGTTTCTATCGGACTCACATTTTCAAATTTGTACTGTAAAACAGGTGGATTCGTGTAATACCAACTTCCCTGCTCTTTAAAATAATGCAGTGTGTGTAGGGAGGCTGCTATAAATAGCCCTGTTCTTCTTTGTTTCTATAGTAATTGCAAAATGTACTTTAAACTTCAATATCTTCATCTGAGTTGGAAAGTCACCTTGGGATTTTACACAATGAAGCTAAAACCATTAAAGACAGAAAAGGACATTCAGATTTATACTTGTTGTGCTTAATCTAGGCCGTGATGTAGGAATTATGATTCTGCCTTATACTCGTGTCATTTCAACATCTTTTCCTGTGATACTTTTATTTCCTTCCATTCAGGTTCTTTCATTCTCTTCTTCCCCTGCAGAGCATCCGTGTTTATTTCACCTGTTAAAGGTGTAGAATCCTATTATACAGAAATCACTCAAGGCGACACACTGTCACAAAGTCCTTGACAATAACCGATGTCAGACCCGCTCTCACAACCGTTTACGTAAATTGCCTCATCTCACAGACCTTCGATTTATTCAGTGGATGATTTTGGTGTTGTTTCTCCCATCTGTCGTGAAAAAGCATTTCAAAACGAGTTAACTAAATACCAGGAGAGGATGAGTTTATGATGATGTTGAACAGGTGGACATTTTTCTGTTTTAGTTTTTTTTTAACTTATCATTATGAAGTAAATGTGGATGTTAAGATGGAGTTATGAAAGCACCTCCCTTTAGATTGGTTCTCTTCAAGCCTCACTAACACTATTTTCTTGTCTTGACACCAAGCGGCAAATTTCACAGAAAAGGTAAGGGCTTGATTAACACCACTTAGGAAGTGTGGCTGCCGCTGTGCAACCAAAGCAGCGAGAGGATAGCACCTTGTTTTCCCTGGTAGCTGTCGTTGGCTTTACCCAGGCAGCGGCAATGGTGTACGATGGGACAACTGGAGTAACAGAGTATTTAACAGGGTATTTAACAGGGTATTTAACCTCACAATAAAGAGAGCTGTTGTCGCAGGAAACAAAGTCGTAGGCCCATAGGAAGAGGCTTTTAGAAACCAAGGTAAAACAAGGGATAGATCAGTATGTAATCTGTAACTGCCCACGATATAAAACCTGGTGTTCACATCATGGCACTGAGATCTGGGTGTGGTTTAAGTGGCCTTTTGTTGTTTCAGGCTGATGGTGATGGTGGAGGGCTGTTGAAAATTAAGGCCACATTGAAGGAAAAAAATATATAAATATTTAGAAGAATAAAACCTTAATTTAAGAGAAAAATAAATGCTTCCGATTCCTCACTTCAACCCAGACGACAGGATCTTCTGTTATTCTCCCTCCAGAATAACACTGAGCCCCTAATGATGACTTGATCTTATAACATTACGATTTCAGTCGTTGTTAAATTCCAACTCTACTCTGTTTATATGATCTCAGTGTTTTTCCCCTATAAGTGGCCTTAATACTCAAAGACTCCTGATTTGATTTCCATAATATTTGATTGAGGGATGGGGCAGGACCTAAAGTAGAAATCATGAATGTTTACATCCAGGATTGTATTTCCTGGTCTTTAACATAGTGAAATAGCTTTTGTCAAGTGAATTGCTGACCTTTTTCAGGGTGATTAGTTGAGTAACTGTTATTCTGTAGCAGAGATGGAACCTGAAGCTCTTCGCCAGCTGCTTTTCAAATTCCTGCTGTAGAGCCTCATTTGTTCTCTGTGCATTCCATTTTCTTAATATGAGAATAATGCTGCTCACTTTACACTTACTTAACAGGGAACCGCTTAAAAATAAATCTCATTATTTTCCTATGAGGTGATGCTGAGGTGAGGTTTGCTTCGCTTGGTCCCTCCACGTGCACACATTCACACACACTTCCTTCCTCTCGCACACAGACGCTCCTTTCTCCCACTACACAAACAAATCACCACAGTTGGTCGGGCACATGCTGACACACTCATTAAGCATTCCTTCTGGCTCTATGAGCAAAAGATAATGTCTGTCGTACACACACAGACACACACACACACAGACACACACACACACACACACACACACACACACACACACACACACACACACACACACACACACACACACACACACACACACACACATACACAATGTCCTGTGGCTTAGTGGTAGTTTTCCCAATCTGAATTATCTGTGCCTCCTGGAACTGTGGTGTTGTGTACTGACCCAGGAACACACTAACCGTTCTGATGTGTTTGTGTTTTGTGTTTGTGTGTGTGTGTGTGCATGCTCATATACACATACTTAGATGGTCAATAACCAGCTTATAGGGCAGGGTAGGCAAAATAATGCGTTTTGTCAGTGAGTGTCCACACAACTTTACAAAGAAAACGTGTGTGTGTGTGTTTGTTTATGTTGATGAGATACATCTACACAGATGCTCATATAACCATATGGGTGGTATAAGAAGGTAGGGGGGGCATGCTGAAAGCGAGACGACCATCTGATACTGTGTTGGTGGAACTTAATATGCAGCAACCTGGATATCTCTCTTTCTTTCTCTCTCTCACATACACACACACAGACACGCTCACACACACACACACACACACACACACACACACACACACACACACACACACACACACACATATAGATAACATACAGTAAACTGGGAGACAGGGAGAAAACAGAATTCATGTTTGGTGACTTTAATAATGTCTTGCCTATAAATTATGACTGCATCAACGTAACTAGTAATGCTCCCAGTCATACATATATATTATTATTAACTTAACTAAATTATTATTAACCCTAATCTTAGATCCGGGCAATCAGCAGCTCCTCAGAACCTCAGCTAATTCATCTATTTTTTTTGTACATTACATGGAAACTATGAGACTTAGAGAATAAAGCCCACACTTTCAAATGAGCTTTTGAAGCTCACTTTAAAGGGATGGCCAGGCAGGCTCGAGTGACAGTCCCCCTCCTTCAGACTTGATTACTCTGCTGTAAATGTGTGCACCCTGAGCCTGATCCAGCCCTCTGATCTCATTTAACAGTTTGACAGCCTTCCAAGCTCGTCCTTGTTTCCCAGGCTAAGGTTACCGCTACAAACCCCACTGTAGACAAATGCTTTTTTCCAGTTCCATTAAATTACTGTTCTTGGGCTCAGCTCCCGACAGCCCCTGCAACACACCCAGCCCTCTATTAGGTCTCAACCCGGGGATTGGATATGTGGGATGTTGCTCCGATTCTCTTCCTGACACCAGCACTTCTCTTTTTACAAGATTATTGGGCTCAAATGAAATGATGATGTCACACATGTAACCCTGGCCTTGTGTTGCTTACTTTCCATTCGTCCTGTGTAATCCACACTGTTTTTTTTACCTTCAATTTGATCCCGGTGTGGCATTGGTAGTGCAGTGGTCACTGTCACCTCACAGCACGAAGGTTCTGTGTGGGGTTTACATGCTCTATCCCGTATCTGCGTTGGTTTTCTTTGTCTCTCTGGGTACTACTGTTTCCCCCCCACTTTTCAAAGACATGCAGCTCAGCTTGATTGGAAACTTTAAATTGACTGTAGGTTTTAATGTTTGAATGTGTGAATGTATCTCTCTGAAGCTGCTTTCAGACATGCATTCCTCCCCATTTTATCCGGAGGGGATATACTGTATGTGTGAAAGCAAATGTCAGAGTGCTAGCTTTTCTGCGATTTTTATGGTACAAACATTGTAGCGCAGCGTATAGTTAATATTTTACTTCCTACCTCTACCTGCTGCCCCACGACTGACCTGAATCCTGGTGAGCGTTTGTTGCTGTTGTGGGCAGAGACGCTGTATGTGTGAAAATGGCCTATGTCAGCCCTGTGATACGCTGCCAACCAGTCCAGGGTTTCCCACGCGTCTCACCCGATGTCAGCTGAGATTGGCTCCAACTCCCCCTGCGACCCTCACAGGTTAGGATCCATGGATAATCAATGGATGGAAACCATCAGTTATATATACAAAAGATACATAACCGAGGAAGATTTGTTATCCTCTTCCTGTGCTTTGTTGCTGTGTTTCTTGAATATTCTTGAATGGTTTGCAGATTTATATTGATTTCGGGTTGCCCATAGTGAAAGCAGGAAAATGCATTAAGTGCTATGGTATAACACAGCAATACAGACCAGCATTAGGCATAGTCGTACAAATGAGTTGGATCGCTCTCGATACTTCAAGTAACAAGTGAACCTGAAACATGGATACGTTAAGGCCGCTTCCTGCTACAGGCTTGTTAGCCTTTGGTCTACTCAAAGGCCCAGTTGGTGAACTAAGGTACCCAGTGGGTTCACAGTTATTATCCATGTGCCAACAGCTTTTCTCTGTGCTCATTTCATTCAATAAAGAGACAGGGAAAGAGAAAAAGCTTTCTGAGCCAGCTAGGTTGTTAACCAGGAGTTAATTAGCAGCAAGTCAGCTATTTGTAGCACAGACTCCACTGTCATCCAACATGAAACTGCTTTCAAGCAGTTTGTAGGCCAACATTGGAGAAATAAATTAAACCGAATGAAGAGACAACAGATTTGTTTACACTGACAGTTTGCTACAGGTGCAGCAGTTTTGAGGGTCAAAGTTCAACTGAACTCAACAATTCAGTTCCTTTGTATATGAATCATAACATACATTAATTCAAAGCACATAGTAAGGTTGAGGCTAGGCAGTTTTCAAATATTAGTGTTAAACGGCCAAATCAAATTGCACTGACAAAATCCTCAGTCAGGTACGGGCCTTTAACCGTCCCATATTATTATTCTAAGCTTCTTCCCCTGTTCAACAAACTTTCACGCAGTGTTTATAAGCTGCTGCTAAAGCCGCAAAATATAAAAAGATAAATGAGGGAAAGAGGAGGAGAGAACGAGAGAGAGAGAGGGAGGGTGGGGGAAGATAGGGGGCAGAAAGGAAGAGCAAATGACGGAGGGGGATAGAGAGGGATATCCTCCTCTAAAGCCTCTTAACATTAAGCATTTACAGTTTAAGAACGGCACTGCAAGGTCGGTCAAGGAGGTGGGAGGCAGGACGTCGCTGAAACACTCTTAAGGCGAGTGGGGGACTGGGGCTGTGTAACAGCTGCAACGCGGAGGCAACTGCCTTTTTTTACGTGAATGAAACAAGGGGAGTTATGGGGGAGGTCATTTGTTTCCCTGCCCGTCTTCTCGTATGTCTCTCCTGCCACTCGGGTTCCTCTTTAAACATTCACCTGATGTCTACTGGCGTCATCGGCTTTTGAAACGTAAAACCCAGGAGAGAGGCTGAATGTGATAGGGGAACGATAGTGGGGGTAATTCCGGCTTTAATCCTGCTGCTGTTTGGATTTGTATCTCACTCTCTTTAATTAAACAACTTTGTCAGGGTACAGAACACGTGAGTTCCTTACTAAGAGTTTTACCCAAAGTGTTCTTCTGAGAACACGGAGTAAAAACTGAATACTCCCCCGAAGGTCAGGAATGATTCACCATGAGCTCAGTCAATTCCATCGGCTTTATTAAAACAGCGCGGCCTAATAATTGAAGTGAGAACATCCATTTGCAGTTGCCTGTCAGAACAGTTTCTTGTCAAACTATTTTTCAGTCATTTAATTACAAAGTGAATCAATTTCCTGCGTTGATGTTGACTGAAAGTGACGTCCCCCCACCCTGGCTGTGGCCCCCCCCAGGTCGCCTTATTACTGTAGGTGCTGATATATGTTAACAGACCTGAAGGTGTTTATGATGAGCTGTGCATGTGAGCCACCTCACTCTTTTTTCCCAGTATTTACTCCTGGTTGTGTTTAAGAAGGAGAGCTTGGCTGGATTTAAAGCTTGTGAGACCAACCCAGTCTATTCCACACAGAGGCTGAACAAGCACGTCACCGCCAACATCATCACCAATGAGTCAGCTGTTTATTACACCATGGGTATTGTAAATTCAATAATAAGACACTCCAAAGTGGGGTAATTAAGTCTGCACACACTGGCTTATTTTATTACTGTGAGCTGGACCATCTGAGAGCAGTGTTACTGACACGTGTCTCCGAGATGTGAAGCAGACTAGTGCCTCATTTCATCCTGTGGGTTAAATGAAGATGTATACGTGAAGGAATTACACTGACACTCATCATCATCATACGCAGGTATACATTTGCATTTAAAAAGCTACTACACAATAAATATAGGCTCCTTTTTAATCCAGTTTCTACCTGGATGTCTTTGATCAGATACTCATGTGTACCTTTGGCCTCTGTATTGGAGCCTTTCTTCCTTTCTGTGTGTTTAGAAAATACATATAACTAAAAGTATTATTGATTGAGCTTTAGGGGGCTACAAAAAAGTAATCAAATAAGGTTCTGTAAAATACTGCTTAGCTTGCTGCTACTGCCCCAATGATTTCTTAACATGGACCAATTCAAAGCTGATGATGTAAGAAACCGTCCTTTAGTAAATCTTCTTCTCCCTCTCCTGCCAGATGAATGATCAACCACAAGGGAGAAAATGCCTCATGCTGCTACTTTTACTTACTTCCTGGTTTAGTTGCTGTTGAATATCATACTGGTCTGAGTGTAAAACAATTCTTTTTAAGGATTCGTCACTCACACGTTCACAACTATACGTTCCACTGAAAAGTAGTGAGAATCAGCACTTGTTATATAGATTGAGTGTTGTGTAAGAGAGTGACAGTAAATAGTGAGACAAAGTCTTGCCTCCTCTTCTGTCTCACTTTAGTAACATAGCAGCTTTCATTAACCTGGTGTCTTTACTTTGTGTTGTTAACTGTGATCCTGGGTTTTCAGTCAAATGTACTACAGTGCTGCACATGTCTCATCATATTGAGAAAGATAGTGAAATGGCTATTTTTGTCAGCACTCAAAAACAACATCTCCCATGAGTCTTAGTCATTGACACACTGTAGAAGGCTCATGGGAGCACTTTTTAAAAAGCTGTTCTGAAAGTGATGTCAGTCAAAATGGGCCGCAGTCAGCAGCAGAAGAAGAGGTAAGGTTGAGCAGAGAGAGAGAGAGGATGAGAAAAAGAAAAGCCTTGGCTGCAGAAGCAGTGAAATACAGTGAAATTACAGAAATGTTCACCAGTAAGGGAGAAGCAGGTCAGTCAAAAACACTTAATAAAACAGACGCTCACAACATACTCAGTATGGCTAGCTAGCTATCATTAAATAAGTTCAAATTTGTGGAAACTTATGGGGATTTTTTTTTAAATAGTGTTTTAAGTTTAAAAAAAGCAATTAAGCAAAATCTTAGAATATGGCAAACTAGTCTGGTACCTGTTACATCAACAAATTGTTTTCAATATTGTAGATTGGACCATATTGGACTGACACAGCCATCCAAGGGGGTAGTAGGTACTGATCACTGACCTGGCAACAACATTCATAGAATCACTTCCTGCTTGGCAATTTGTCGTTTGTTCTGTTGCTGCAATGCTTTATTTTAAGCCCAATTGCAGAACTTTGTTTTGAAAAGATGTCAATTAAAAGAAGTTGCGATGTAATGGATGAAAAAATGTATTTTAAGTTTACCAGTTAAGTTAATCATGGCAATAAATCAGTTATATATGCGCCACAAACCTGATCAGCAATAACGCAAAATCTGATGAACTTCATCAGAAAAACAGACAGACCAAAAAAAAACTAATCGGTGTGAAGAAACAGAACTCTGTTAAACATAAGTCACTTTTACAGTTTCAGGGATAATGCAGCAACTGGTACACTATAAAAAAAACACATTTCAGTTCTTCATTTTATCCCTTTTTATTTTACACAACATAACAACACAGTACATGTTGCCTTTTTCTGTACAGAAGCTTTCCAGGAGTTTGTGACTGACCCGGGGCTTAGTAAACCACAGCCTGTGAAAAGCTCGCAAGGTTTTTATGTTATTTTTTTTGTAATTCTTCGCTTTAAAAAATATCAATTTCATAAGAGGTCCGTTAAAGTCTTTGTCCGTCTGATACTTGATGTCCCAGTTTGTGTCTCAACGTAAGTCAATAGAACGTCCGTACTCCTCGGTGGGTAAGAAAGGCTATGTGTGAAATCACTCTATTCCTTTATTTGTCCCCCTCTTTCCTCGATCCCTTCTTCATGGAGCCTTGGTGGAGTCATAGATCCAGTTGTATCATGTGTTAGAGGGTCTGTTAGTGCAAAAGAAGGCACCGACTGCTATTCTCTTGCCACCGCGTGGACGCACACTTCCTGTGGCCGCGTGAACATTGAGATAGGTGCGCTGCTCAGTTCTTGTATTGTGTTGTTTATCCTGTGTTGCTTTTTTTTCTTTTTCGTTCCTGTAATATTCCCTTTTTCGTGGTATTTTCAGATAAGGTGAGTGTGAATCTGGGTAAGACGTGACGAGCCCATTGTCTTGTTTTCTTTTTGTGCTATAAAGTGGAACCGATGAGACGACTCGAGGACGCTACGAGACAAGGCAAGTGATCCACCCGCTGGATGACCGACTGCGAAACAGTTAGCAAACTGTCTCAGAGTGAAAAAAACAACAACTGTAAAATGCATACAAACAGTCGTGAAGAGTATGAAAAATTATAATTAAAAAAACAGGTTGAAAAATGCCCAACAGTTTGGACGCAGAAGACACTCATCCAGCCGTAACTAACATGAACACACACCAAAAACACACACTCTAAACGGCAAAAACGTGTCTGACACACACACACCTTAAGTTCACTCTCACGTCTATTAACAAATCCAAACGAACACACACACAGACACGCCCACACACACACAGAGTGTCAGACACACTCATACAAAACAATAATGGGTAAACCAAAGTTTATTTCATGTTCCATCTTGTTCCCGTTCAAACTGTGCTTTCTAAGATCCAGTCTGAATCACACCGCCCTCTGTCCGAGTCTCCATCCCCATCTGTAAGGAGCAGCATCCCGCTCATTGATTGGCTCCTTTTGTTACGCACCATGCGACCCAACTTGGGCGCTCCTCCTCCCGGATGGGAGTTGGGGTTAGAGAGAGTCTTTGAGCCTCCTTCACTGAGAGAATTCCTCCTCCTCGCCCTGCTCCTCCCTCCCTCCTCTACAGGGAGAGTCTGGTACTTGGCGGGGGAGGAAGATGTGGTGTTGGTGGAGGAGGAGGTGCGCGGAGCCCGACGCAGAATGGGTGTCTCTCTGAATCTTATTGAAGGGACGGGGCTCGGCGTGGGGAGAGGGCTGGAGAAAGGGGAAAGGGACAAAGGGAGGTGGGGTTTGGTTGAGAGAGGTGGAGTTGTTGCGGTTGGTGTTGAGGTTCTCCAGACCGATGGTGGGAGGGAGGAGCACAGAGCAAGCGGTGGAGGAGGAGGAGGAAGAGGAGGAGGCAGGTCGAGGGGTGGTAAGATTTTCAGGGACAGCCGAGGTATTCGAGCAAACTGAGACCGGCTTACTCGGAGCGGGCTTCCGCTTTTGCTTGGGCAGAGAACCCATGGTGCCGGTTGGCGTCAAGGCGCTAGCTTGAGCTCGATCTTCACCTGCTTTCTCCCGTTCCTCAGGTCCTGCAGTCGGGCTTCTGGCCGCCCAAGGCTGGCTGAGAACTGACGTGGCCGTGGAGCAGTCGGGCAGGGAGGAGTCAGACAACTGAGTCACTGTATCTTTGCCTCCGACTCCTTCTCCTGCTGCTCCGCTCCGTTTCTTTGTGCCTCCAGAGAGGTCGTCCAATCCGATTGAGCCGTGTTTCGAGGCGCTGGGAGTCACAGTGCATCCCTGCGACTGCTGCCCGTTGGTCTGTGAGTGGACGTTGGTCATAGACATAGAAACGCCTTTTCCACCCTCGCCAGGGTTACACACCTGAGGGAAAAACAGAAGGGAAAAGGGAGGTTATCATTCTCTCAGAGTGAAATGTTTGCATAGTCAGCATTTTTATCAGAGTGGTGCAAGCTAGCTAAATAGAGAGTGTCATTCTAGCATCAAATTGTGTCTGTTAAATAGATTTACAAAGTAAATATATAAATTGAAAACTATAAGCAACTATACAATAAAAACATTAGTATAAGCAATAGAAGAATTTCTTCTTTTGTTGTTTATAAAGTCGATAATCAATGAAATATAGGTAAACACAAATCAATACAACATGGTTCGAAGAGCATAACATAGTTAAGTGACAAAAAACAGTGGTTGAATAAACTGCATGATCATTTTGTAGGACGGAGCATGTGTTGCTGGAGAGCTGAGCTACTTAGATGACCTTCACTGGTATAAGTAGGTTGGACACTATTATAGAAACTAACTTATTTTTTATTTTAACATCAAGATTTGTATTTGTGCCGCAATTGTATGTTGGTCCCACATACTGGTTATCAGTCTCTTTGGAGACTAATAATTAGTATCAGCCCTAATAAAACCCTAGTAACCCCTTCACTTTTGTAAAATGGTAAAAAGTATGAAGACAAATTAGTTTTAAATCATGACTCAGCTATTTCATTATGTATCACTACAAAATTGAAAACCTGACTAAGAATTAGATGAGTTGCAAACGGAAAATCTATTTAAACCCAAAAATGATAACAAAATTAACTTCTTCCAAATCCCTGGAAATCCTGCAGAGCAAAATGTGCAGCCAGGGAGCTGGATTAATGTGTTGCGTCAGTATTATGACAGACTATTGGTGGGAATTAGCTTCTGTTCTGTGATGTAATTGTTTATTTAGTAAATCAATCATTGACAGCATATAGAAGTGTCTGGTTGAAGTTGCCCTGTTGCCATCTTTCCCCATGAAAAGTAAACAAACAGGGGCAAAGGAAAAACTTTCCTGAGAACCATAGAGAATCGATGGAAGTTGTTGGCTGCTGTGTTATATCCTGGTAGTGAACACCATGCATGGCTTGTGTGTTAACAGCAGTACAACAAAGCCAACTCTCTCACATAATGAAAAGCTCCCTCCTCTCGTTCTCTCTCATTCGTGGCCAGAGAGGATTATGAGCGACGGAGAGAGAGAGACCCACCTTGTACCGTATCATCAGGATGATGATGAAAACGAGCACCGAGGCCACTATGATCCCTCCGATGATGATGATCATGGTCCCGCCGAGGAACTGAGACTGCATGAAGTGACACCTCATGTACTCCGTCTCAGTGCTGAACTGCACACAGCCCACCACGCGTGTGGCCGTCAGGGAGGTGATGATGTCATCGTAGATGGCCAGCACGCAGAGGTCGTACTGGGTCCCTGCTGCCAGGTTGTTGACCAGGAAGTTCTTGCTCGATGGGGGGATCATTCTGTGGAATTAAACAAGGGGTAAGGGAGACACAGTTAGGATTATTGTCTGGACTTATAAGGTTGGAAATATTAATTTATATGGCTTGACATCAAATATTACAATTCTGGAAATTACCATTGCTTCACTTAACATTCTTAGAAACTAAAATTTGTCTTACAGCCCATGTGATATCCCTAAATGTTCTCAAACACCTTCCTGATCATTATTTTAAGTTGCCCTTGGTACAAATGTTAAATTTACGATAACAATAATCAGCTTAAAAAATCATAGTACAACCTTTTCAGTGGATGTTATGTACTGTATATATCAATGTGGTGAATCTTTTAGCAAACGTTTGACTATTCATACATCATGTTCACAGTCTTTGAGCTCTGCTTTAGTCTCCACCTACTCCTGAGGGAAATACCTGCCTCTATAGCTGCTAAATGTCGCACAATGTCAATCATCCAGTTGTTGCCAGATGCTAATTGTGTTTGTCTGCCAGTGGGGTTGAGTCGGGAATCAACAGTGAGGAGAACAGAGACTGAACCAAAACCTTAAGGCTTGAAGCCCACTACCGAAACAATGAGCTAACAGATAGTGAAATGCTCTGTGTGGAGTTGAAGGTAATATTCATTATTATTATTATTATTATTGTATCGATTTTAAACAGATCTCCTCCACCCTGTCTCTCCTGATTTTTGTCATTTGAGGCACCGACAGGATAAAAGATGATATGTTGTCATAGCAGATGTTGTACATGATGTGTTTCCTGTTCCTTCTGCGCAGCGTAAATAACCAATTTGCCCGAAAGAAAAAGGACAACAAAATATATATATATATATTATAGAAAAAACAATACCTAACAATGAGGTAAGAATTAAATTGTTAAAGATTCAACGCACTCAGCTCTACTGTGTATTGATGGCTGCTGAGCCGTCAGAAACTGAAACCCCAAAAGTCATCAGCAGGACACGAGTCCAATTACATGATTTATCACTGCGCTGGCCCCTTCCTGCCCAGCGTGCAGACTGTGTTCCAACCAAGTAACAATCTGATCTACAACATCATCTTTTGGTTTCAGAATCCACAGCAAAACACACAAGGGGAAATTATTATAAGTTAATTTGTCCGAACTCAAAGTTTCTTTGTCACTCGGAGCTAATGTAAGTTATTCTTCACTGGACACTTGTCACATTGATTAAAGGATTTGCACATTTGTCCTTCAGCTTCCCCAAAACTGCTTGTCAGCTTTCCCGGATTTCCTCTTTAAAATGCTAATGATATTCCTCATTAGAACCACAGACGGCGGTTTGTTCACAGCGCGCGGCCTCTCGAGGAGCAGAGGGCTATTTGTGCCTAGGTTGAGCCTCAGGTTTAGGGTTTGAGTTGAGACATGTTGAGGTTAGGTCAGTATTAAGGGCGAGGGGATGAATTTAGCTGTAGGTCATTAGTGTGTCCTCCGTGGCAAAAGGCTGCAAGAGTGTGTGTGTGTGTGTGAGCATCTATATGACATCATGAATACTAAGAGGGCCACACAAACACTGGGTGACCATGAGAGTTCACCCCTATGCTGCTCTTTATGCTTTCATCAGTATGGTGGTAAACCTTGGCTACACAAACACACACACACACACACACATTTACACACAAACGCAAGCACAGTGACACCGGAGTGTGCAGGTTAATGATCGGGGCGAATGTCACCAGTAATTACAAGCCCACATACACGCAGTTACACATACATACACAGACAGAGATTCATTTCCACATTATTGCCGTGGCCTTTGGCCTCATTTGTGTGTGTGGTCTTGTGTCACATCAACTAGAAAAGCGTTCATATCTTTGTGTTTGTTCTATAACTCCTGCTTTCCATTAGGTTCTCCAACAGAGACCATAGTTCACTGATGCATTAATACTGCATGTGTCTGAGATGTGCATTTATATAAGTGCATGAATATTCAGTGGTAAGTGGGGACATTTCTTGAAGTTAAACAACTCTCCCTCTGGACTCTCTTATGATTAAGACATCTTCGGAGCAAGACCTTAACCACTAGATGCACACACAGGCAGATGAGGCATGTATGCACAAAGACACAAGAGATACCATAATCATGCCTAAAAAGGACATTACACATACTTTGCTTTTTAGTCTTTGTTCAATTACCTGTAGTCTCAATAGGAAACAATAATGGTAAATATCAAAATAATATAAACCCACTTGATAGCTATGAACTTTAAAATGTTATCCTTCAACAAAGGTAAAACAAATTGGAAGGGACATGAAGTAAATCCCTGCTGAGAAATACAATAAATAAAAACCTCACAATTTAATAAGGTTGAAAATATGAATAATCTGAATGAAGAGCTGTAAATATAAAAAACAAGCAGATTTGATGATTTATTTGTTATCACAAAAAAAACATGTCAAACGGTTGTTATCGAGCTCATACAGCAGCTTAAAGCGCTGCAGTCAGACCTGTGACAATCAAATCTCTCCATTACCCAGAATGCCTCTTGTGGCTTCACAGCCCGACAGCTCCTATCTCACTGACATCATCTGATCCATCAACGATCTCAGATTCAAAACCAGATCCTTGGTTGGATAAATGGTCAGAGGGTGAGTTATCTTCAGGCTGTTGCTCCACTGAAATATGACATGTGAGACCATGTGACAGAAACATTCAGGGCTCTGCTCCCCTAATGCTAGCTGGTCTCTGTGGTGATGGGTAAAAAAGACCCACATAATCTGCATAATGCTTCGCTTTCATCTTGTAAAGCCAATTACTGAGTGAATGATTGCAAAAAATGACCACATGTAGAAGATAAATGTAGCAGGGGGAATGCTGTGAATCACCAGGGGTCAGTCCATCAAAATAACTTTATCAACGTTAGATAAAGTTAATTTGACCCCGAGGTACGTGAAGGAGTTCAAGTACCTCGGGGTCTTGTTCGCGAGTGAGGGTACTATGGAGCGTGAGATTGGCCGGAGAATCGGAGCAGCGGGGGCGGTATTGCGTTCGCTTTACCGCACCGTTGTAACGAAAAGAGAGCTGAGCCGCAAGGCAAAGCTCTCGATCTACCGGTCGATCTTCGTTCCTATCCTCACCTATGGTCATGAGGGCTGGGTGATGACCGAAAGGACGAGATCGCGGGTACAAGCGGCCGAGATGAGTTTTCTCAGAAGGGTGGCTGGCGTCTCCCTTAGGGATAGGGTGAGAAGCTCAGCCATCCGTGAGGAACTCGGATTAGAGCCGCTGCTCCTTTACTTAGAAAGGAGTCAGCTGAGGTGGTTCGGGCATCTGGTAAGGATGCCCACTGGGCGCCTTCCTTGGGAGGTGTTTCAGGCACGTCCAGTGGGGAGGAGACCTCGGGGAAGACCCAGGACTAGGTGGAGAGATTATATCTCAACACTGGCCTGGGAACGCCTCGGGATCCCCCCGTCAGAGTTGGTCAATGTGGCCCGGGAAAGGGAAGTCTGGGGCCCCCTGCTTGAGCTGCTCCCCCCGCGACCCGACCCCGGATAAGCGGACGAAAATGAAAATGAGATGAGACGTTAGATAAAATGAGATTTGTTAAATTTTTAATGGATTCTAATGTGAATCGACTACCAGTGGGTGTTATAAATGTTGTATTTATCTTAGAAAGTGAGAGAATGAACTCAATCCAAAACGGAGCAATTCTATTCACTCCCTGTAACACTTCAAAATAAAAATAAATAAATTGGAAAACTGAATACTATTTTCCAATTTTCTTTTGTTGGAACAATGTAAAATTAAGATTTTGAAGCAATTCTTCCATTTTTACGTTTTTTAATTGTTGGATGGAAAAGTAGAAAAGGAAGAAATAGAAAATCGACTTTTTTACAGGCTGTCAGAGGAGACTGATCTAAGTGTCTAACTGCTTGTCCCGCCCACCCAACTTAAATCTGTTTGGTGGGAGCTTTACTCTACATCCATCCTGTGTCTGACTCTAACTCAAGTGGACGAGAGTTTATGCGAATGTTCAGCAAATAGCTTGACAGCCATATATACAGTACAGAGACCTTACTGTATTATCCATGAGGAAAAATTTGAATACGTTAGCCTCTGAAGCTAACGTTAGCCTTGTAAGGCCGGCAATATTCTTGCTATTTTACAGAGCGGTTGACTGATCTTTCTGAAACGTATTCATTTTCATGCAGTAAACACAAAGGTGGCGGGACTCGACAAGATAAACATTTGTCTTTTGTCTACAAAACTCTGCACCATGTTAGTAGCTGTTGGCCCCTGACGAACGTGCCTATTGACCCTGTTGACGACTCCCTGCTTAAAATAGCCTATAGCTCCAGTATAGTGAAAGTGATAATACAGATAGTATAGTGATTATAGTGATTAATTATGTGTGTTTGTTGTTTACTGCTTAACCATGAATCCACAAGAATGGATGACACAAAACCTGCTTCCAAGAAACCGTTACCTCGCTGCCCTCTCCTGGACCCACTTGGAATGTCTCTAAGCGAAACCCCAAGTTAGTAGCTGCTGCTGCTACCGCCAATGAAACTCTTATTGCATGGTTAGCTTTCATTGTCGATGTGTAAGGCCAAGCTGTCATCATTTATAATTCATAGACACATGGAACAATCATCACACTGACAATGTGTGGCATATTTGGACTCTGTTCCGCTCCACGCTGACTACACAAAGTACATTTTCATGCAAATCTGCGTTTTCCTTATTTTTTGGGGTCTTGGATATGATTGCTTCTTGACTGTGTGCGCCGTTAGCATTGTGAACTCATCCAAACTGACTCATTCATTGTGGCAAAACTCTTTGTGTCTGAGCTGGATCTCAGTGCCAGTATTTGAAGCCCCACAGTGGGCAGATGATTTCCTTGGCTGAGACTATTACACTAATCTATCTACTCCACTCTGCCAAACCCTCAGCCCAGGGCGCCTGTGTGTGTGTGTGTCTCTGGGTTTCATTGTCTGTGCGCATGGTCCTCTATGAGTTTGCATTTGTGTGCTTATGTCTACATGTGTCTGCAGAACATACTGAGTGTGTGAGCGTTTGTCTGTGTGTGTGTGTGTACGTGTGAGTGCGAGTTCCATTACAGTAATCGTCTCCTCCCATGTCAGCCTCCTCTTCCCAGTGGCTGTCACTGTGTCTGGCCTCCTGCCCACAGTCATCACTGATACAGCACTACAAGCTGCTAAAGCCCAACCTCGGATTGTGTGTGCATGTGCATGGAGGTGTTGCGTGCACGTGTGATTGTGCGCGTGTTAATCTGCTCCCCTCACTCCAGCCCGGACAAAGCCAGGAAGCCAGTGTGATCTCCATTAGTCGCTCTCAGCTTTTTGTCTCAAGACAAATGATCGCCTGCACGCACAGAACAGTGAACTATGATACCAGATTGTTCTATTCAGGCCATTGCACTTGATTAAATATTGGACAAAGGCTACAGGCCACGAATGTGCATTTTTCCAGGAAGGAAAAAAAGGCAATCATGGCAATGATTCAACACACAAGACCAGAGCTTCCAGGTCGACCTGGAGCGCTGCGATAAGGTACCAGAGCTACTACTAACTCAGCTGTAGTCGTCAGTCAATGGCTCCCATATAGCAGAGCCCAGTCTGACCATGTGTAGCACTGGGTGAACAACTTTCAATTTAAATGGATTTCACTGCTTTAGGCTACAAATGCTGGGGAATGTTTTTTTTTAAACATTTCATAATTGGAGTGGAAGTTGTCTGCTTTTGAATGTTTGGTGACCCTTACATAATAATCATAAATATTCAAATAACAAATACATATTATGGTTACAATAATTTTACATTTAAAATAATAGTTAAGTGATACGACTTTTCAGTCTCTATAGAAAAATATAAAGTAGTGCAATTTCCCCTTTTTGCACTAAAAAGTTTTCTTAGAGCCGAGTGAAACTCAATTCTGGAAAAAAACACAGCAAAGCATGGACAAAGCAGGACAGACATTTCCCAATAGAAAGTGTTGAAAGTGCACTCACTCCATAGCTACATCCAGCACTTATCTCAGCTTAACATGTGTCTCTCTAGCTGAAGCAAAACCCTCCTCTAAGTACCTCTAAAGGTTTTTAAACACAGACGTGTAAAGACAACATGGTTTTACAGTGGGCTCTATACTGGACGATTCCTTGGATGAGTCGAGAAACTTCCCAGAATACAAATTTAACATTAACGATTGGGTTTTGGAAGTGCTGCTGTGTGAATTTTTCATCCTTAGCACGGAGCCATGCTAAGTGTCACCTGGTATTGCCGTTTTGCAAAGCTAAGCTCACCTTAAGCTGACTGAGGCATAATATTATCCATAGAGACAGAAGAGTGGTATTGATCTTCTAATCTAAATCACGATTGAGCAAATAAGCATATTGCTCAAAATTAAAATCTATTCCCCAAAGAGAAACAAGAAAAGACTGCCAATATCACAAAATGTGTCATTACAAAAAAAGAAAACATAATGGTGAAACAGCTTTTGCTTTTAATCCACAACAAAGGAAACTCAACCTGCTGAGGATCATGTGATTTGATTGAGAGCGCCAGAATAGCCAGAAAATACACAGCACAACCCTGATCATAAGGCTGTTTGCGTCCCTTAAATGTATCTGTGAACCTAAAGGAGTAAAGTAAATTCAGTAATCTAAGTAGTACATTATTTCTACCCACTCTTGTAAGAGGTGTTTGAATGGAAAAACACTCCTCTGCAGTTTTGCTCAAACAGTGGAGGGACCAGAATGTGGGTCACAGATAGCTAAAAGTAGGTTGTCCAATTATTTCAGAAAATGGTATTCAGTGCTTACGGCAAAAGGGTCCCATACAAATGCAAATCTAAATCAAATAGCCTGCATCACGGGAAAACTTTGTCAGATACTCCATCGAAATAGCACTAAAAAGCCATATTGAGTTTAACACAGAAAAAAAACTTTCTTTACAGTGCACTTAACATCTGTTATCCCCACGCTCCCACCTGCTTCCTTTAGCTTTTACATAATGCATACGCTAAAGAGCAACATGACATTTTCATTTCATTTTTCATGTTCACTTCATCAGCCATCAAGCAAACACTCGCAGATGACAGCACAGCCCTGTATAAAGCACACCAATGCAATCAAACCAGTGACAGAACAACTGGTTTCTGAGCACAAAGTGAAGAGGATTAATGGTGGCTCAACTTCTGCTCCATTACTGCTGACCTTAAAGCTAATGTGGCTTACACAGCAGATGGCACAACGCCATGCTAATAGGTCTGAGTCTCTGAGGCAGACAGAAAACATTGCACTCGCACACAACTAGCTTCTTCTCTCTGTGTTACCATGCATAAGGCCCCTGAAGCCGGAGCTAACAAGCATCCACATAGCTTGTAGTCCGAAGCGGAACAGGGGTAGTGGGCTCCATGTTTGAAGTTCACACAAAGTTTGACTCGGGGTGAAAGTTTTTCACTGATAAAAAAAAGAACAGCTCCCACTGGTGGTAATAACCTACCTAGAAGATCAGTGTTTCCTATTATTTATCTAGAATGCGACAGCCTGCCATATTCCTGCTGGTTTAATAATGAATTAAGGTTTTTTACACTTCTAATGATAACATAATTGCCGCATTGTGTAACTGTGGGCAGCGCTATTTGCAGCATGCTCACTATTATCCACAAACGTTTTTACCGTCCACGCAGACACAATTTCAGCTGCAGTTGTGTTAACATTAAGTTTACTCCACTCTGGTTGAATTACAAGAAAGTTGAGCTTGCGTAAGTGGAAATTAGCCTATAATGAATGTCTTAGGATACTCCTGAAGAAACCCAGGAGTACTACACCTAGAGTCTAACCACCTTCATGGCCTTACTGAGGAACCTTACTTTTAAGTTTATGAGTCAGCTGGACGCTCTACAAATTTTATAATTGATCTGATGACAGACCCTTGCCGCAGCTCTGTCAAGTACACATCTAAGATCTGGGAACACTGGCATGAGTGCCTTTTTTAGTCCTTCTTTCCTTTTATATTTCTATGTAATGTATTGTTTGTATGTATTGTTTTTTACCATGTGGGCCTTGAGCATGGAATAAAGTTCTTACTCTCATGTGAAAATTTGTCTTTCGCACTTTAGTCTGTGTATCTGTCACAGCAGGATTTGAATGCGAGCAGTCGAACCCCCTCTTCCACCATAGAATAAATTCTAAAACACTGATCAGCGTAATTTTCCCACCGATAAACAGTTTACAGTCATAATATTATAGTTTCCGGTAACACACATTGCCACCTCACTGAAATGCCAGAGTTTTGCATAATTATTTGAAACCTTTAATTATTCCCCATCCTTAAATCTGCTTTGCTCATAATCATCCCCGCACACTGAAATAGCTGAGGAGGAAAAAAAAAGAGAGAGGCTCTTTCATGTTGAAATATTCCCTGTGAGAACTCTCTTAATTATGAAAACAGAGCACAGGGACATCAGTGCTGTTTGTTTGGCCCTTATCAGGCCACATTAGACTTCCTCAATGTAATGTTGGATTTAATTTGTTAAGATTGTTATTTACAATGTCAAGTGAATATTATGAAGACAGACCTGCTTTCATTTATCTAAAACCCAGTCAGTGTCTACATCTCCAGATATGTACTGAAGAATATGGAGCTGGGAAGGAGTTGGGTATCATGCTGACCATTGTGGTAAAGCAAACATGCAATTAATCATCAAAAAAAGTTTTAATTAGGAGCTGGGAGGGTAAGTCGGAGGTTTATTAAGGAATGAAGGGGACTAGCAGGGGTTCTGGTAAAAAAAAAGCGAGATCTCATATCTGCTGAGCTCAGTGCAAACAGGCGCACCGCCGAGTAGATGTCAAAGTGCCGAGCGGCGAGGCGCTGTCCCAGATGTGGGGAAGACTCCTCAGCACTATCTGTAGCCGGGTGTAGAGCTCCATCTGCCCACCTCAGCTCCATTCCTCCAGTTTAGTTGACTCATCTACATCTATTGTTAATGCTGTGGTTGGCTCCTCCCGTGCGTTCTCACGCTTTACAGTCATTTATTCACTCAACTGCTCTAACTTAATACTCCCTTTCTTTTCTTGCCTTCCTTTAAATCTAATTTTCCATTTTTCCTCCCATCTCTTTGCTCCCCAATCTTCTACGATATCCTTCATCGCTGTGTTTCTTGCAACCTTTCTGCGGTACATTCTTCCCTTCTTTCCCGTTTGTTTTCTTCATGTTCTGTTTGTCTCTGTCTGTCCATCATTTCCCTTCTCGCTTCCTTTGCTGCCTTTTTACTTCCTCACTCACCTCAGAATCCTCCTCGTTGCTGTGGTAGTTCCCGCTGTAAAACTTAGCTGCGTTTAAAACCCCATAGACTACTTATAACCATAACACTCTTACACTAGGCCCACGATATGTTTATGGTGCTATAAAATCAGAATTGGAACATTGCAGCATGATAAAGGCAGAGGTTATTTCACGCCTTAAGCACAGCTGAGCTAGGTGTTTTACCTGCAGGGACCATTGTGTGTGTGTGTGTGTGTGTGTGTGTGAGAGAGGGTGGCTTTTTCTTTTTTAAGGACTGGATTCATCCCCAACCCCCACCGTGTGTAGCCTCATAAAAAAATAAGCTTGCCACACAATTTACTTGATGTGTAGTTTTTTTGGCAAATGGCCACCAGCGCCTGTAGCTGGATGGGTGTGCTGGAGTGGAAAACAACTGCTGAAAGAACACGGCGGGAAAAAGGAATGAAACACAACAACAGGCGGAGCAGACGAGGGCTGGAGGATGGAGGATGGAAGATGGAGGATGGGGTTTTGCGTGCGAGTTCTCATGTAACTTAGTAAATGTCAGAGGAGAGTTTGTGTCCTGAGAAAGAGTCTGAGATTCTGCACACAGTGTTCTGTAGCCGTGATGTCTGCAGGCCTGTTGTGGATGAACTGTATTCTATATGTTTATTCTCAAAGAATGAAAAACTGTGTTTTTCAGTATTCTATTTTAGTGACAGTGTTAACTTTCACAATCTTTATCTAGCAACTGACTCACCATAGATATGTTCACATTGACATCAATATTCAGATATAAACTGATTATAGTCTGAATACGACACTGTTTTAGTGTTTATGCAATCATAGTGAGTGATGCTCGCACTGTCTGTCTATCTGTCTGTCCATCTATGTATGACCAAAAAATGTCATGCATACTATGTTGCTCAGTATTATTGTTTATCTTTTTGTAATTGCTATAATTACATCCTGTGTTGGCCTTATAACATATAAAGGTGCAAATATGTATATTTGTATATGTCACAGTTCAGGGTATATGTTTCAGTAAGTATGGATAAAGGCTTTTAAACACCATTAAGAGCAGTGGGTCATGTGGACTTTCATAGAGGTGAGGATGAGCGTTCATCCCTGACGGAACAGAAAATAGGAAATATAAATACACTTTGCAACATGCTTAATTATCTATTAAACTTTTCTAAAATAAAAACTGGGTTGCTTCCCTCTGCAGTGGAACAGAGGAGAGCCATTCATGCTTCTCAAACCTCACAGACCTGCAAGCCACCACGAGGATGCTGCACCACAATAGAAGGAACAATCCAACCTAAATGCTGGCACCTTATTAAACACCTCCTATTAATTAAAAAACAATGAAACATGCTATTATCATCTCAGATCAAGTACATTTTATTAAAAAGCTTTTAATAGCCTTTTTAACCATCATTATTTTCTGCAGCAAAACAATAGATCTGTTCATTTCATAATTTGGGAATTCATATTTTCTATGATCCCACAATGACTCGCAATCATCGGAACCCTTAATTATCTCCTCTTCATGTGAAATAGAGCACTCTTCCACTCTGTGGTGGTTTTATGGACGTCGACACTAGTGCTCGCCGTGAGTTTCACTATAATCATCGACTAAAGCTGTGAATTGTTCAATAAACCCAGCTAGGTGTAAAGGTCAAAGATTGCTGTGGGAGGTCGTGTGGAAAAGCTTGGCACATTATGTCAGTGACATCAGCCCTACCTTGACCTGACCCTGAAATCTGGAGTTTACAGCCGATGCTCAGAAAAGGGCTGCGAGGACGACTCAATTCAGTTCCTCATAGCTTCCATTTAGGAAGGTTAATAAAAAAAGGTTTCACTTTAGAGGAAAAGTGAAAAAATATATTGGAGTTAATGAGTAGACGTAGCAGAGAATTGGCATGCTACAGGTAAATGAGTTTTATTAAAAACCTCAATGGATCCACATGCTGGAAAGATACAGTGCAGATTTTATAATGATTTCTGGTAATCAAAAACAATATATTTAATGAATATCTGATATATTAAATCATGAAATGCATTAATTTCAAAGATAAAGCAAGGACACACTCACCCATGCTTAAAATTACATGGAAATGAACATGGGTCAATTTTGACCAATGTTGTGCATTAGAAGGCAAGTGCTCAAAAATGATTTTTATGCAAAAAGTAGGAAAGGAAAAAATTAAATAAGGATTTGTGATGATCAAATACAAATTAATTGAGGAATATCTGAAAATAAAAACTGAGTCGGGTCACCTTTGACTGCTGTGGTGTATCAAAGGGCTGAGAATGAAAAGATATAATGGTAATATGAAATAATGACATGGCAATGAATTATAGAATTTTGTTGAGCTTGACATACATATTGCAACGTGATCTGGGCTTTTTTAAAGCATAAAACAAGTGTCCCAGATTATAAAGTGATCCTTCACCTATTTTAAAACTGTGCCATGTGACATCTCTATATTTTCTCTGGTGTGGTTAGAAAACCTTTTAAGGATTACCGAAAGGTATAGGGCCTGATCTACTATAGGTTATTATTTCGCCAACTCACAATAACTAAGAGCAGAGTACATCATTCACTTACTGCAGCTTGATAAGATTGTGTTAATTATGCATGGTATAATTAAAACTGGCTCTTTGAAAATGGCAATTTATCAAAATGCAATTTAGATATAAAGATGATTGATGTGTCAGTGTTTTTAATATTAATTATAAGGAAATGCTCATCATTACTTTAAGAAGTTGTTTCGATTCTGAAGAGAACCTGAGCTGCAGTGAGCCTGCTGCTCTGCAGGGGATTTACTCCTGTGACCGACAGGCCTTCCTCTGGAATAGAAATATAACACTGGAGCTGGAGGAGTGACATTAACACAGCGGAACTGTGTTCCTGTCTGTCTCCAGTGTCCTCGAGAAGGACACTGAATCCCTGTCAGCTCCGCAAGTGCTTTTCTGCAGCTGACCCTGACCTCCCTGTGGAAGCAGCCGTGGGTGGGGTTTCCCTGCGAGGGATCAATACACAATCAGGCGCTACAACATTCCAGAAGTGCAGCAAGTACGTCCAGAAGAGCAAGGATGTGTCCGTGCGGGCATTAAACTATCACTCAGGTTTTCATCAGTTTAAGCAGAGCGTTTGGAGGAAACGTACAGAACCTCCTCCTCCAGCCAACAACATCATGTTGAGCAGGTGCAGAGTTAAGCGCACAAATGTCGATGTGCTGCAAATCAATTATCTCTCAATTAAGCTGAAAAGTAAAAGTTGTGTCTGTGACATCGGTCTTCCCGTCTGTCATCCGATTTTCCTCCCACTCTCGCTTCTACACCTCCGTCATTCCCTTTTCCACTCCACTTCTCCCTTCATCCCTGTTTTCTATTCTCCTTTCTCCCTGCCTACCCCTCTTCTTTGTCTTCCCTGTGTTTGGGTAATGAAAATAAAAAAAGCACAATCAATGGGCGGCTGTTTTGTGCCAGCAGAGTCGTTGAATGGAAATCAATTGGGTATCTAAAGACAAGAAAGCTGCAAAACAACACAGAGACACACAAACGACTGCACCACTTAAAGAAAGAGGAGGATGGTGGAGCCGGAGGAAGAGAGGGGGGTGAAACGACAGGAAGAAAGAGAGAAAGCCGCTGATTGATGTGGGGTGGGTGGTGAAAGCCTTTCTAATCACATCTCCTCTGTGTGTCCCCTCCGCAGGAAGCTGTTTTTTCTTTCTATGCTTTCTAACTAAATACTTTGCACAAGTGTTTTAAAGTCTGACAAACGTGGCCTTTTGTAGAGCGACAATCCTTCAAACACACAAAGGCTTGAGTGTGCTTTGTGAATGAACGAGGGAGCAAAAGAAAGAGATGGATGGATTTGATCTGGGATGTTATCTCGACGAGAACAATGTCGGCTACAAACCTATCGGCGCCGTCTCTCAGTGATGCCTCCTCTGAACAGGGTTAAGTGCTGATGAATTATGAACAGAGATTAGGAAGAATATGGAAGGCGGATAGTACCATCCGATTCTTATGTGGGTGATCTCTGTGTGTTAATTATAGGCACGGAGATAAAGACTGCGAGAGATTAAAGATTATAATTCATAGCTTGCAGTTAAATAAATAAAAAAAGAACCAGCCTTCGGAGATGAGTTCTATAACAGCCATTGGGAAAAGTCATCGTTGTGACCCAGACGGCCAGTCCCTATGCTCTGCCAGCCCTCGATGATGATGATGATGATGATGATGATGATGATGATGATGCGTACCGATGCAGTATGCTCGGGGGATTAGCGGCGCCATGAAAGGCAGATAATACAGGCCGATTTCCCTATGAAGGCTCTTTGTGTTTGTTCACTCCCCCCATTTCGCCGGAGCAAATATTTAGCTCAAATAACAATCATCCCCAGCGAGATCCATCTTATCTCTGTCATCTTGAGCAAATGGCAAAAGTCAAGAAAGACGAGCGGCGCCCTCCCCGTCAACGCCGTCCCTGTGAGTCAGCGGGGCGAGACGACGTCTTCCATTCCATCAACAACTTTCGCACGTCCCTGCATGTCTTTGTTCTCTCATCCCTGTTTCATCCTCATGTTGTTCGACTTTGAACCGATGTGTCAGAGACTTTGACATAAAGTCTGCACCTATGCTGTGATCAGACAATGCGCAGTCTTCAGCTTCAGCAGGATGACAAGAAGAAAGTGTTTATAATGGTACGCTAATGAATAATTCACATTTCATTATTTCATAGCTCTTTGTGTTAGAATCTGCTCTTTTTGATTTATCCCGTCGTGTTACACTTCTTTTTTTTGAATTTATAGACTTCATTTCAGCATCTTGCCTGAGGACACTGCGGCATGCTGAATGGGGACGAACCGCCCACCTTCTGGTTAGAGGACAATCCTATTACCCGTAGGCGTGAGCAGTTGTTAGGCAGTGTTTATCTCAGGGCTGACATACAGAGACAGCCTGTTCAGGGTGTAACCCACCTCTCAACCAATGTCATTTGGGATTGGCCCTAGATTGGATAAAGGACGGAACTTGAGATTTTAACTTTGAAAGGATTTACCGGCTGTATGCCTCCATCGAACCGTTAGCAGGATTTCACCAAAACTTCTGGACAGATTCTATGGAAACTTGGTGGAAGGATGCGGGATGGGCCAATAGAGAACTCATTAATGTTTGGGGCATATTCAATAAAATAGTTAGGTGTAAAATTTTCACTTTCTTTAATATTGCACGATAGGGCATCAGCGGAGCAGAGGTGTTTGCTCTCCGTGGGCCCTTCTAGTTCGGTAGGAGTTCTGTTCTTTTTACCCCATCTAGTTAAGTGCTTCTGTTCTGCTCCCTGGTCATTCCTCCTGTCTTTCCTTTGTTCTTCTGGAGATATGGATATCTATTTGCCCTCTTCCTGCCAACCTGCCAATTTGGGTCCTGTTTGCTCCATTGAGTAACACTTCATATATTTTTTAGAGCTGTGAAAAATAACGCGTTAACGCGTTATGATTAAATTACAGGATTAATTCGTTAATTTTTTTAACGTATTTAACGCATGCGCATAAGGATCTTCCGATTTACCCACATTTCCGCCCACTCTGCACTAGTCACCGCTCTAATGCAGTCACTCAGACGGCAGCTGCTATGAAACAAACAAACATCACCTTCTGGATGGGAAGATAGTGCTCCAAAAAAACAAAGATGGAACATTCAATAAAACCAAGGTGATATGCACACTCTGCGGGAAGACGTTATTGTTGCACCGGAGCAAAGCCGCTTAAAGTTTCACCTCAACACGGAGCATCAGTTGGTCCGCGAGGGGCGTTCAAGGGGAATCCGCCAAACCAGCCTCACTCACAGGACACATTGTGCAAAAGAAGCGGTCAGCTTTACTGTCAGAGAATGTGAAGAAGTTAGTTTGCCTCACCAACTGGCTGAAGAGAGACTAGCTAAGAGGGCCTTTAGAGGCAGTAGATTGTGCCATGGTGTGGTGATTGGTTGTTTGACAAAAAATTGAAAAATGTTCAACCATACTATAAAAACAATGGCTAAGAAGCCCAAATAATTTCTGTTTGATTTAAAAAGAAAAGAAAAAAGTTTTATTAACCCATACAATGGCTAAGAATCCCAAATTTTGTTTAGGATGAATGTTCCATATGGAATAGCAAAGAGAACTGCAAAAGAACAGCTGAGTTGCAGCACCATTGTTTTGTTTATTTATGAATAAAAAAAGAAACTATGTTAAATGTATATATCTGTCTGTTGTCATAAATCTTTTTTGTTCTCACAAAATATACCGAGAAAATTGGTAATGTGATTAATCCTGATTAATCCATAGAAACCTGTAATTAATTTGATTAAAATTTTTAATCATTTCACAGCCCTAATATTTTTACTTGCCTTTCCTTTTCAGTATGTTGCCACAGTTATTTCAGAATGTGAAGGCTTGTTTCATGGCGTCCTTTCTTTATGTATTTCATTTGTAGGATCGGAGAATCGTAGCGCCCTCGTAGAATTCTCGTAATACCCATGTAGTCCCTGTGTAGTGCCCTTGTAGCCCTCATGTGCTGCCCTGGGTGTGAACTTGAGGCGTGCTGGTTGATCCCTCCTATCACTGCTGTTAGCCTGTGTTAAGTTTCTAATTCCTGTGATCAGATTTTCCATCAGGATCATTAAAGATGCATTTAATCTACTGTAATCTAATCTGCAGAGCTCAGACCTGGGTAATCATCTACCTCCGCACGGTGCAAACAGTCTGACCATGACGCGTTGGTTCTATCAGTCTTACCTGTACACCAGCGAGTCGTCCTGGCTTCCGTTGTACTGTATCTGGAACATCCTGATGCCCGGAATATTCCTCTGGAAGTTGAACTTAATCAGCGCTGTGGAGGACGTGGCCTCGGCCGTCACCACCCGCTTGTCCACCCCGCCCTTCACGTCGCCCGTCACGTTGCTCCCGTTGGCCCCGCCCCGGCTCGACGTGGAAATGTCCGAAGATCCCGGGTCAGGTTCCTGGATGTTGTTGGTGTTGTTGGAGATATGAGGGAGTTTGATGATGACCAGGTCGACCGTTTGGTGGGCCTCACCGGCGGGGTTAGAGGAGATGCAGGTGAAGGAGCCAGTGTCTTTCACAGTACTGATGACGATGTCCAGGGTCCCGTTGGAGTACACCAACGTTCTGGAGGAGTTGGACACCAGCTTGCCCTCTGGAGAGATCCAGTGGATGGCTGGCTCCGGATCGCCTCTTGCCTTACACCTTTAAAGGAATGAAAACCAGTGGAGTGGAACTTATTAGAAACATGACAGAATGGGGTTAACTGTAGGGTAAATGCTCGATGGTGGTTTCTGGAATCCCTCACTTTCTTTCCCACTCAGACTTAAAGTGGAAAGAAAATCTGAACTGTGCCGACACAGCAAATATTCTGTGTTATAATGCACTGCAGCAAAGCTGTCAAAATAAATTATAACAAAGTATTTGCTTTATTAATTAGTCATGAATTAAAGGCACAGTTGTATGTAGATCTTGGCAAATAACTAAATAAAAACAAACTCTTTTATATCCAGACCAGCTGTCCCAAAACCCACAAATTATAAGCTATTACAAAAGATAATATTTAAAGATAATAAGATGAGGTTTAATATTACATATTATTTTTGATAAAGGAATTTATTTGAGTGACTGACTGACTGTCAAATGAGTTTGACAAATCATTTAGATTGGCTGAATGCCTAGTTTGATTATTATGCAGTAAAATAAACCAATGACACATGTGGCTCGGTCATAAACATTAAATCAGTCCATTGTGCAAAAAAGGAACTATTGTCATGTTGGTTAAATATTGAAGGTTAGGTTAATTCTAACAACGATCCTCTGTAGGTGCCGGACAGAATTCACATGGCTGCAGTAATTTATCATTATTTAAGCCATTAAATTATAAGTCTATTCGGCAGAAATGTCGAGGTCATTTCCTGTAACAACAGTCAGGTCTAATTAAGTAGAACAGATTACATGCTGAGGAAAATGTAGGAAATGTTTTAGTTTTCCCGGTTGCTGCAGAGTCACATTGTACCTTCTACCCAGTTATGAAAGGCTGAATAAGCAAATAATCGGTCATTTAAAAAAAAAGAATCTGCATTAAGAAATCATTATCAAGACGTCCTTGTCTTTTGTAGTTCTCTGCATTTTAATGTTGAAGATTAAAAATACGAGATACGTTGACTCTGATCTCTACCTATGAAGACGACACAATAAGAGACAGACTAATGTCCTCCCATTGATTTTCTTTGCCCTCTTTGTCTCCTTTTCATCACATCTCCATATTTGAAAACATAACATGTGTCATGATTGGACATGCAACTAATATATATGCAAATGGAGCTGTCTTCGTCTCTCAGCCCCGTTTTTTGTTTTGTCCTCTTGTGCTACATTTAATTTGAATGTAATGCCCTTGTTTTGTGGTTCATTGAACAGACGACTTTTCATATATTCTTCAGTAGCTTGAAACACAATGGACAACAACATAAATTAAAAGAGAAAGTAATTCTGTGTGTGTGTGTGTGTGTGTGTGTGAGTGCTGAGTGGTTGTAGGAATGAAGTATGAATACTGATACCTTAGTGCGACTCGCTGCCCTTCGAGCACCCTCATCTCATGGGAGAATCTGGTGATGAGGGGGGGCTCACACAGGAACTCCTCCTCGGGGACGGACCAGAAGTATCGACCGGCCAGCTGCTGCGGTGAGGCGCACGTCTCCAGGTCGTCCTCCCGGTTCAACCTCCTCAGCCACAGGAGCTCACAGTTGCAGTGGAGAGGGTTCCCACCGAATGACAGCGCGAAGGAGGTGGATGTCATGAACCCCGACGTGGCCAGGACCTGGTCGTGTAAAAACTTTAGTTGTCAAAGAAAGAGTACATTTTCCATTAAGTTATTTCAAATTTCCAACTTTGCTGTGGAACCTTAACCCTAATGATGACTACATCTCCAGGACCAGAAACTAAATAAACATTTTTTTTTATTTATCCACATTTAGAGAGAGTTGTCCCTCCTATAATTTCCCCCACTGACTGCCATTTGTTTCTATGCAACGCATGGAGTTGCAATTTTTTCCGCTATGTAAATATATTGTCGAGTTGCATTTTTGTGTAGAGTAGCTACCTGTGCTCGTTGGAAAAGAGGGTCCGGTGGAAGCTTCTGCAGTTTGTTTGAGGTGACGTCCAGCCGGTTGAGTTTCTGTAGCAGCGAGAAGGTTCCCTCAGGAATATAGTCCAGCATGTTGTGGTCTAAACTCAGCGTGTGGAGGCTCGTCATTCTCTGTTGGAAAGAGAAAGACAAAGGTTTGTGTTACCTTTGCACATGAGGATATTTTGTCATTTTAGTTTTAAACATGTTATAAACTTTGTGTCTTTTATCTCTGACACTCAGATTCATCCATCTATTATCTATACTGCCTATCCTTCAAGTGTCATCAGCCCATCACAGAAAACAAGTTCTAAGTTTCACTTATTATTATCCTTATAACAATCAGTCTGAGTGCTTGAATAGAACAGTTACGTAACTTTCTCTCTCCACTCCCACAGCCATGAACATGTCAAAAGAGAGCTTTCTTTAAACATGCTCATATATTCGGTGAACAGGGAAACTGAATGTGTCAGCTGCAACTGATGAACAACGCTCACGTTTTACAGCATCACAAATTAATAGATTTAATTTCGGCTACCACAACTGTTGCAGTTTTAGCCCCAAACCTCTGGCAATCCATAGCACAAAATCTGAACAAGATATTATCATTTAGCTGATGCTTTTATCCAAAACGACTCCCAATAAGTGCAGGCCACACTATTCTAATGAAGTTAAGCGGAGTAAAGCTAGAGAGGTTTCAGTATGGACCGCAAGTAAACTTAGAGAAGAAGAATAACAACAAAAGGCGAGTGAGAGCCACTGTCACATCACACCAGAAGTAAAGAGTGATGTAATTGAACCTGTTTTTATTTCTCAGCCTCTGTGGCAGAAACAGGAAATAAAGCCACATAGAAACTCTCTCGAAACATACAAAATCTATAAAAACATAACAAATTACCTGAAAATGGTGACAAATGTGACAAGTCATCCAGTTTCCAATGCATTATTCACAACAGAAAGGTCAATGGTTTTTATTTCATTTTTCTGCTTCACAGACTGAGAAACAAAAAAGTTTGAGTGAAACCCTCAGGTTTGAGAAGATGGTTTTCAGACTGTGCTCAGGTAAGTAAGTTCTTGCTTATTGTGAGAGCTGTTCTCTCTTTAAAAGTATTTGATATCGACCTTGAGAAAATGTATGCCTGGATTTGGTGCTATACAAATTATATTTGTCTGAAAAGCATATTTCCTCGATCTACAGTGCAGGTATAAATGTAAAGCTATATTAAGTTATATTATTATTAACATGTCTGACTGTGGGTGGAAACTTTTTAGTGTTAGAGCAGCTCCCTATTCTTTTTCAGATTGCAGAATACTTCAGGATGATGACCCACAGAGGCTGTGACATTTAGAGCACATAAAAATTGTCTGTTGACCGACAATGAGCGGTAATAACATTTTTACTGTCAGCCATGAAAAAACATAGGAATAAAAGAATCTCAAGTGAAACAATCAATATCAGAGTGCACGCGCTCTTATTGAATTGTCTATTAATGGCCTCTGTTCTGTCCAAAAGCCCATAAAAACTTTTTTCTGTTTTATTTCAAAGAAATGGCCAAAAAGGTTTTATAGCCCTTTTTTATTGTGCTCGGGATTGGCTCATTACAAAGCCCTCCAGATATAAACAGGACTGAAAGGGATGCTGCAGATTAAAGAGATCCTGACCTGGATGGCTTCCCAAGGAATAGAGTCCAGATTATTGTAGCTCAGGTCCAGTTCCTCCAGCGCCAGCAGGTCGTTGAACGCTCCCTGGTGGATCAGCACCAGCTGGTTGTTGTTCAGGATCAGGTGGTGCAGCTTCGACATCCCGCTGAACGTGTCGTTGCCGATCCTCGTCAGGCGGTTACTGAGAGAGGTCAAAGAAATGAAACCTTTTTTAGAACCCGCATGTCTCCGCAGCTATGGAGATTAAGTAGAATGAGCCTGTGCTGAGTCAAACCTGTTGAGGTGTAGGGCTCTGAGGTTTTCCAGATCAGCAAAGGCATGAGGTGTGATGAAGGAGATGGTGTTTCTGGATAATGTGAGGTCGACCAGTCGTGTCATGTTGGCAAAGTCTTTCCTCTTCACACTATGGACACAGATGAGAACAGTTAAATCAGCAAAAAGACAGACACACTGTTTATCAATGGTGATATTTACACCAGGACTATGACTAACTAGGTTTACAGAAACATCATTGAAAAAATATATAAAAACAGAAAAGTAAGAAAGTGATTAACACATAAGTGCGGGCGAGTTTAAGATCTAGTTAAAGTATGGAAACATGTTTTAAGTTTTCTTTTGAAGGTGTTTACTGAACTAGCCTCTCTGATATATAGCTGGAGTCTGTTCCATAACTTTGGAGCATAGTTGCATCTCTCATAGACTTGCTGCAGATGATCTCAGTGTTCTGGAGGGAACATAGTTAGTTAACTAGAGAGTCAGCCATGTAACTCAGTCCTCGCCCATTCAGAGCCTTGTATGTGAGCAGGAGAACCTTCAAGTCAACTAATCCTAATGTGTTCTCTCCTCTTGGTTCTGGTGAACAGCCGAGCAGCCGAGTTCTCAATGAGCTGGAGTCTCTCTATTGTTTTCTTTGGGAGGCCTGTGAAGAGTGCACTACAGCAATCCAATCAGATAGAACTGAAATCATGACTCAGCTTTTCAGCATCTGTCTGATTTATAAATGGCCAAACCTTTGATATGTTTCTGAGGTGGAGAAATTTGGTTTTGATCACCTTGTTAATGTTGGCCTTGAAACTCAGATCCGAGTCTAAGATAACAGTTAGCAGACCATAAAATAATTTTCCAGAATTTGTCTATTTGAATTTTACCCTCATTATTCTTAAGGAAATAATTACTCATCCATGTATTTTTGCTGAAATACATTTGGCTCAGAAGAAAAGTGCAGTTGTGTATCATCTGTGTAACCATGGAAACTGACATTGTGCCCTATGATGATATCAACCAGTGGCAGCATGTACACTGAGAATAATAAAGGTCCAAGGCAGCTCCCCTGTGCAACCCCCAAAAGCAGCTGTCACGTTTGTTCCACACGTGATCTCCAACGCTGACATAGAACTTCATCCCTTTAATGAACCCTACATGAACCACAGCGAGCCGTTTGAACAGGGGATGGACCACTGGGAGTTGAATGGGATGAAAAGGGGATGGTTGCTCAGGTTCTGCATGAAAGCCTGGTAACAATCATTCTCTTTGGCTCACATGCGGCCAGTATTGTGTTGTCCTGTTTGCTAATGACTGTGGGTGCTTAGTCAAACAGTTTGAGATCAGTGGTGCAGCCTGACAATACTCATTCATGAACGTGGGCGGTGGAGCTCCTGCAGGAACCAGTGGAGGGACGGGTGTATTTGTTTTCTGTCTTTAGCTCGTATATCAACAATCATTCCGCGGAAATCGCTGAAGATGCCAGAGTCAAATTATGGATGTAAAAATTCACACAGCTATTCCCTTTGAGCTTCCTGCTTCATGTTTGTCACTCACGTTAATAGAATTCACATACACAGCCGACTTGAAAGGGAACTTCAGGGGTGAAAGTCTTTCAACATTCAAAATATTAATTCATTCTAAAACAGAAGTCGCATTTGCTATTCCTTCTTTAACTGTTCAGCTCATTCAATACGTGTGAGCGTGAATCTCTCTCTCCGAAGACTGCGATCCCGAAGCTGCAACGCCATCAGGACACAGCCTTGAGCCGCTCCAATGACGAATCAGGCGTAACATACTCTGCAGCCTTGAAGAATGTGCTTCTTTTCTTTCTAAACCCTCAAATGAGTTTTGTTTCTCTCCGGTGCCAGAGGATAAGGACCCTGCGTTATGTTGCACCGTCCAAATACTCTAAGATTTATTTGTCTGTAGCGCAGAAACTTGTCGCCCCATAACTTCACAGATCAGATGCTGAAGCTGAGCATTCTCTCATGTTTAGACTGAACTTTCCAGAACTAGTACTAGTACTTCAAGTATTCACTTAGTAGTACTGGTTGTTAATAATTCAATGTCCGTGAAGTATTAATTAAACACATTAAAGAAAAAGTGTACACACGTCAAAACATGTTCTTCATCTTTCACTTGGAAAAGGTTCAATGTCTTAGTCAAGACTTTCTGACGACTTTCATTTAACCAACTATTTATTCTGTTTAAGTTTTAGAGATTTATTCCCACAGATGTCAGAAGTTAGTGTAAACATATTACGAAGACAGGAAAAAGAGGGACCAAATTCATGGATTTACAGCTCCAGCAAAACCTGAGCAGGACAAACCTAGCACTTTTAAGCCATTTTCAGACATTTCAGAATTGTACAAGGATGAATTTCGGGTCAGACGTTCACAACCAAAATAGAAAAGTCTGGAAAAATAAAGAGAGGGGTGGCACCTGGATAGATCTTGCAGGAGGCACAATACATAAATTGTGTCAGCCCCCCATTGTTTCCTGTGTATTCTCACATTGGCACACTCAGCCTTTTTCCAGACATTGTTGCCGTCAATTGCTTGCAACTGTAAACAACGGCAAGTAATTGACCTGAACATTTGAATCCTCACATTCTTCCCTTCTGAACACGTTCAGGAATAAATGCATGTCAGTGGCTGTCGGAAAGCAGCTAACATGTCCAATGAGTAAGATTTATGAGGCTCTATTAGATAATAAATTAAAGGTAATATTAACAGTGTCGTTTTGATTTGTGTAAAACCATCTGAATTCAGAATCCTTGTGTTTGGATTACTCTAAATTGAGCTGTTAATATTAAAATGAAGGGCGGGTCCTCCCCCATGGAGGCTGCAGTATTTCTACAGTAGCCCAGAACGGACCTCAAGGCTTAGAAAGTTAGGGGTGAGGGGAGGCGTATTGTGTTGGTTGCCATTTGCACAAGTTGCCACTAAATCCTACACTCTAGTCTGTTTAAGGCACAGTACACAGTGCTGCACTTACACTTATCATAGCTATGGAAGCAAACATGACATTTAAACTTAAGTATTTTTTTGTTAACTGTAGATTTAGTCATAATAGAATAGAAAACTTTTATAATAAAGCTGTTAATGATTGTTCTGCCAAGGTTAATCACGTTAACAAAAGCAGCAGTTCTAGTGGCAGCAGTAGACTCTGTAGAAAATATCAATAGATATTTTAACTCTCCCAGTAGAAGTAATGTCTTTGTACATTGTACTGCGATTAGCGGTAGATATAATTTTTTAAGAGCGGCATAGCATTAGCAGGTGTTCAGACTGAAACCTGGAAATCTGCATAATTGTTTTTCAAAAGTCTCCATTTAATGTTCATCCAGATTAAAATGTGATATTGAGAGAAAATGGGTCTAGCACTTTTCCTGAAGTCTCTCTTTTAGTGGCTGGGAATCACTTGACATACAAAAATGTATGTTTTAAAACTAAAAGACACTATGTGGATAGGCTCGGTATCAGAAATCATATTCGGGAGTTAACAGAAGCAGAACCTTTATAAAACTTTAAAATGATGTGGTTTTGAATGTGTCACTTTTGTTGCTGTTACCTTGTGACAAAGTTGTCAGCCAGCCGGAGTTCCACCGTGTGCCTATCAACGTTGGGCGGTACAAACAGGAGGCCTTTCTTGGCACACAGGGTTGCCAGGTTGGGCGACAGGATCTGACACACACAGCGCTTCGGGCAGACCTGTGCCCGCACCGCCATGGCAACCGCCAGCATCAGACACAGCAACAGCCTCTCCATGGTTACCACCCCACCTGGACACAACACCTGTAACATGAGAGAGAGAGAGAGAGAAAAGCTCAAATTAAAAACACTGGACTTTTGTCTTTTGATAGTTTTTTTCGATCTACCTACTAATTCCACAAACGTCTGTCCATCTATTGGTTTGTGGAACTCAGCTCAGTGCCATGTGTGGTGCAGTTTGGACACGTGATACGTTCAATAGCAATAAACATTTAACTACCAGGTGACCAGTGCTCTGCAGTAGACATTGGGAGCGGGCTAACATGTGAACAGTCTGTGGACCTACTTAAACATGTCCTCTTCCATGTCCTGTCCATGTGATAAACTACAGTTGCTATCGACAACTGGGTCAAACCTCAGGCCAAACTCGTCATCTTCAGTAAAGTAAAAGCACGTTTGTTTTGTTGCTGTAATCCTTTATACGGAACATACCTTTATGAAAAACACTGTCACTGCTGATAAACCAGGTAGGATGAACACAGAGTTGTCAGCACCATAGACTTTTCATACAGTACTGCACACAACGTCCAGCACACAAACAATAAAGCGTGACAGTATATTGTAGAACTGTTTGAGGGGGAATCACTAAGGAATAATTCTGAAGTACCTCAATAGCAAAACACAGGTCAAGCAAACAGCCCATTCACATCGACAGCTTGGTTCAGAACAGGCACTGCACTAGTACTAGGTAGTAGAGGAAAAGCAATACACGTATATCTCCCTAGTGTTTATGTTGTCAGTCTACAGTACAAGAAAAACTCTGCTTCAGTTCTCTATAACTCAAACATGCCGTGCTGAACTAATAAACTGCCTGTCATCCTCTGCACTTTCCACTGAATCCAATAAACTGTATGGCCCTCTCATTAATGCGAGTTGAATGTTTATACAGTCAAGTAGACAGGATAAGGGCAGTGTAGAGAGGATTAGTTTAAGGTACTCTGTTAGCATGCATCAGGAGTCACTTTAAATATGTGTGCCTATCAATATAGCTCATTATTACAGACTAATTACACTTGGCAACTGCAGGGAATCTGATTTTGAGGAAGATAAAAAAATTAATGACCAGACTTGACTACATGAACCCTAAGACCACATCGCCGACTTTCAGGCATCACTAATCAAACCACAGGATATGTTTATTAGTCCTTTCCCAGCAGCGTCACAGACTAAGACACACACACACACACACACACACACACACACACACACACACACACACACACAAAACAAACACACACATTGTGAGGATATTCATTGACATAATGCATTCCCTGGCCCCTTACACAAATATTAATATATTCATACGTTAACAACACACACACACACACACACACACACACACACACACACACACATTGGGTCATCATTAGCAAGCATCAGTGTTGTAGTTAATTAGGAAAGGTTTACAAAGAAAAAGAGAGAGACAGAAAGAGGGAGAGAGAACAGGATGAAGCAGGAGAGAGAGAAAACGCTCATTAATGACAACCTTGAGTGGTGTTTGAAGGACGTGGGAGAATCAGGATTAAAGGGATCACAGTGCAAAATGCATGCTAACACACACACACACACACACACACATGCACACACTCTCACGTACACATGTGAGAGTGAAACAACATGAGGTTTTTCACCTCAGTGAACCTTTCTCACACTGTCTCCTGTACACAGAGGTGTGAGCTGCAGCACGCTGAGGAGAGCAGAGAGATGTGTGATGTGTACAAAACACACTTCCTTCACCGCTCTCCAGGCAGTCAACCTTTCTAAAAGGTTTATGTTGTAATTAATAGCTTAACTGATAATATCAATCTATTAGCGGTTACCCGTTGATGAGCACAACTTTCAAGCTTTGAAAGATGAATGAAGACTTTCTTGGCATGGCACTTACTTTATCTCTTTAGCTCTTATATTGATTATCACAAAGGGTCACTAAAAATGTATATGCATTTATAATTCTAGAGGAAACCAGTGACAATTAACATTTAAAAGGTATTATTACCAAATAAGCTTAAACATCAGCAAGAGGGATGATATTTACAAGATTGTAACATAGCTTTTCCTGATTAAGATCTTTCAATATTTTTTTGGTAAATGATTCATTAAACGCTAATAATACCATTAGTTGAGACTCATAAACCTTTTATGAAGGGTGTTACTAGACCGTATCAAATAAAACTACAATCTGCCACAACAATACAAGCTTTGGAATCAGTGACTTTTCAAGGGTTAGACCATTATGTCACTTTCTATGTATCTACACCTCAACTGTATAAATGAACCCACAAACTGGCACTCTTCATCTATTACATTTCTGCTGACACGCAGAAACACACAGACCCCGACTCTGACGTCTCTGACCCACTACAGTTTAAACATTGATTTGTTTGTTACCTCATTATCAACACTGATCATCACATAATGATTGATACTTTTCTCAAATCAGTCAAATCTGACTCTTCTTGCTCTCCTCCTCTTTGTCTTGAGCTCACACACATACACACCATTTCATCGGACATATGACATTACTCAAAGAGAGAAACAACAACATATTTTGATACCCACCAACACAAATGTCGTGTTTATCTACATACAGAGCAGGGAAGTGAGATCCGATCCCATAGGGACACAACAATGTTTTGGGTTGGTCTCCCAATGGGATCGGCCCCCAGCCTCTAACGTAGGCGCTTCTTTATTCTAGCCTAGCAACATTATGGTGCCATTGTTGAACCGTTTTTTTCTAGCCGAAACACATTTGGGCTGTCGAAACATTACTAGTTGGTTCGAACCGGCCCTTGAACTGCCTTGGTGGGAGAGGCGTATAATAAATGCCTAATAGAGGAATAGATAATGTCATAGAGCTGTAATTTCTCCTCACTGAGGCACAAACAGTGAAGGTGTTAAGATGAGAAGTTTGCTCTGATCTGTGGTGTGAACTCAGGTTTCCCACAAGGCACCTCTCAGACGTGGAGCTGTCAGTCAAACTGTGGTACCTGGACTGAGATACTGTTTGGTGGTTTAGATAATGTATCAGATGTGTTCAACTTTCCTGTTGGTGGATCAAGTGACCTCTACTGAAGACATGTATATAGTTTCAAGATAGTTTAACCATAATTGCAAATAAATGCATCCTTTAAAGAATGATTGGATTGTGCTCACTTACATGATCACATTACCACACTCCAACACCACCAGGAAGAACTCAGCAGTAGAAGATGATATTTGGGGGAAAAATCTGAAGAGTTTATTAGTTAATACATAAATTAATGATTTGCATGTTTTCAAAATAAACTATGAAGTTATGAGTTGTTTCAGCCTGGGCTGGTACATTGTGTTTTTTATAGATTTGGGCCAGTAACACAGCTCTCTGGCAGAAGGAACAAGCTACATGAGTGTAATACATAGGCAACACATGTTATTTGAAATCATGCATTGATTATTGAACAAGCCAATCAGGTGCAGACACACACAGCTTGCCTCGTAGGGCTCAACAATCTGTACAAGGTGCAACGTCAAAAAAGCTTTTTCAGGCTCTTCAGCTGTCTTGGTTGAGTGTGAGATAACTGGAGCTTTGCATCATGGGACATGTATAAAAGTCAATCACAGAGTGTAATGACTGTTTCAGTCATTGACACTTCTGTTGCCAAATCTAAATTAAGACTGCGATAAAACTACTGCTGGTCTAGGCTTGATATATATTTATGTTAAATCGAATCACGACTGACTCTCTCCCCACTCTGGCTATGCACTCATATGTAACGTCTGTGTGTAATTACAGGAGCTGAAATCTGCTGCGATGTCGGAGGCCACACAATCCCTGCTTTTCCTTTCACTCTCCATTTGAGCGCACACAAAGACGGAAATAAAGACGGCGCGGCGGCTAAATAGAGCGCCGGATGACTCATACGCGCTCTCGCACTATACACAGAGAGAGAGAGAGGGAAAAAAGAGGGAGAGAGAGAGAGAGAGAGAGAGGGCTCATGACCTTTGTAACCCCAACGCAGATATCAGCTCATTAATTAGACAGAGAAATGACGGTAATGAGGGTGAATGAGTGAGAGAGACAGAGCAATGGAAACAAGGGAGAGTTATCAGAGAGGGAGAGAGGAGGGGAAAAAAAGAGAGATCAGAGAGGGAGCTAATTAAAATGAGTGCTGAGGTGTGAACGGGAAGAGGGACGAATTTCATTTAGCACGAGGAGACCAGGAAGGATAGATGATGCCGCAGTCGCACTACTACATGTATACGTGACAAGAAAACCACATTCAACCAGAGAGGAGAAGATGTTTCGGCGGCAGAAATGAATATTCCACCCGTCCTGAGGTCAGATTTCACACAAACTGACATGCGGGACCACTGGGATCAAATGGAATGGCGAACTAACCGAAGGGATTATGGGTAAGGAAGACTAATTTAGGGTCTTTTCGTGGCGGCGGCGTGTGTGGAATACGATTCTGTTCCACACGTGCGCAGCCTGCTTCATCCACTCCTTTGAAAGCCTTCCACCCCGGACACCCCGGAAGGTCCCACGGAGCCAGCTTTCAACCCCCGGCGATGAAAAACCGGCTTCTTGGACGGCTCAACGGGATTCTCTGCACGCTCCACATACTGAAACTGATCTTAGGCTGTATTCAAATCTCACGGGGGGGTAACCAGTGGAACGACTTGGCAGCTAGAAGAGATGGCTTGGAAGCGCCCGCACAGTCAACGTCTTTTGAAGCCGCCAAGAAGCTGCGATTTCAGATTACTGTTCACTTGTTGCAACCAATCAGCTTTTTCACACTTAATACACATTCATTTCGCCAGGGAAACATTCAGGCTCATGTGTTTTAAAGCAAACCACACAGTTCACGATTAAGAGCAGGTTAAATTTAAATTTCCCCCTTTATTCTGACCCTTATTTTCACGTCAGAAGCTGAGGTAAAACGTTGTGAACTGTTGTTGTGTTATTATCTCAGCTCATTCAAACATGTGTTGTCTTAAATTAAATTAAATAATCCATAATCTGTTAAACCTCACTAGAGAATCCCTGTATGCTGCAGGTTAAAGGTCAAGTTAAAATCATTCATCATGCACGATCTTATAAATGTCACACTAATGTCATTTTGTAATTACATGTGAAAGGTGTGAAATGAGCCTTGATTCATTTGTGACTTCAGAGACGGGGTTAGTGACTGACTCCATTACCTGAGGCTACAACACCGAAAAAGAGACTAATTACCGACGGAATGTGAAATGAAATTGGATCTGACTGTGTGTTGATACCGCGAGTTGTAAGAGGACAGAGTGAGAGATTTGCATATTCTTTGTAATGAAAATACATATATATATACTGTATATTTATATATATACTGTATATGCACGTATTCCTCATCAGTTTGTGATACGGTCAGGTGAACTGGAAAATCAGAAAGCTGAAACCAATTTGGATCTTTTTTCCCAGTGCATGAACAGCATCGGGAATTATACCATGTTCCTCTGAACCACCTGCCGGGCTGATGTGGTTAGAAGGTAACTTCACCTGACGTTTAACTGGGTTTCACAGATTCATTCTGACTGAATAATCAGCTTATTTATAGATATATTTCTGTATTTCAAACAATCCCACTGTTTCTGCCTTAATTAAAAAATGCAGGTGTACACTACACTCAGTTTTGTTTTTTTTGCATATACTTAGATGTATCGTTACTGAAGGCATTTTTACATTACACCTAATGCTGCTTTTAAAGTCATTCTATTTTTATCTATTTATTTATGATTATTTGCTTAAATATGAACTTGTTTGTTGTATAGCTTTGAAAGAAAATTTGTATTTTCTCTCTCTTCTCTATGGCAGCTACACTTCACCAGTCCTTTTGGTTAAATAATTAAAAAGTAGCCCGCTGGTACGTCAAGTTATAAGAAAATAATTGTGTCAGGATGAATTTTGATGAAATGTGTAGTAATTGATTCTCAAGACGTGGGATATTTCCATTTGATGGTTCGGTGAAACCTTATAAATGTGAAGACCCACAATGCACCTCTCAGACGTGGAGCTGTCAGTCGAACTGTGTGACATTGTCAGGGCAACAGGCACCAGCTCTTATTCTTCTGTTTTTTCAGACGACTATTTATTGATGTCTGTCGGGACGTAAAGGGAAGACACTAACAAAGCTTACCAACCCTACCTTTAAGTAGGTCTCAGTAAAAATTTTACTAAATATTTAAGGTAATATCACTTGGACTTATCATGACTTGATGCAGATGTGCCATTATCAGCAGGGGACAGCTCTGCCGTCCTAAAGTGCCATCCAGTGGTTCTCAGCGCTCTCTGCTGAGGAGTGTCAGGTCGTTTTCCTATAGGGTACTTGTGCCGTTAAAACAGATTAGTCATGTCTGAGTTAGGAAAACACTCCATGTGTCAAAGTGTTCTCCAGCGGTCTCGGAGGACCCGGCTCTCGTGGTGGAGAGCGACCTTGTTTACTGCTACAGATGCTGCTGAATCCAGGCACCACCACATCCTCCACACATTCAGGTCGGTGAGAACATCTGATCTCTCCATTTTAGATTACTGTACAGATATTAAAATGGTGATGTAAATAAAGAGGCTTATGCAGATTTCTCCTTCACATTCCTGCTGGTTGTAGAAGAATAATGCCAGATTATTCCGATGCGTCACTTGATTTGACATGGAGCGCTGCTTCTGTTGTGCTGCACTCAGCTCTTATGGAGAGATTAAGATCATATTTATACTTTATACTTTAAAATTGGTGGCTGAATTGTTGCAGAATGTGGATTTGCATGTGTCTCATTTGAATTGTCATACGCTAGGTTTGGGATTAAATTCAAAATAAAATAACTCAAGGTTCAGTTCACCTGAATAACAAAACTGGTATTGAGGTCTCACTTACCATGTTTGGCATTGAATCATTTACTGTATAACCCAGAAAACTCTGCCTCTCTGTCTGTCAAAAAGCTCACATATCTCCAGAATTATAAACCTTACCAGCTGGCCTATGTATTGTGAAGGGCCCAGGGGAAGAGCTGAGTTTCATAGCTGACTCCTGACCTTGGCCAGTTTCACCACAACATCCATTTAGCAGCTTTTTACAAAGCCTTAAACATTTAACGACACAGTGTTTCTACTGTTAAAATGTATTTCTTTTATTGATTGTGGAAAAATTAGGTTTAACACTGTCTCCTCACAGCAAGACATTTCCTGGATCAAACCATGTCTTCCTTTTCTTCGTACTCTGGCCTCTTTCCCTGTTATAGCTGGGAGTGGTTCCAAGTAACGATCATGACTGTAAAAGGATAAGCTGCATGGATGGATGGATGGATGGATGTTCAGTTTCAGTGGCAAACAATGTGATATGGTTGAAAGCTCTTGAGCAGCTCATAATGGACGCTGTGGGTAGATTTTCTCAACTGAACATAGACAAATGAGATTTAATTCATTTGTATTGTGAGATTAAAAACATCCATTATGCATGTAGCCTGATGTATAGAGGTCAAATGATATCCAGAGGGCATTAACATGGTATTATAGGAGTGTTTGAGTGTTTTCACTTCTATTATGATACAAAACGCAGTATTCGTTGAAACATATTAAAATCCCTTGTTGATTTCACTCATGATCCACCTCAGGGATAACGGGATATGTGCTGCACACATAAAATACAATTTTTAGATTAAAGTCCAGACAGACAAGGACAAACACTTAAAGCTGGGACATTATAGTATATTACTGTTGCAACTGGAAAACCTTTTAGCTGCTGTTTTTTTTATATTTCTCAATTGAATTAATACTTTTGATGTGGTCTACTGGGCCTTCGGGCCTGTACCTCTCTTGTTTGCACCATCATCTAATGCATAACAAAAAAGCACCGATGCCCAAGCCACTTAATCAGCCCGCTGCCTCCATGTTCTCCAGCTTCCACTCTTTTTCCCGGTGTGTCCATTGGAGTAAACCTTATGCTTAAGCTAATGGCTTTACCCACTTGAACAACAGGGGTCAGCAGCTGCCTAAATACATCACAATTACTCTTTATTCAATTAGCTCACTCGGAGACCGCTGCACTGAGCACACCCACACACTCTCACACACACACACACAAACACCCACACACACACACACGCATGGACACACAAATCAAACACAGGCGAACCCTGCAAACCCACACCAGGCCCATATGAGCGAATGAGCAACCTACCACCGACAAACAATTGCGTGCACACACACACAGTAAACAAGAAAAGTAAAACAACACCCTATGACACAATGACTCATCAGTGCTTTGCATTCAAATCAGGAGCAAATTATAATCTGTGCGTTGTGGTGGAAAGTCTCCCTCGTTGCACTCGCTAACTCATTAGCGATCAGTCACTTCCAATTCATCCACTTCCCTCACGGAGACCTACGAGCCGTTTAGCACATGTATGCTTTTTTTTTACCGCATCAAGGCTGAGAAATCCTTCTCTCACCTGCCTCCTCCTCCTGCATCCCTCCATCTCGCCCATCAGGACGGAATTGGACTTAACGGATGGAATCAAACCAATCAGAGGCAGATACAGCCAGACGGATGATTTGTTGGAGCACACGAGCTGCCAGGAATACGAGACGCTCCTGCCAAGGTCAGTCTGATAGCAGTGGAATGGGAGAACGCACAGATGGACGTGCACATCCGCGTGCACGTGCATTTACGAGCTTACTCCTGAAACTCTAGAATACAAATGCAAACATTCTATACATATAATGCACACGGAGCAGTAAACCCTGGATGTACATCAAACATACAAGAAGTACTTAAGTATCGATTTTAGGAGTTTATGCATAATGGTTACAACTGGGAGAAGCACTGAAAGACAAAAGAAAACCAGGGAGAAGGATGTGTAATGGGAGATCTTGGCACTGAGAGTCTAAACAGTGGTGCTCTAAGTGCCTGATTCATGATGGGGCTGTGTAATATCTGGTCTACAAAGCTATTTCCGCGCCATTACATCACAGAACTATTTTTCACAACACACCAAAGTGCATCCATCACTGGCTATCAGATGATATCGTGTTCACAAGACAATTTCGAAGCCATAACATTCCTATCAGTATCCCTCAAAAGGCACACGAGTGCATACATCAGTGCCGCTGAAGAGTATCTGATGTAAAACAGCGTCTCAGCTCATTGTTTTATGGAAGATAAAGGACATTAAAATACAACAGCCATCTTTAAAGACGTACAGAAAGTCCATTCATCACCGAATTGGGATAAAATCTCAAGCATGAAGCTGTTTCAACAGCATTACACCATGTGAGATATCCTTTGGCAGTGTGTCGTAGAACTGAGGGGGAATAACTAATGTGAAATACCTTTTAGCCACATTAGTGGATCAGAGAGTGGCTGGGCGGCGGCTGCCCTGCTCCTGTACAGAGTGCAGAAGCTAAATAAATATTGGATGGACTCCAAGACAGTTTGTACAAACACATATGGTTCCCAGAGATAAATCAGAATGACCTTTGTGAATCTGAGATTTTTTTTATTTTACACAAACTTATAAATCTAATGTTATTGATTCCCTGATGATGGATTGCCGCTCAATTTTGTATGTTGCCCTGCTGGTGTTGGCATTTAGCTGTTTAGCACAAAGAACCAATATGCATGCTCACAGGGTCAATGTCTAATGAAAAGCCATCTGAAGGGAAATAGTTTTAGAAGTTTAACATTCAGCTCACAAAAATATTTCAGTTGTTTCTAGTACTTTCCTTCCTTTGACATATCCAGACTTTTTTATGGTCATCTTCACAAGTGCTGCAAGACACATGAGAGCTATGACGCACAAAACGATCTATAAGATTGAATGTCATTTTCTAAGAAGAAAAATGATAATAATAAATATGAATGCATAAAATGATAGTGCTGCATTACTGCTTATTGTTAAAGTAGCTAGAATGACACTCAGTAGAATGCATACCTCCACCGAGGCCTTACAATTCCCTGATGAAACCACATTTAAATTTACCAGATCTAGATTTTTATTTTTATTTGCACCAAATCACACACACTCACATATCAGTCCCCTAAATGTCAGCTTTTTCAAGATCCATGAATTATTTCCTAAGAAAATAACATCAATGTTGATAAACAATGTTAAAGAAAGGGATGTCTTTCCAGAATTTAATAAATTAAATGCATTCTTCAATGACCCATACTGCAATTACTATGGCAATGGTTGAAACTTTGAATATGTTTCCAGTCTGAGCTACTGTGCATTAAGTGAATGGATTAAGTGGATTTCCAGTTAGACTTGTGTCTATTCCCTTATATCGCTACACATCTCAGCCAAACTACACAAGTTTAACCTCTTTGAGAAATCCCTACACATTGAAAAAAATACTGGCTGACCATGAGGAGTAGATAAATAAAAGATGCTGAATTTGAGCTGTAATGCTATGACACAGAGCAGCGTTAGCTCAGTGGTTGCATGTTCAATGTGTAGCAGGTAAGTAATAGGCATCATGTGGAGCCATAAGTACAGCTCGAGGGGAGAGCATTGATCCTCTGCAACTCTCTCTTAAGGTTAATAGGCTTTGTGCCTGTTGGGGCATCTGTGTTTTAGCCGGGTGCACAACACAAAGGGATGAGAGAAGCGTTGTCCACAGCTTCAGCCGCTGCTACAGTACAGCGTGAAATGACTGAAATGCAGTGCACTATTGATGGATGGTGTTTTGCCAATATTCGTTTAGACACAGAAAGAAGAAAGGAGAATGATCTTCTGACTAAAGCTTAAAGGTTCTCCTATTCTAAAGGAAAGTGAAGTAAAAAATGGAGGTGTAATGAATGCATGAAAAGCTGACTGGAAAGACGTGGATAGAAGGTCCAGGTCAACTTCCATTTCCACCATTGATTTTTGACTCCTGGTTTTTACTCTTAAAGGTGGCAGGGGTCAACTTCGATTGACAAAGTTTTTATCATGAGCAAAATATTAATGGTTATCTTGTGTTGGAGGATCTGGGGAAGCAGGAACTGGTAGAGCTCCTGAAAGTTTAAAGCCTTTCATACACACACGCTACAAGGGCTGTCGGTTTTTCCAATAATCAAGTTCAAACGAATATTCGAAACCCATCCCCAACACACACACACTCACGCACACGCACACACACACACACACACACACACACACACACACACACACACACACAGTCAGATTGATGACCCGCTGCTGCTCCACTCATCTCTGCTGCTTCCTCTGCTGCTCTGTGAGTCCACTGTTTAGTCATACAGCCGTTAAATGGTAAAAAGTCGACAGAAAGCCTCACTTTTGATCGTTACTTTGCCGTCTAAGGTGTGAAACCCAAATTGCTTCCACATGCTGCTTCTCAAATGCTCTGGTGTCATTATTGTAGGCTCACGACGGCCTCGCATCCTGGCGTCCTCGATTTTCAAAGCAAAATAACAAGATACTACTTATCAAGAGGGCAAGCTGACAGTACACACCCCCTGCTGGATCAGGACAGAGAGTACTTCAGACGGTCTCATGTCGACCGTGTTTTCTGAATTCAAACAGGACATTACAGGTAAAAATGTTCCCCTCCTTTAAACGACTTACAACAACACACAACTCGCCTGAAAAGGAGTGTGTCATTCACTCACAGTAGACCACGCACACGATGCTTAGCTCTTCTCCGCAGCTGCGGTGAATTTACGCTTTCAAAGCGGCAAGGTCTGCTCTGAAATGTACTGACACACCAGCCTCTCAGCAAGGTGCCACTGTGATTACACCTCTCTCACACGCACCAAAACAAACAGCTCCAGGGTTTAAAGGACTTCTGCAAACCAAATAGGTGTGAACAAGCCTCGAGCATGTGTCGGTTGTACAATGCAACATTGTCTTTTAGTGCAAACACTGTGATTGTCTTTTTCCTTGTTGTATCGTAACCGAATGCAGCAACGTATGGAACACAGTGAGCACTTGTGAAAATCACAAGTACTCATTTTCTTTGCTATAGGTGTTTTCATCCTCTCAGAGGCACAGAGGTGTTTCATGTTAATTAAAGTATTCATGTTTCTATTCTGTCATTCAAAGAAGAATTAAGATGAGGCAGGGATCCAGCATCCAGTCATTGCAAACACATATTGTTCTTAAAGACATTTATGCTTCAGGAAGCACAAGGCAGATTTGCCGTTTTTATTATACTCATGCATATAGATGGAAGCTCATATTTTGCTTCAAACAATCAGGCGTAATTCCCTTCTGAGACCGAACCTGCCAAACATACTCTGCTTCACAATTCTGCATCTCCCTGTCTCATTCACACGAGCGATCACCCACATAGGCCCACAGATTCACTCCCTCGCAAAGTCCCAGAATATTTTAACCACATCCTTTCAGGCGTTGGAATTCTGGGCAGACTATTTGGAAAGGATAGCCGACATACAGCATGTCTGTGGGTTCCATAACCATATAACAATCCAGTACAGTGCCTGCCTGTTTGGAAAGGGTTGTTCTCTGGACCTGTGTTGAACCTAGTAGGTCGTACACAGTGATTTTCACTATACAAATGCAATAAATTTAATTTATTAACTTCCAGGGTAAGAGACTGTTATCCTTCCCACATGTTGTGCGCTACAAATACCGTGTACTCTAAATGTAAGCGGATTCAACCTATTTTAAGCAGTTTGAACTCATATGGGAACAAAGTGAGTGTCCAATTATAACAAATTATGCAAAACCATAAGGGATGATAGCTTCAGTAAGTTTGAATATTTGATTAACAGAATGTACTGGTTCCAGTGGAAAAAAAACAAGTTGGATAAACTGAGATGACTAAAAAGGAAATCAGAATAAAAGACTACGAGAGCTACACAGAAAAAGGACATTTTCATAACAGGCTCTCTAGAGTGAAAAAAAAGTATTAATCATGGACTGGGAAGGGGAAATGAATATTTTATTTAAGCAGTCTAAATTAGGTCAGGCTTTTTTATATTAGAAAGACAGATAATGACAGTAATGGAGTGAAATACAGTAGTAGGGAAAGAGATCACATAAGACTGACACAAAGAGAAAAAGAGACCAGGAGAAGGGATGATGTTTCCTTTCAAACATCCAGAATCTTTAAGATAAACGTTTGAAATGTCGCTATTAGCAGCTGTACAGCTCAATACAATGCATTTCATCACATAACTACTTTGAAACATAATAGATAGGTTTCAGTTGCTAAATACATCTAAGTTCACAAGCTTTAGTTGCTTATTTGATCTGTTTATTATTTGGTAATTGTATTTGTTCAAATTAGCTTGTTTACCAAGGGCCTGATTAAAAGTAAGTAAAAAATACCAGTTTATCTGTAGTAGCTCAAATTTAGCTGGATTTTCTAACAGCTAGTGCCCAAGAGGTTTGTAGATTGCTTTGTACTATGAAAGTTGAGTTGAGGGGAATGATTTACAAAATGAATGCAAAGTGAAAATAAGCACGCTTATTTGTGTACTTTTTCCTCTCTTAGAAGTTAAATGTATAACACTGTGATTTTTAAACTTCAAGATTAAGTTCCTTTTTGTATTTTTTAAAACCCTGAAACCCACTAGCTGACTTTCCGGCCACCAAGGGGCAGTGAAACCAGTAACATTAATATATATTTTTAGTTAATACGGTCAGGTCGTTGGCCATGAGTTGCTTATATACATCCAGAAGTGTAAGCATTAATCTTGCTGCTGGAAGAATTTAAGTCCATCTTCTATTTTAACTAAATGTTTGGTCTCTACCATCCAATGAGGGACATTTCTGACTCTTTGTCTGCTAAAAGCTAATGGCTAACTGTGGATGATTGCTGTTTGATGCTGAGCAGGCACTGTTTAAGGTATTACAGACTGACCTTAGCAGAGAGCAGTTGCCTGCTGCCGCCAACAGGAACAATGTTGCTTTAAATCTCAATGAAGCTATCCAGAGCTATAGATATGTGACTGTTGTTTGTTGCTTCATCGTTACAAACAATGCTTTCCCCATTACACACTGTCCTCCCATAAACGATCAGTTTAACTTGCCTCTCTTCGTCTGTGATTGGTCAATTTGGGAACAGTGAGACCAAATTGCTCGCAAGTTGCTGCACTAAATAAGGCTAAGTGCTCTGAAGAGGAGGCCTAATGGACACCCAACGATTGACTTTCACTGAGAGGGACTATTTCCTCTCCCATAACTGTAACAGCTTAAAGCCTTTCAGTTGGAGACGTCACATTCTATGTGATGCATGCAAAAGTATCATCTGAAAATAGTCTTGCGGGGACCAATGAAGCGTTTCCTTATTTGACATTAATCACTCGTTGATTCACTGACACCAAGCCACGTTCTCTCATAGTGGCTGTTTAGAGGAACTGCAGTGTCTCCAGACGGCCCTGAGGATCATTCCCTCGCCTCCCCTCTGCAGTCCTGCACAACAATGCAATCATCCCACACTGTGTCACTGTTTGAGGAACAAACCCAAGGCGCACATCGTGTTGATATGCGTTTGAAAATTCATAATGAATTGGGAGTTTGTGTATGTTTGCACACTCGTGTTACCCTGGAACTGTCTCCGCTGTGCCAATAAAGCACTTGGGTTTGAATGGGTGAAGAAAGAGAGCGGGAAAGAGCGCGATGGAGAGAAGTGGGAGGATGACACACACTTTCCATCATCATCCTCGAGGCAAGAGGAGGCTGCGTGCTTACATAAGAATACACACACACTAACACACATACACACAAAACCCAAAACAAATACGCTTCTACACACAAGCACGCACACACACAATTTGTTCAGCTATCCTTGTTAAGACATTGCATTGACTAATCTCAGTGTGGACGGCACAAACCACATTAACCTCGACCTCAGTAACAATCTGGTCCTGACAAGATTGGTCTTTATACCACAAAAGGCTCCAAAGATGTAACAAAATGCACACACACATACACTTACACACTTGCTTTTGTTTGTTTGTATGCAGATCAGTAAATGGGGTTTGTCTGCGGAGCAAAGCGTTGTGGGAGGCCAAGGCGAACATATAATGGTATCAGCTCGTAATGACACATTGTTCCTTCACATGTGTGTTTGTGTGTTGTGTCTGAAAATAGCCGGAGTGAGAGCAACACGGGACCAGGAAACATAAATCTTTCTTCTCGCTCTCATCTCTGTGCCTGTCTCCCTCTCATCTTATTTTCTACTGTACTGCACCGGCGCCTTTGACAGCAGGGATACGAGGCGGCGGACGAGAGAGAGAGAGAGAGAGAGCGAGCGCTATCGCGGTTGAAATGCTAATCAGGAAGCAGCCATTTTTTTATTTTCCAAACAATTATAAATGAAAGGGGAAATTCTCACAGGGAAACCGGAGCATGGAATTCTCACTGAATGGATATTTCCTAGGAGCAGATCCTTCTTCCGAAACACCTCACAGCTCAACTATTGACTTTTTCCCCTGTGTTGGTGCAGGGCCAATCAAAGAGCTAACATGCAACCGAGATAATCCCCAACAGCCCCTCTAGCTCTGGCTGTTTCATTGAATATCAATTACTTGGATGTTCAATTTTTCTTGTCGAACTTGATTTCCACTTGAAAGAGGATCCCACCAGACATTTCATTTGTACAGATCAGAGCAACGCTCTTTGGGCAGTGCAGAACTAGCAGTGGAATTTGAAACTGCACCAAAGCTTGTAACTACAGTATATTTAAAAAAAATATATACCACACAGACAACAAACTAGATAAAGATCGAGATAAAGATCGAGATCAAAATAAGGGAGTTCACTTTTTCACAGTCAGTACAGGTTTACACGACTACTGCATTTTGGTATTTCCCAAAATGTTGTTGACTAGCTCTTCATTCTGATGTTTGTCAATATGTGTGTGTGAAAGAGAGAGAGAGAGAGAGAGAGAGAGAGAGATAGAGAGAGAGAGAGAGAGAGAGAGAGAGAGAGATATATTATGAAGTCTTGTCTCTTCATAAATTAGACTGTCACTTATTTATATTACCTGTCTAAAGTCCTTAACTGTAGGTTTTGAATGTAACAAGAAAACATTTTGCAGCGAAGAACTATCTTTAGCAACAGAGAAGGACTCCTGCAGCTGATGGTAGTACCCCACCCCCCCCACCCCCCCACCCCCTAACAATCCACCCGCACTGTCTCATGGAAATTCTACTGTTTTCCAGAGCACTACATTAAATAACAGCAATAAATAAATAAGTAGCAGGATGCTCACATCCACAGGCCGCTCTGTGGTTAAGGTTACTGCAACAAAAGCTCTTTGGTTAACGTTAGGGGAAGACTCTGGGTTTCATTAAGTGTAAATACACATGTTGTGTCCCTGGGAGCTTTTTCCTGTATTAAACCAAAGCATCATCTCCACCCACCAGGGTGATGTGAGACTCTGCACATAACCATAACAGGTTTAATAAAGCTGTCAACGCTACGAGTGAATCTTCTAGTGAGACACCAAATATTTGGGCAGAAAACAAATATCATGAATGTTTCACTATTGTATTTTTGAAGACACAAACTTAAATCGAAAACTCTCGAGATTAGAAATATCACAATCTATAAAAGAGCAGCCTTTACTGATATCAACTTTTTTGCTTACATATATTTCTTTGGATCCTTTTGAGGTTGACTTTTTCTCATTGGCAATTTGACTCAGTAATAATCTTCTTTATTTTTTCATTTATACTCATTACTTGTTATTAATGAGCAGTATCCTAATTTACCCAAAATCCCTTTTTATGTGTGTTTGCATGTGTGCGTGTGCGTGTGCGTGTGCGTGTGTGTCAGTCAAAACACAATATTGAGGCGTTCATCAATAGTCGGAGCTCATTATCAATGGCCATCAATAGAGAGGCTGATTACAAATGTTTATACTCTGTTCTGCCCGATAGACACACAGTCAGACTGAAACCATATATATGGGATGTTGTGTCTTTTATTTTATAAAGACATTTGTCAGAGGAAAAATATAGACCCCACACACTTTGCCTATTTGACATTTCTTCATCATCCACAGTGTATTTGTAGTTAAAGGATGACTGAAACACAATCCAGATGTTTTTAGGCAAAGTGAGGTCAGCTGCTTTTCCCAAGACTTTCTGTTGGTAGGTCTACACCTCTGGAGTTGTGTGGATGCCGGCTTAAACAGAGCAGAAGGAAAAAGGGATGGGTTGTGTGGTTTCTCCCCACAGAAACAACCCTTTTCACTGTGAGGCGACAGTGCTAACTGTTTCACCGTGATCAAAGAATGACGTTGACAACTGATTTTATACATGAAACATAAAAACTCTCATTGATGACTTTCATATACACAGATATATATATAGCACGGCTGACAGACAGCCTACTAACAGCCTACTGTGACGGTGTCGCTTTGTAAAGTCTTTAATAAAATAAGATGTGAACTTCTGAGATTGATTGATTGTCAGGAAACAAGGCTCGAAGAAAAAAGAGCAAAGTTGCTCTGCAAACTCAACTTGTAAAATATAAATGCCAAGGCAGAGCCAAAATAAAACCGAGCAGGAGTGCGTACTTGAATAAACCGTGGACTCCTCCCTGGGAAACTGCTCTCAATGTTCCTGCATCGTGCTGCACTTCAGACACTGTCAACTTTGAAAGCGACTACAGTAACTGCTGGTCCCGAGCCAGCCCCGCTGAGATGTTTACTGCCTGCGAAAAACCGAAAAAGTCGTCTTGAGCGTGTAATGTTCAACCGAGGATACTCAATAAGGAATGAGAAACAGAGAGCGAGAGGCTGCGGACAGAGAGAGAGAAAGAGACAGGTAGGGCTATGGCGTGCGGGCAGGACGTCACAGGGGAGGAAGTGGATTCATGAGCGAGTGTGTGTGTGTGTGTGTGTGTGTGTGTGTGTGTGGCCTGGGTTAAATATTTAACCCTGATCCAAACATGAGCACACTCTTTCATTATTTACACACCCGCACATTTAACACACACAATCACACACAAATGCTAAATTTAATGCATAACCAGAAAAGTAAAAGTAAATCACAGCAAGAGACCCGGCGGGTAAGAGAGAGAGCGGAGGATGTGGGGGAAAATATTAAACTTGCATAAAGATATATTTTTTTCTCTGTGTTTACTTTGCTCCCTGTGTCCCATCGTGTCATAGCAATAAAAATAGTCTGAGTACTTAAAAGTGAACAGAGGGGCATTATTTCCCCCATGCAGATACACACACGTGCCATTACTTTAAATCAAACGCCGTTTATTTTCGCTCCATGCAAGGGAGTGTTGCACTCGTCCTCTCCTCCCTTCCAGCAGAGTGAAGTTGTACTAAGCTGGTGTGTGTGCGTGTGTGTGTGTGTGTGTGTGTGTGTGTGTGTGTGTGTGTGTGTGTGTGTGTGTGTGTGTGTGTGTGTGTGTGTGTGTGTGTGTGTGTGTGTGTGTAGTGTGCTCAATTGTATGAATGTAAAACAGCTTCTGGAAGAAAACCGAATACATGCATTTATTTATGACAATAATAAAAGCAACATCTTTACTTATGTCGCAATTCTTCAAACTACAGCGCACTTGAGAAATACTTCAAAACAGGGTAAATCAACGGCAAGAACAATGGAAGCTGGAAATAGCAACAAGAAACCATTTTAACCACATTGGCTCGGAATATGTTCTTGTTTTGTTACATGTTGAATGCTTTGAAAAGTGCGGGTAGTCTTTGATGTGTGGGTTGAAGCTGTTGATGCTAGGGTGGGTAATGGTTGAAGAGCCGACAAGAGCCGGCTACACTTTGAAATCATGCAACCAAAAGATTCCACCACCTCCCCTTGGCCCCCCCCGTCACAGCTACGGCCTGTAGGCACACCAATAACTGCTAGCAGACGACTTTTCCATGACATCCGCTGTTTCTGGTTATTGTCTCTGCTTCAGTAGAGTATGTCTCACAGGTAATCCACAGTGAGAGCACAGGTAGGATGATAAGTGATAGACAGGTGAACCAGTCAATCATTTCATACAGTCTGAGAGGAATGACTGGTCATGATTATTCTACTTCTTTTTTACACAAAGTTGTCAGCAGAGGAGTTTACCTTCTGTGAGGATGATATCAACAATCGCAAATACAAGAAACAATGACAATCCTAATAAAAATCACACAAAATAATCCATTTTAGAAAATCTTTAAAAAAAAATTATTCAGATTTTCTAATGTTGTAGACTGACCTCCTCTTCCACAATATTCTGGTCTGTTCTGTTCTGACAATGCGTGATACCAAAATATCCTCAACTTAGAAAAACACTGTCATTGTCTATCCATTTGAGTTCATTTCCTTTAGACCTGGAGAATATGTTGCTAAAGTGAAGAAGTGAAGCTGTTTCCACATTGTTATCAGCCCATGTTCTGTTGGAGGCCTTCACTGTGCAGGATGGATGGGTCAGTCAGCAGATGTGTCACCTCTGGAACTCATATAGTCGACAGCCGTAAGAACAAGTAGTGTCAGTCGGGACGATGCAGCAGGACCGACACACTGATCTAATCACTTCCTCACATTAACTCACACAGCTCTTCAACTGGGCCTAAGGTTGTTTTGACTTGACAATTTGACTTGAGCTTGTCTCAGAGAAGACCAGTAGGTTCGTGTTTTAAATAACTTCTTAAAATGTTGGTTTAAATAAAAGTATTCAAATAAAGCATTTTTATATCTCTCAATTAAACATGTAGATTTTAATGACATAATCATGATTTAAGCTTACATTTTCTTATTTTCCTGGCAGGGTCACCAGTTCGTTGTACAGATTCTGACTCTTTCAAGTGGTGGATCTTTGTGGTGGTTCTTCCTTTAAGTAAATATGTTTTTTTTATTCAAATATTTTAAATTGTGTGTCGAGTCAAATTCGTTCAAAGTTGAGTTTTGGATAAGATGACAACCAGGATATGTTCAGTCACTCAGCTGCACTTCTGTTCCTGACTTTGATGCAGAGAACTCTTCACATAGATGGGAAGTTACAAAATGTCTTAAGTGTCATGTCAACCTCATGGTGAGTGCGTGTATCTAAATGCCATGTTGCTTTTGATGTGTCAGGGGCTTTGTAGCCAATGACTAATCACCATAGTATGTAGGTTAAAGACAGATCACTACCGTGTGTGTGTGTGGAGGGGGAGGGCTGGGTTGTGTGTGTGGTTATGCAATTTGTTTGCATGTGTGCACAATACAAGCACACACAAATAACCAACACAATAACTAGGCTAAATACAGCTTGCACCTTTTTCGTCACGTGCGTGTGTTTGTGTGTGCATGCATGTGTGTGTGTGTGTGTCAGTATTAGCTCATCACATTCCAATAGCCGTGTATGATCACTTCCTAATACCTAGAAGTATGACTAATCTAAATGTATCCATCAAAAGCTACCTGTCACTTCACAGTATCAGAATCCTTCAGGGGCTACTGTGAAAGATGAGCTGTAAGTGTGTGTGTGTGTGTGTTAATAAAATCTTGCGATTCCCTCTGAAATGTGGTTTTATCTATAAATACGCTTGTTTAATCTTTTTAAAAGACTCCATTGTAGCATGAATATTTAGGGGTTTTAGCAACAGACACAAAATTATAAGAGGTGATATTTTTTACTTGTAATACAACTCAGTAGCAGGTGATTGTGTCATAATATGACGTGTCACACTGTTTTGTGGAGCATCTAAATTTATTAATTATCATGTCATCATCTAGGAGTTTGTTTTGTCCCTACAAAACAAGTGAGGCCGATTCACATGTGACGATAATGGTGGAAAATGTATCAAATTTGAATTTCCAATGTAATACCGATTCAAGTGGAGTCTAAAACTCAATTATCAACACATGTTTCCAAAAGCTGCTCACTGGATTCACCTGCCCTAAAAATGATTTAAAAGGTTCAATGAAAATGTGAGTGTTGTAAAAGTCACAGCACAGTTATTTTTTATGGTGCTTGAATTGATGATAACTGCTGTAGTATTACTGCGGCCGTGATGTGTAAAAGAAGCTCAGTGTCTGAATGTGGGACAGCGCTGCTTGAATCTCATCCTCCACCGCCGAGGCTGAGTCGACTGCTAATGTTGAACAGGAGCAGGGAGGAGCTCTCCGTGGTGCTGAATGTGCAGCTTAATGCTCAGCACAGGGATGTCAAGCCACTGAATGTGTCACGAAGCAAACGTGTTGCATTTACTTAAATGCAGAAGAACAAGGTGATTCTGTCACTTTAAGACCATCTCGCCACCCTGTCTCAAAATCGATATGAATGCAAGTTGGCTGGTGAGCATCAGGTGACGTGGATAATCGCATTTTAGACAAACCAGCTGATATAAGAGATGATAAAATGTGACAGAGTGCAATGGAAACCGACCTTAACTAGATTGACATGAGCAAACCTCCACCAAGGCCCAAAAGTCTCCTTATAAAACCACATTTAAATGTACCAGATTCAGATTCAGATCCACACTCATAAATATCAGTTTCCTAAACATGCCTGATTATTATTCATCAAGATCCGTCAATTATTCTTTGAAAAATCAAACAAAATATTGAAAGACAGTAATGTCTTCTTCTCTGACCCATACTGCATCCTTTCACCATGGTTCACTTTAAGCCGTGCTGTAGTTTTTGTGTCATTTTGCTTACAGACAAACAAAAGAAACAAATGTACTGGCAGAAAACATAACCTCCTCGGTGGAGGTAAAAATCATTACAAACATGAAACACAAAACACCTAAACACATGCAAGGCAATATAGGGTGTATGATACATCTGTTAATTATGTGTTTAAAAGTGGCCCAATTCTCTACTGGCTTACATTTTGCTTATCACATCCTGTAATTGATGCTAACCACTAAAACTTAATGCGACTATTAGATTCACTTTGTTCATCTTGTAAAAACATCTAGGAAACCAATGATCTTGTTACTGACTGTTCCAAAGAAAATATTGATTTCTCATTTCAACGTCCATCAGGCATCAAAACCGGCAAGGTTCTATTTTCTAATCTTCGAAGTAGGGAAGTATAACTTCTCTACATTGACTGTAAGTTAACAATATTATTCCATGAGGGGAATGAAGCATACATCAAGCCAAGGTGAAGAGATATGTGATTTCAGAGAACCCAGAGTTCAAGAGCAAGTTTTTCCTGGCACAAGAGCAAGAAACCACAAGAAAACAGGGATGATGAACTTGGCCACAACTTCAGAGAAAGCAAAGAAGGCCTCTCATGTGGGGGCTATACGGAATCGCCAAAAGCAAGAAGCAACCATCAACGGCACAAGAACGTGCTGCAGTTAAAATGTGTGAAGCTAATAAACTGAAATTGGGCTTCTTTCAAATGACTGTGTTGACAGGGGTCCATCTGTCCTTGGAACTATTGTTCCTCTCACCATCATCTCTGTGCTCCAGCTGCACTAAGATGAGGCTGGAGACTTTTCAGAGGATGCAGCTGCTGGGCCTTGTGATGAATTCCCAGGGCACAGCTGAAAAGGCACTCAGCGAGACACACTCACAGCTCAGGTTGGAGGGTCAAGATAACATCAAGGCTGTGTCTCTGTCTCCTGAGCCCCATGTTATCATTTAGGCCGGACCCTGCTGCAAATGTGCCTCTGGGATCTGGGAGTGAGCGCCACCGGCCCTTTCCGTGGTGGTAACAATGTTTGCTTTCAGGCGGTTATGGTAAACCCTATGCTGATTGGGGCGCATAGAGTGAGATGTGAGAGAAAAAACACAAGTCAATACGGTAATAGCTTTTCCTCATTATGATTCCTGAGCAGCATCCGAAGTGACGCTGTTTCAAAACAAAAGTCTGAAATTAACTGTAATTACCAATGAAAACCTGACACAGGGCCCTCACCGCCCACTATCTCACTTTTGCTTGCCTACCAGACGAGAAGCAGTAAACAGAGAGTGAGAAAATGTTGTTGGAATTAATAAGCCAGTCAATACACAAACACAGAGTGATAACACATTCGCTGAACGGCTATGAAGTAAAAGTCTGAGCCAAAGGCTGAACACAATATTTGAAAGATGGCCACCTCTTAACCCACTAGTTCAGTTTGTCTTCACTGAGTCGCACTGCAAAGTAAGATGAAATATGAGAATCTCCTTCAATATATCAATATACGGTTTGTTTATCTGCTTAAGCATCAGGCAGGAGACGCACAAGGGCAGATTATTCTTTTGTTGATCTTTTTATGCCGGTTACATTGATTGACATACATCAGCCCATATGAGGCTGTAAGTTGTACTTAAGTCTTCAGCCTGTGCTGACACACACACACACACACACACACACACGCAAACACACACACTCACACACACAAGCAGGAGTCATTAAGAAAGCGTAGGCAGTGTGTTTCCTGCTCAGGGAGTTGACAACATATTTCTCCAGTGATTACAGTCATCTCCGTCCATATTTGGACAACCGCAGAGCACTTCCTCTCTCTCGTGTTCCACATACATCAGCAGTTAACAAAGAAAACTGGGGACCAAGAGATGGAGATAAAACAGCAGAGGGGAGAGAGAGAAGGAGGAGGAGGAAACAGGGATGAAGAGGAGAACAATCCTAACTCATCTCATTTGTAATCCTACAGTCTGCTTTAAGATCAGATTTTTTTGAATCACTTTCTTTTCAGGACACACAACCATTGTTTGCAAATTCAAATCCATGTGTGATAACAAAAATGTTATCAGGGAAAAGCTTGAACCCAACACCAAAAGCTATATTTTCTTTCACATAAATGTAAACAAATGCTGGTTAGACCCTGCAGCCTATAATTCCTTCATTGTTATCAGTACATCTGTTTCTTTCCACAACAAAGCATTGGACTCCTCCACTAGTTATATGGAATATCAGAGGGAACAAAGGACATCAGATATGTGTGGAACGGATGAGGAAACATAATAAATACAGGAAACAAACAGAAATTACATATTCCAACTGTTTAATACTGGTAGTAATGGTAGTGTGTGGATACAGGCTAAAATTTGCATTTTATTTTAACAGTTTTTCCTAAAATTTGGTTAAAATTGTGCTCCAGTTGGATGGAAACCTGGCTTGTCCATTCATTAATAGGAAGGAACCATTGAGCTGACAGTATAGTGACACACCAATAACCCCAATCATTGGTGAGTTATCAGCACATCTACACAGACACGAAAACTATAAACCTTTCCAAAACTGCACCCAATACATGGTGAACAATGAAAGTTCACACATGCTCTCGTAAACATCATCCAAATACTCAAAGAACAGAATATCCAAACAGAAGGAAGACAAATGTCCTTGTTGTGAAGCAAACCACTCCATTTTTGTTGTTGACTGCTGATTTTGAATAAATAACTCTAGGAATCAAGAGCAAACCCTTTGGCAGTATGCAAGGTAAAAACTGAATAAACCGTCTCTCTGTGAAGAATGCAATGTGTTCTGTGAATCTATTTTTACCACTGGAAAGATACCGATGTGAGACGTTGAAGATATAAAGAGGAAGGTATACAGATAGGCCGACAGCGAAGTAAACAGCGAGCCAAGACAGAGAGTGGTGCAAAGACAGAATAAGATTAAGAAGAAGGAAGACAGTACCCAATAACAAATGATCTAGAAAGACAAAGGCAGAAAGGGGTGGGATGATAACTACTGGCTGAGAGACAAAGAAAACCAGATAGGATCAACGTATCAGGGAGAAGAAGGAGGTAAATCGGAGAGGAGATAAAAAGGAACCGAGAACAACAGAGGCCAGAACTGTGAAAAAGAGCCAGACATGTCGGCAGAGACCCACTTAGCTTGAGGGGAGGAGGAGCAGCATCTGCAAGCTGTCTGACTGAACACACTGGGTTTTAAAGGGAAAAGGGAGCATCTGAGGGAACGTAAATGTGCAGCGTCTGACGTGCATTAATGAAAGACCTCCATAAAAAAGCACAACTGGGAATATATAACCAGTAATGCTGCACATGTATCACACCAACTCATGCAACATTTAAACTGTGGATGTGACACAACCTGAGCTATGTGATAATTATTTTTTTAATATTCACGTGAGATTTCTGCTGAATGCATTCCACCAAACCTCATACAATTTTTTACAGCATATAAGTAGGACCCGAGAACTGACCCGTTCAAGGATCCGATTTAAACACTGTTTATTATTATTAATAGTATAATTATTATTATTATTTTTATTATTATTATTGCTATTAATATTATATCTGTGTATAATTATCCCATGTGCCCTAAACCCCACAGGAAAAGGGGTGGTCCTACAACCAGAAGAATGGCGACGCGATCATCAGTCTTCCCATCTGCATGCCGAAGTGTCCTTGGGCAAGATACTGAACCCCTAAATGGGCCCAATGATAAATGCACTAATTCTAAATCGCTTTGGATAAAAGCGTCCGACTAACGACATGTAATGTAATGTCTACAGCCAGTCAGTGCCAAAAAGCAGACAGAAGAGATGATAAAAACTGCCACACACCAAGTCCACTGCCCCACAGGCAGAAAAAAACATCTTACTTGTTTACTCCTTGTCATGGTTAACAGCTTCAGCTGGTGTCACACACCCTGACGCCCGGTTTGAGATCCCGATCAATGCCGCTTTCAAATTGTTAACTTGTTTACTAGTTTCTTCATTTCAGGAATATATTTACATTTTCTATTTTGAGTATGCCAAGTGTTTAAAAGTGACAAAATTAAATTTAGAATCCTCACAAATGCCTTCTCTAATGCAGCAGCATTTAACCTTTCGTCCGACGTATGGACCTGGTCAGTTCAAACTAAGTCAGGTTTGCATTCATACTGTTATCACTTTGAGTGGTGGTGGTTGGACATTTAAACCATGCCCCTTACTGTGCAACTGTCCAGATGTCACTGCTCACTTACTGGTGAAAGCCAGCCAGCCGATTGTATCTGATGGTAACAGTACTCCCTGGTAACTAGATAAATACCCCCTGCTTCACTGGTTTCACGTCATGAAATAGAGAACAGATGTGTGGGGGGGTCTATTAGTTAATTGTTTAAATCACCCTGTCTGTACCTACACAAGATACAAGAGCAGTCGCACACATCTACCACATACACATACATTAGTGTGTTCACATAAAAGGTTGCAATGCTAATAGAGACAGACGTACAGATGTAATCCCAACACCAGCCGCACATCGTCTCATGATAGAATGGTACCTGTGTGAGGGCAGCAGAGAAGGAAGAGTGATGGATCTGACACTGATGGAAACAGAGGGAGATACAGTTGAAATGATTCAGACCGAATAGAGAGAGGAGAGCAGAGATGAAGAGAGGTGACTGGAAAGAGAAGATAAACTCTGACATTATCATAGTTTGAAATGTGCTAGACGACAGAAACTGCATCCTGAATGCCACACACAAAAGTTGATTGTGTGTCTGTGTGTGTGTGTGTGTGTGTGTGTGTGTGTGTGTGTGTGTGTGTGTGTGTGTACACTGTGTTTGTCTTCGGGCATTTCTATTACAACAATTTTAATTGTATTAGCAACTGAAAACTGAACAGCAAAATGGAATCAGTATTGACTGTTAATGTTCTATGTAAGAACAACAGAATCTATATTTTTGGAATAGCTTAACTTGAAATCTATATCTGCCTGCAATCTAAGCTTCTGGGCTCCTATGACTGAACATCAGGATTAGTGCACTTCTTCATCCTGGAATTGATGGTCTCCATTGGATAAATACCTCTGACTATATGGCTGCTTCCTGACTATCTTTCTGATGCCACCTTAAGGTTACAATTGCGATTTTATGTGAAAAGGGGATTGATGTACATTTCAAAGTAAAACATTTAACCTAATTTTCACCAAAAATCTGTGGTGTCCGTGCCTATAGTATGTGAAACATTTAGGAAAAGACTCACTCTTCACACATCCAGGTTGGATCAAGACAATAAACCTTATCCCACATGAAATCAAATGTTTTTTTCCTGCCACTGCTGAAATCAGTGGACAGCATCAACATCATATATGGAAAGGAAATTCTCATAATTTGTGTGGAGTTGTCAGTTTATTTAATATCTTTCTTCTTGGAAGTCAAAGTCACATAAAAAATAACAACTATAAATCCTAATATGAAATACAAGCACGCTCGAGTGTCAGAAAGTATGTGTCGGTGCTCCTGTTAACTGAAAAGCTATTACATTCCTGCTTATGACTTACAACTTTTCCCATTTACTTCAACTTTTTTTAATTTAAAATGTCATCGCGGACAAAAATAAAGCAAAGAGTAAAGTCCAGCTTCTGCCGGGCCTCACTGTCTCTGTCCATTGTTGTCTTCTGCCAGTGGTTTCCAGCCAGGCCCTGGGCCTCATGTAGAAAATAAACAAGTATGGCTACCCTCACATCCTGTTTCACACACTCCATTTCCTGCCACTGCCTACGGTGAAAGAACAGTGTGGAGACAGAGAGAATAGCTAAGTAATTTGGAGAGGAAGTCAGAGAGAGTGTGCAGCGTGATGAGGCAACGATACAGACGGAAACTCACTTACTATATCACGAACAACAAAATGAAAGGGAGGGGAATTCTTTGTGAAGTTGTTGTGCATCTCAAAATCTCATAAACAAGCAGGAATGGTCTTAATGCAGCAGAGATAAGAGAATGTGTCTGTGTTATCTACAATATCCTTTTGTTGCAGTAGACTATTCAGAAAAAAACTACTACTACTACTACTGAGTTCACCCTGCAAAAATCAGTAATAAGTGGTACCATTACATTTTAGTATCACTGTGGTGAAGAACTGAAGATGTAGGTTTTTCTGTAAATGTTCAAACATGTTGCAAATCAATTTTGGATCACACTTATTTGTTTTCAGAATTTGGAAAAAACGGAAAGGCTTCGGTGAAGACGACAAAAGAATGTGTTTTAAGCAAATATCAGCAGAGTAGATTAAGTGTTTGCTGTGTGCTGTTGAAGCCGGTGGCATATATGCAGTGTTTGTTGGTATACAACAGTGTAAATACATTTAAAATGTGTGTCTGGTGCTAATTTACAGAGATTAATTCACAGTTTACAGCTTATGTATTTGATGTAAACATACATCACCCTATCACACTCTGATGTGTGGGCAAACAGAAAACAGAAAAATTATGTTGCTAAGCACCAAAGTAAAACAGCAGCAGTTACCCTAATGGTCTTTATCTACTGCATTTGAGATGAATCACTTATCAGCTATTTCAAGATGTAATACTTTGTGTTATTCTTTTGTTAAACTAAGTATATTCCCAGTTTATTGGTGTGCAAGAAACATCAAATTATAATCAAGTAAATGGAAGTTCTCAGTAGTTGATGGCTGTGCTCGTACTGAGAAATAAAATTACTTCCATGACACCAAGAGCTTCACAAACCAGACAAAGACACTTCACTCTTCCAGTCTGCAGGGGGGCTGCTTGGTGCGCTAGGGATTGATATAAATACGACTGTATTAGGTTTGCACGATGCTAGCTCCATAACCAATGACTGACAGTGATCGTCATGTTGATGAGGACATCAGGATGTGATGTCTCACACACATCATATGCTCAAGCTGGACAGACACCGTGTGATTTCAACATGTTTTTGACCTGATTTCTGAGACTCTGCTAAATTGAATGTTTGATTCAATTTCAGCTTTGTTGTGCGTTGTTTGAGGACAGACGGGTGGATTGAATTTAGGACATGCCATCTTCATGCTCTCGCACAGTTGAAGCATATCACTGCAAGTAAAGTCCATAAATCCATCCCCTTTTTTTCTTCACTGCATCTACTTGAAATGGAGAAACACAGTTAAAGTGATCCGGGACCAAAATACCAGAGAGAAATGTTTTTGCATGCAGCATCCTTCTTGTTCTACTTTAACATTAGTCAGACTTGTCAAGAGCGGCCGTCAGATACCAACAGTTTGAGCAGTCAGGTCGTGGCTTGATGAATTCGAGCAGACCGAACAGTGTGTTCTGGCTTTTCATCACAGACGATTTACTTGTACACTGTGAGTTGGAGTTTCACATCAAAGGGATAGTTCACCCAGAAATGAAAATTCGCTCATTATCGCGTCTCAAGGGTAAACAGTGCTAGAGCAGAATCCAATACAATTGAAGTCAATGGTGACCGATTCTTCAGACGTAATGATGAACAGAAAAAAAAGAGCATGCCTCCATTCTGCTCGTGTGGTATGGAGGCATGCCATGGTTTTTCTGTTATTTTGTTACGTCTAAAGATTGGTCTCTAATCAGCTACACTGTTTACCCCTGAAACTCCAAAAGTGTTATGTGGACTCAAACACTTCACCAAACACCCCATCGCCATAGTTGTGAGCAGATAATGACTGAATTTTCCTCTCTGGGTGAACTATCCCTTTAACATTTCGCTAAGTCTATAACCTGCTTAACTTTAAGATTAAGATTAAGATGCATTTATTTGTCCCAAACACATGCACAGACATGCAAAGACACACTCATGCAATTTTCGGAAATTTATCCTCTGCTTTTAACCCATCTGGTGCAGGACACACAGAGCAGTGAGCAGCCATGTACAGCGCCCGGGAGCAGATGTTGGGGGAGTGAGGTGCCTTGCTCAGGGGCACTAGACAGGGTAGGGAGAATCCTCTTGGATTTTTGGACAGATCATCCAGGTTCGTCTTTTGTTGTTTCTCCATGGAGTCGAACCAGAGACCTTTTCTGCCCATAGTCCAAGTTTCTACCACTAGTCAACTAGACATCACCAAGATGTCCCTTGATACGATGTTACCTGCTTATGGCTGACTAGCTGCTGTATTACCGAAGCTTTGGCAAAAGTTCCTTTTGAAGATCTACCCCTTATTTCTGCCTTTGTAATCTGACCGTGACATTACTTCAGAGACCTCTTTGCTGCAGCTGCTTGGTCAACCTGACACCTTCTTACCTCTACAACTTCCAGTCAGCTGTGTGTATACTATTGTTTTTGGTTTCTTTCAAAGTAATAGTGTAGATGTATAATACCATGGTAAATTGTTGAGGTTGTTGTTTCGGTGTCACACTGAGAGTGTTTGTCTGCTGCTGCTGATGGGGGGGAAAAAAACGAAAAGGAAAGTAAAGACCACTTTAGAAGTGTTCACCATGACTAACAACTGTACGCAAAAGCAACAGAGGGAAAGAGAGGGAAAGAGAGGGAGAGGGAGTCTTAAGCATGACTAACTAACTACCTAAGGGTGTGTGTCTTATGTATTTGCATTTCTCTCATGTATGAATTATCCCTCTTGCTTTGGGTTCCTTTCCCTTTTTATCTCTCCTCTCCTCTCCTCTCCTCTCCTCTCCTCTCCTCTCCTCTCCTCTCCTCTCCTCTCCTCTCCTCTCCTCTTCCTCCTCCACACCTCCTAACACATATTATCCCAAGGGGGACAGAAGCGACGCAGGTTAGCATGGCCCTTGGCAGGTCTTGGCTGCAAACCCCACCGCCCGCCCCAGAGGGATCCAGGCAGCCTTTCAACTCTCTAGGAGACAGTTCACACACACACACACACAAACACACACACACACACACACACACACACACACACACACACACACACACACACACACACACACACACACACACACACACACACACACACACACACACACACACACACACACACACACACACACACACACTTGTGATGCCAGAGAAAAAGGTAAAAAGGAGGTTAACGGAAGAGAGATGGATAGTGTGTGATTAAGAAAAAATAAGAAAATCTTAATAATAATAGCATATATAACAAGTTTTTGCAAATGTAAAAACAGAGTGTAATTACACATTAGGCTAAACATGAAGTAGATTCAATACAATCAAGGACCGGAGATCATGGTCGTTGAGGATAGATAAATGAGTAAAAGCAACAAAAAGGAAAACTCTAATTAAAAACTATTTGATAGGAAAAAAATATGAAGGAAAAGATATTGGAGAAGAGAATCAGGAGAGAAGCAAAGACGGAACATGAGACGGAGGCAAAAAAAAGAGAGATATCCTAAATAAGAATAACACTAGGTTCATCTTCAAAATGTTAAAAAGCGATTATAGTTAAAGGTAAAATAATGGAAGAAAATATGTTCTCGATCGGGTCAGATGTGAAGAAGGTAATGGAAAGGTCGCACCCATCCACCCACCTCCTTCCTCGGTTTACTTGCACCTCACATACTTAACCCCTCCAATCCATCCACATCAAAGTGAGTAGAGGACAGAGAACCTACTATGATATGCATGGCTGAGCAGCACATACACGATCATGCTAAAAACATAGAGCGAGAGAGAGCAAGAGTGAGAGAGACAGAGACAGAGAGAGAGCATTAGTTCCAGTTGATGTCAGGAGCTGGAGGGTTGCGGGTTGCATTCCCTCATCAGTGTACAGGCCTCCGATTGAACCCTGACGTGTGGAACAATGTTCATTAAAATGATAAAACAAACAGAGGCTGCTGTTTGATCTCTCGTCTCTCTCTTTCTGTCTGTCTCTGCATCTCTCTCTCTCGCTCTATCTCCCTGAAGCAATAAGAGCAAGCAAAACAAACAAACAAATAAACAAAAGAGTGTGTGCTATATATATCTTAACAGTCTGCATGCTGCTCACACCTATTTGAATCTTGAACACTGTCACTTATACTTTTGCCACAGAATAATATAAAATTAATTATTAAAGACTTTTTCATCAGTATTGAGTACAGCTTGGTCTGATGTGTCAGCTTTCTAACTTCAAAGGAATCAGGTGATGATGCCTTCAGGGCTGCAGCTAACAATTGTTTTTATGTTCGATTAATCTGCTGACTGCAATTAATATTAGTCAATCCTGTGTATCATTTAATTGTAATTATTTGGATGCTTTTCATTTATATCTTTGCAACTGGTGAAAGCAAAGCAAGTTGAACCTACTTTCTAAGTTTCTCTGTAGATTCCATTAATATATGATATCATTTGATAATTTTTTAATCAATTATTTGTGTTTATATTTTGTATCTGCTAATTAATTGGTATCTACAGCTTAAATGTTTTGGAGTGAATCAAAAGAGGTATAGAAGTGACCGAAAATAAATATACCTAAGTCAAGTAGAATTACTGCAAAACTGTTCTTACATACAGTAATTGAGTAAAGGTACATAGTTCCTGGAACATATACTGTATATTTCTGTATAAATTCATGTGGTTTGATAAAAACCTGAAACATACTCTTGAAAATGTCCATGACCACTGACATGCCAATTTATATAACATTTCTAGCAACCTAACCTATCTCTTTATTAAAGCATAATACAGGTCTATAGCCTTGACAGGTTGTGACAATAGAATAATACTTAACCCTGTATAGAGAAAGAAGGATGAACACAAACTGTCTGAAACTAGAACGCCACTCAAGGCCATCTGCCTCTGCCACAGTCAAAATACAAAATGTCAGTGGAGCTCCTGTAATAGAAAAATAAAAGGAGAATAAAATAGTTTGATCATCTGCACCAGACTGAAACCCAGAACATAAAACCGTAAACCAGTCTCAAAAGGATCCAAACATTACTTCTTGAAAAATGATGCAAATGTGGACAAATGGTTTATTTTACAATGTAAAGGGAGGTGATCAAAAACAGCAACTAGAACCCATTCAAACAGATCAACTCAATAATTGTATAGGTCCTAGTACCTGATCCATCCCAGCAGCATGGTGGCTGCATATCTGCTCAGACACTTTAGCTGCTGACCAATTAACAAAGTAGAATGGCACTTAGTAGAGATCTGTGAAGGCCCAACATTCCCCTAAGTGATTCATTTCATCTAGATCCATAAATCATTCCCTTGGAAATTGGTGACTAAGTAAACCAAAAAAATTGAGTTGTGTGGTTATCTACCGAGGTGCTTTAGTGTTATCCTGCTAATAGAAACACATTAGGGAAGATGAAAACATAATCTCCCTGGCTGAGGTAACAAACCAACACAGAGTCTATATAAGTAAGAAGTAATGAAAGGGTTCCAATTATTGTGCACTATGGTGAGAATACAAATTCCACATAAATGAGACATTTATAATTTCACACGCGAGCACTTAATGAAAAGATCCAGATGTTGTAATGAGATTTAATAAATGTCAGCAAAGAATTCCAGTGTGCTACCACGAGTGGAAAGAACCCCTCCTACTTTAAATGCAACATTTTAGAGGATGATGATGAAGTGATGAAGACAACATAGATACACAACAAACACATGCATTGGTCCAAGTTAAGAGCTCTGAATGGCATAGTGTGAAAATCTTTTAACTTCTGGCATTCTATCTCCACAAACACCCTTCACATTCATGTGTGTGCAATTTGTTCTGGTCAGAGCAGATTTCCCATTGGCCTCAGGCATTGTGGGGAAAGTATAGCTCCCACACACACACACAGATGTAAACACACTATCCTCTATATCTCATCCTCTGTCACTGATAGACGGATAGAACAGAGTTTTGGCTTTCTCCACCTCTACCACACACACACACACCCCTCCCCTCCTTCCTCACCACACTTCTCCCCTCTCTCCTCCACCCCTGCCCCTTTCTAGCTGAGTTCAGCAGGCTGCCACATCCCACCGGGACGCATCGAGGTTGGGAGTGTAGATCTAACAGCCGAGGGAAGAAAGGGAAAAGTGAGAGGGCACGGAGGAGCGGGGATTATCGGCGGAGTCTCAGGGGGGTAAGGAGGAGAGACATGGTTTATTGACTAAGAAAGCCGACATGAAGATGACAGGGTGGCATGAAACCATTAGTGAGGAGATAACGTTCGAAGAGGAAAACCATAGCAGCATCGGTTAAGACGAAAAGGTATTGCTTGTTCCTACTGAAACAGCCAATGCAGGGCAAGCTCAGTATCCAATACACATTGGCACCTAGTTAAAAGACCTAGCTTCCGCTAAAGGGCAAAGCAGGGCTAACACTATCCATGGTGATCACACACACAACTACGTGCTCTCCACTAGATCTCCTTTTTCCACTACAGGGCCAAAGGTAACACACCCGAGGCAAGTTGCTCTGACCCACATAAAGTCTCCCACTGTTTAGCAAACAGCTCTAAGTGGAGCACAGTTCTTCTAACAAGCTTCCACAGCAGAACTGTCAGAGGAATACACGTCAGTAAACATTCTGAGTAATAAGGGTTTAGAGATGAAAAGATCCTCACTCCTCTCTTCTGTTGAAGGCTGGAGCCAGCCAGCTAACGATGAGCTTTAAGACTGCATGCAACCAAACACCAAAATCCACCAACCAGCACCTTTTGTTTCATTTGTATTATCTGTACAAAAAAGTGTAGCTGACTATCAATTTAGGTTTAAGTGCTTGTGAGTAGAATTTGTTACTTGTGGACAGAGTTCGGTGTAACAAACCAAGCCCGGCCCTTTGGGAGGGTAGCATTGTGGAGAGTGCAAAGTTTTCTTTTGAGCTACAGCCACAGAAAAAGTTTCTCCGTCACCTCCATCCCTGTTTGTTGTTTTATGAGCACCATGAACACAGAGTATCAAGGCTACGAATGTTCTCTATAGTTCTGCAATAAAGCGCCCTCTTCCTTCCTGAGGAGTGGGTCCAGACTATTCTAATGATACCATAAACCTTCAAGGCAAAGGTAAGTGTGAAAGCGTAATACTAGAAGGCTCCTTCCTTTGATTTGGAGCCATAAGGCTGGTGATGTAAATAACCTATAGTACCTTTAAAGGTGCTTGTAAGTAGAGTTTGATGCTTTTGGATTAAAAACGGATGTTACTAGCCCTTTAGGAAGGCTTGAGACATAGTGTTGTAAGCTGCAGTCACACATAAAGTTGCTCCTTCACCAATGTTAGAAATCAGTTTTTATGGCTGAAAATGACCCAAGGCAAACCCAAGTGAGCTGGTGAGGTAAGACTAGTTGATTCTATCAGTTTCCAGTGTTTATGGTAACCTTGAGTTATTCATGCTCTAGTAGTAGCGTCACATTTAACAGACCAGAGAGCTGTCAAGCATCTCATCTAAACCTCAACGAGAAAGTAAATGATTGTATTTCTTAACCGGGACTTTAAGTAAAATCATGCTAAAAGCAACACTTACCTTCAGAGACGTAAAAGCGGTAAACACTCTGCTTCAGGTATCACATGGTACCACCGCTATAACATCATGGATCAGGGTGCAGGTCCAAAATCTTCTCTCAGGTCTCACTCACTGAAGAGAACAGGAAATAAATTAGAATAAATTAGGCTTCAATAGGTCTACAGATATAAAATCAGACCCGTGTCTTAACACCATATCCTTTTGGGTGGCAACATCGTATATAATGCATTTGATGTCCACTTTATTGTTTTGCTATTTATTTTTTTTAGGCTGAAAGCACAGTATGAGGTGTACAGTTTTATCCAGTGTGGCCAGGAACTGCTTACTATGCAACTTTATACTACTGAACCAAGTAAAAGTGGGAAAAGTTGAGAACACACACACACACAGACACCCACCCACACACACACACACACACACACACACACACACACACACACACACACACACATGCTGTTGCTAGTGGGTATCAATGACTTGAACAACCCCGACCATTGATCCAAAGATATCCCTCTTCCTTCCTCTCCTCCCTTCAACCTTCCGCCCCTCTTTTCCCCCCTTGCCTCTCTTCATCCTCCCACGCCTCCTCTTCTTTTTATCCCATTTCGCCATTTGGATTTTTCTCTCCTCTCCTGCACATCCAGGTTGCACTTCTTCCCTATACCCCTCCCTCTCTCTCCCTCCCTCTCGCTTTTCAGCACTCCTCCTTCAAAGGATAGAGGGCACAGCTGAAACAAAGGCTGCTTCTGTACCAGCTGAGCCAGCAGGACGGAGAGAGGGAGGGATGGAGGGAGGGAGGGAACGGATCAAAACGAGGCAAGGGAGGAAGAGAATGAGGGCAAAGAGTAAGGTGAAAGGGAGGGTGAGGAGTAGGACAGGGCTAAAAAGGAAATGAAGAGCGGGGGCAAAGGGATGGCAACGGTGGAAAAAAAGGTTAAAGATGGAAAGCGATGTTACAAAAAAAGCGGTGGAGTGTGAAGGAACGTAGAAAAATGGAGAAACAGGACAACGGGGATGAATGTGAAAGTGAAGAGGAGAGAGACGGAGGGAGATAAAGATAGATGCGGCGAGGAGAGTTGGAGTTTGTTCTCACATCAATAGTGTGGCGGTGTCTGGTATCAGCAGGATCTCACACACACAAAGAGTTATCAGAGTCGAACTATAATTAAATCTGCAGAGAGCAGCACAAACGCACGCTCTCCCTTTTTATCACATAAAGAATATCTACCTTCCCTAAATCTGACATCGGTTTGCTATCGCGGCTTGGCCTGTCGATGCAAAAGTTATTCATTTATTTACTACTGTGATCACAACTGACGTGATGCACAGCGGCGGAGGTGTAACACACTTATCCAAGAGCTTATCAGGAAAACATATTGCACTTTAAAAAGCTGGATGCAGGCGGACACACGGGATAGACTGGTAACATGAGCTGAATGATGCATAGGTTGGGTGATTTATTTATTCTACCCCTCTACCGACTATGACCTTGGGAATACACGGAAGCCCAGAGTGAAAATTATACGGTGATAAAATAGCGTCCCTTTGTCAGCTAATCTGCCGACAGCGGCAGATGTGATTGACTCTGTGTTAATATGCGGGACCACACCTTTTAATGCAAGGGCATGAGCTTTTAAATCTACGGGCACCTCAAAAGGACAAATGCTAAGGGATGCTTTGCATTGCAGATGCTACGTGCACTGGTTTAGGTTTTTATTAAGCACTGCGGCTAAATACCACAAATTACTTCATGGTTGATTTACTGAATTAATCACTGTCTGTTTTGTGGCAAGTGTTATACCAATTTGTTTGCACAGCTCAATCTAGACCAAGGCTCTTATAAAACTCCACAACAAACTTTGTGGCAGCACCTATTTATAGAAACAAATAAAAGTCATTCACCTCATCTGATCCATCTCACCTGTAAAAATATGATAAAAGATAAAAGCTTTTGTGTCCTTGTGAAATATTAGTCCCAAAAAAAACATGTATACTGCCATCAAATAAATGTTTCAGCCAACCGAGCATTAAACTTTGATAAGATCCATAACGGCACAAAGCATTAAAGTTGCACCAGACAACCCTTTCTACAAAATCCCTGGGTCAGTGGTTTGCTTCTCGTAAGATACCCAGTGTGAGGAAGACAACTGGTGCAGTCTAATGAGCCTGCGTCCCCGGGGTGAGACAAGCGTTCACTCCGTTTTGGGGCCTGGACCTTGAGAAGAGAGCATTAATCCTTTAATGAGACCAGGTACCTGGAGTGAAATGCCACAGTCACTTTACATGGCTTGCTAAAAATCGCATGAGACGAGAACCATAAATCTGTCCAAGGGAAAAAAGAAAACGACTCCTAAATATAATTACTTTCAATTATTCAAGATCTTATATAACTCCAAACTAAGAAAAAGGCTTAACCAGTGTGCAGGAAGTCTGTGAAATATCTGCCTGTTTATTCTTTATCTCCGAGTTCATAGCATGGGTAGAGCACAGAGACGCCACAGACATCATTTATTTATGGTTCATGCAGTCAGAGTGAGGACGTACTGTACGTACCGGCCGACCAGCGCACAGTGCTTTAACAATTTGACAGTAACATGAGGTGCATGCTGGCCCATATTTTACCACATGGTGCCATATTTCACTTAATTACATAGACCTCTGCTTGAGTAGTTGTATGATATAAGAACTATGAGCAGTAATAAATGAAATAGTACTGTATTAACAGATATTGTATGATATAAGAACTATGAGCAGTAAGAAATATATGAAATAGTACAGTATTAACAGGTATTGATTGATATAAGAACTATGAGAAAGATAAATATATTAATATGAATATACTATGGGCAGGATAATACAGGAGTACAAAAAATTACTAGTTCCACACTGTACTATTCATTAAAAAAAGTAAATTCACTATATATATTTTTTTCTCAACAGCAAAAGTAAATAATTGCATTACTTGTAACTGGCCTTTTATTACAATTAAATAAACAAATAAAAACGGATCTCAGAGAGTGCACAAAGCTCTGCCAAGGCTCACGCCCTATCTCGCCAAAAAGTTATTGGTTACACCAGTTTATCCAGATCCGCATAAAAGCCTAATGGTTTTTATCCCCGGGTCAGGCCCCACTGCTCCATAAAGATTTCATGGCAATCTGTTCAGCAGACAAACAAACACTGATGAAAACATAATCTCCTCGGCGTAAGTGACAAGACTGTTTAAAAAGGTTAGAGGTTTGTTTTAGTTTACCCCCGATGACATCTGGTTGGAAACCTGGTCGTGCTGACGCTGACACTGTCGTCCAGTTTTATAGAGGCTACACATCCTGTCCCAGCATCAGGCTATTACATCCAATCTGTCATCTGAGCACAGAGACACAGCTGATGTCCATAAAACGTACAGTGAGACGGCAAGCAAGCCAACACAAAACATTTCAAAACAACTCAGGTTCACTGGGAAAGGTTTCACTTCTGTCATCACTGGGTTTTATACTGGACGTTTCCTAGAAGCTGGTGAAAGGAGAACTGATGTCTGCAGCTGATGTCTTATGCAAAATATTACTCAACACATACTACTAGTTCTTGGCTGTAGATTGAAAACAAATTCATAGTTTTCTTTTAGAAGAATTTATTTTTTGTAGTCTTTACAGTCCTACATTTTACAAAATATATCTATCTAAACTTTCAGTTTTTTATGTACACACAGGTAAACCAAAACTGGAGTATTTAACAATTTGCACTTTGGAAGGCAATTCTGAAATCTCAGTTTTAGCGATTTATAACGCTCTGGTCCAAACACAGAGGAAAAGGTTTATTTTGTAAAATATCTGCAAGATTAATTATTTAACGACAAATATTGAAAACAACTTGAGTTGAGAACTGCTTTTTGAGATATATTACATCCTGATGAGATTAGCTCCTGAATGTGGCAGCTTTGCTTTCTTTTCAACAATGTTGTTTTAAAAAAAAACATGTTCCTACTGGTTTGAACTAGTTTTTTGGAGCTAACATGTGCAGCTAAAAACCTTTTGTTCCATGACTGAGTAACTCAAACTTTCCTTTCTTTCACTGCTTTTCTGTATAAATAATTGAAAACGACGAAGTAGTAGCAAAATGTCTTTTCTGTGAGTGAACCCAGGTGTCCTATCCTTATGGAACCAAATCTCTGAGGCTTGCTTGGTGTGTAGAGCTCCACAGATGTAGAACTGCCAAACACAACACACACCGTATTTGTGCGAGTGTTTGTGTGCAGCGGTTGACCGAGTCCATGGATAGAGCCTATTGCCATCCAGCCGGAACACCACTCCTCTGAATTATTGAAACAGGTCAGTAAGCAGGAAGAGAACAGCATCTGTATGTTTGTGTGTGTCTTTGCGTTGTCTGTGTGCATACAGCACTACAGTGCAAATTCACAGCTTAAGCTTTCGGTCTTTTCAGGACTGTACAAAGGGAATTAATGGCTGCGCCCTCTATTCATTTCTAATCTTATAAATATAAAACGGATGTCAAGTATATATTTGCACAAAGGTTATATATTGCAAATAGTGGATTATGTGTGTTTGAAGCAGATGTGCTTAAAAAAAGACCCAGTAATGAATACATTCACATTGAACAGTTAATAATAAAAGCCTCTCTGACTTTGCACATTGTAAAAAAACTCCAGAGCAACCCTGCGTTCTGGCTGTGTTCCGCTTCTCCTCTGTCCTGAGCTGTTTCCTTCTTTTAACAGAACAGCAGCTGGAATAAGAACCAAGGGCAACCACTGCTCCTCCGTAAAATAAATATACCAGCAGCAGGCAGAGCTTCTGAGAAATGTGATATCTACGCACAAACCGGCTGTTGGAGTCTTTTTTGTGCTGAAGAAAATTTGTGCGGATTTTACATAAAACAACAAAGAGACTTGAAACAAATGTATAAGGCATGGTTTGGAAAAACTAACAAACATGTAAATTAGGTTGAAAATACAATTTGTTAAGTAGAGTTTCAAAGCAGTGACTGCAGCTCAAATGTTAACAGGGGCAAAAGAAAAAGGCTCTGGAGGAAGGGCCGATATTAATTTAGTAACCCACCACACGACTGTTATAATTAAAAACTGTCTTGGTTGTACAAGATTCTCATCAACCTATGATCTGCTTCCTAATGACTTTTTCTCTGTGGATTTTCCTCACTGGACTATCTTGTTTACATGCGGTCAATTATTTCAGTTTACAGTTCATCTTGCTTCAGCCATACTCACCTGTCTCTCTGCTTAACCAGCTTGTCTTTCCAACTCTGTAAACACATGCACTGTTGCATTCTATCAAGTGTTCCTCTTCATGTATGAACCTTGCTTCCCAATTTTGGATTGCTGATGATTGCCTGCTCCTTGATTAGTTTGGGTGGCCAGTTTGCAGCTAGTTTTGTTTGTTAAACTTTGGACTACTGTCTGGAGCCTGATCTGTTGCCTGCGCCGCTTTGATTTGTTTGCTTGATCGGATTACCAACTTTTTGCCTGCATCAACTCCTTGTGTGTTAATTCCATCTTATTATATAACCTCACCACAAAAACTTAAGATATCTATGAAATGCTGTGGAGGGATGGTTCATGAAACAAGTATGGCCGCGCTAAATTTCAGTCTGGATCCAGATCAGAGGGAGGATCCAAGATCTTTTATTCACTTTCTTTAATATTCGTTTTCTCAGAGAATAATTCATGGAACTTGATGAAAAAAAACTGGCATATTTAGGGGACACATTTTTATGAGTGTGTACAATTTGATACAGATCTGATTACACATATAGATCTTGTAAATTGGATTGTGGTTTCATAAAGAGACTGATGGGCCTTGTTCGATAGATAGTCGATTTAAGGAAAAACTACTTAAATTATAAAAAAAATCACTTTCCGTAGCATTGTCAGACTGATATCCAGGAGTGTGAAATGCAGTGCAGCATCATTTAATTGAAAGGGGCTTGACGGAGGTATGAGTTCTAGGGGAGGCGGTGGACTAGTGGCAGAAACTTGGACTATGGGCAGAAAAGGTCTCTGGTTCGACTCGTTCAACTCCACGGACGAACCTGGATTGATCTGTCCAAAAATCCAAGAGGATTCTCCCTACCCTGTATAGTGCCCCTGAGCAAGGCACCTTACTCCTTCAACATCTGCTTCCCGGGCGCCGTACATGGCTGCTCACTGCTCTGTGTGTCCTGCACCAGATGAGTTAAAAGCAGAGGATAAATTTGTCTGTGCATGTCTGTGCATGTGTTTGGGATAAATAAATGGATCTTAATTTTAGTTGGATAATTGGTTTGTCACATCACTCTTTGAGTCTTCTCTCGGTGTTGATACAGCAATAAGAGTTGCACCTAATCATAAATAAGATGAAGACGACGCTAATCTTTTGGTGACAAGATGATCTTACGAACGCCCCATGTTATCTTTGCAGGACAAGAGAAAGCTGCAGGTACGGACAAGGGGAACACAGTGAACTGGAGGATACGTCTAATTAGTGCAGCAGTATCCTTGACTCAAACCCACTCAGTTGTAATGGAGCACAGCGCGGACGCTCCCACGCGTTCACTCACATTAACTCATCCAGTCGCTGTGAAACACCACAGAGCGGGTAGAGTACTACCGAGAGCACTTACATAACCGAGGTGTGGTCAATCACTGGTGGTTACACAACTCAGTACGTGAGTGTGTATCTGAATAGGCACAGTGCATTTTAGCAGGCACATTGAGTATGAATGTTATATTGCTCGCCGTTGCAAAGCTACAACTTTCATTAGCTGTGAAACTACTCATTGCCAAGACGCACACACACACGCACAAAAAGCAATGGCAACAGTGAAGACAGCACAACAAACACCAGCTGTGACTGTGTTCAAATGTTTCTCAGTTACCCAGGAGCTGACTAAGTGCTTATTTGCATATTGTTGGACAACTCATCTCTCAGGCCCTGTTCACACCTGGTATTAACACTACATTTAGACTCAATCTGAGGACCGTGTGTGTGTGACTGTGTGTGTGTGTGTACTGTGTGTGTGTGTGTACTGTGTTTGTGTCTGCAAAAGCGAGCAAGCAAGAGAGAGAGGTAGAGACAGAGAATGGAGAGAGAGAGGAGCTAAGTGAATCTTGTGCAGCTGTGCTTTGAATAAAGATTTTTCCAACTGAAGGAAAGTATTGATCATGATGTGGTGGTCAGTGTTGATGTTGGAATGGTGTTCACAAACAAATCAAATTCGAGAAAAAACATGTTTGATTCAGAAGTGAGGCCGTCAGCTGAGCAGGAGGTCTCTGAATGTTGCTTGGTGTTATCGGGGCGCTATCCGATCTAAGTGTATTCACAGCTGTACTGTACACAGCTGTTGAGTTGTGATCAGATCACAAAAAAACATGGAAACACTCTGTGTGTACAGGGCCTTGCTGTGAATTTAGAAGACAGATACCAACAGTTTAGACTGACTTTAGTTTTGGCTGCACGCTTCTGATATTTGGTAACGGGACTATTGTCATTCCCGAAATGATCCAAATCATTGGCATGGCTTGTTTGTTTTGATATTGTGATATTCACACTACACCACACTGCAATCATTCTTCATTTAAATATGTTCACCAGTTGTAGTCGCAAAGACATCAACTTCATTTGGATACAAAGCCTTTAAGTACATTGGCTTAACATATGATTGTGAAAAACTAGGGCTGGCACAATCGCTATTGTCCCATCATATTGATAATTTTGATTCGTTATTAAGTTATCTTTTCCTATGAAATGTCTAAATGTAATCATAAATACCCAAGATGAACCGACTGATCTCAAGCCTTGTTTTTAAGGGTTTACAGCCATTAAGCCAAAGATGACTCAAACAAGTCAAATTTTAAAAATGGTATTTATGAAGGAACCAATATATTAACTGATCATTTCAGCAGCACTATACACTACAAATCCCCTAAGGAAAAATGTATTCACCTCTACATATGCATCTGTCTGCCATATTGGTTCTAAAACCTTTAGCATTAACCAGAAAAATACGCTCTCAAGACGGCCCGATCATATTGGAATCCTTCGCTTACAATAACAATGAAAAAATGTATTTATTTGTTTTTAACTGTACACAAGGCAGGAATCTGAGAGTCATTTACAATTATCCATTTTTCTGCATCACATAGCTCACTGTACAAATATAAACACCAGATGACAACCTACCATGTGTGTGTGAGAGTGTGCACATCTATTTGTGTTGAGTAGTGTGGGGATGAGTGGGGGTGTTTCTCCAGCTGGACTATCTTTCATCTCCACATCTGTCATATCCTTTACCACCTCATCCCTCCATCTCTGGGACTGCTGTCTCTGTCTCTCCCTTCACCTATCGCTATATCCATCCATCTCTGCCCACCCGACTCCCTCTCCCTTCCCATCATCCCTCAGTGCATCTGACTCCATCCACCCCCACAGCGGCCTCGTCATGGTGAAAACCCAAAACTGTCTCGGAGGAATCAAGATCAAACTCCTTTGTATTCCATGCTACAGGGTTAAAAAACTGCTTGTAAACTTTACCTTTATATCATGGTTAACAGTTATTTTCAATGTATTCAGGCTGGCTAATACATTTAGTTATATAGCAATGTTTTAGGCATGAGCAACATGACTGATTTGCTATATCAGCATCTATATATTAGCCAATAAATGAGTTGTGCCAAAGATAAAGATGCTGTACTTTTGAAAAACAGTGTCACTAGTCTGTAGTTAGAGACAAGTACAACTTCCTGACCAAGGATTTGGTTATAAATGGTAAAATATATATTACATTTAAATAAATAATACAAAAATACTCAAAATCTGTATTGATAAAGCTATTCATATAAAATACCATTAGGTAAAAGATAGGGAACTAAAAGCAGTATCCACAATGTTTATTTTTTATTTCTTGTACACATTAAAATCATTTCTTTTTCAGAAAACAATAATTTTTAAGAAGTTTGTGTATGTACTATATCAATTCAAAGATTAAAACTTGAAGACATATGTTCTTTTAATTGGAATTATACATTTCTACGGTATAATAATTAAAAAAATAATAAGGCAGATAGTAATGAGTAATCTTTACAAATTTTTGACTGAATAAAGGGCTTATTCTTAGGTAAAGACAATATAACAATTCTTAGTTTTGGATGATTACACACTAATGGAAATATAATTACAATATTATATTAAATTACTGCCGATAGATCCCCTAAATCCTATACACTGGACCTTAAAGCAAATTGTTTATGTTATATATAGAGACGATGAAAAACACATAAGTTATCCTCTACCTTCTAAGCTATACAGCCATGCTTTGGTTTCCTCAAGCACCTGACAGGCCGTGCACTCCGCCTGAATGATAAGGAAGATTCTCCGCAAATACCTCCATAAAACAGTAAACATAGAGGCAGAGAATGGAAGAGGGCAGGGCAACGAAAGTGGGCACCCGATTCTTTTCAACTTCAAGCATCCCTCCCACAGCGCTGCACATTCAGAACACAGCGAAGTGTAGGGGCCTGGGTGCACGCAGGGTTTCATATAAAATCCAGTTGGCTGCGACTTAGCTCCATTTAAGCTCTTTTCACACTAACAGCAGCAAAAATGAAAATGCACACTGCAATAGGCTAGCTTACTGATTTTAGAACTCTATCTGTGTCCTAATACTACCAGCGATACCGACTAACACAGCAAAATGGTGTTATACCTATTGGATGAATGGTCCAAATAGTATTCTAAAGAACACTGTCATGTTACTGAGCCAGAAGAAAGACATTTAGTTTCTTTCTCCCTCCCAATGTCTGCTTTTACTCTTCTTCAACACGCAAATCATAAGCCATACTCAGTGTCGAGTAAAGCCTGTCGTATCTCTGGACTTCACTGCTCCTCCTTCACTGAGTCATGTTTCATCAAAGCAAGTCTGCTGCTCCAAAACAGTCCAAACATAGCACACACAGACTCGTCGCTTCTAATGAGCACGAGATTCATATCGCCTCAGTAACTGTTTCCAAGGGTCGTTCTTCATTGAACACGAGCTGACTAGTGATTACATTGGATCAGAGAAGGCTTCTGGCTCAACATAATGTAGTGGATCTCTGATCCACCTCTTATTGTTAACGATTGATGAAAGAAATGAGCGGTTGTTTGTGATCCAATAACAGAACCCCAGTTTATCTGGTATATTTGTATAAAAAATCTTCTATATATACATGTGATCATCTGCATATAAACAAAATATTTTCATCATGTCATGTAATCTAGTGGATCTGCTTTAGATGGGGTGGTTAATGTGTTAAATTCAAACCAGTCAAAGTTAGCAGTGAATTAAAAAATATGAATCTTGGACTACAGCTGGAGCCCAGATTTGTCTTTTATTTATTTATTAGCTACTGGCTAATTGGAGTCAGAAAAAAGAGAAATCCTGTCATGCTGCAGATTTCTATCAGCAGTGGGATCCACAACATGGATTTTTCATTTTGATGCTGATGCAAGAATAGTGAAAAAACCAAATCTCCTGAGTCAAATCCTCCATCTTTTGGTTTCTTTTTCTGTTAATTTATTTCAGACAGAGATGCACATTGCATTCACAGATGCTCCATAGCTTAGACTGAGGGCAATACACTGTGGGAGGATTGAGGCTTGTCGATCGATACCTGTGACTCAACACTCTCTTGGCCAAGTGCTGAGATGACTCGTTTTAATTTTTTTAATACATATTCACGGTTTTGGAACAATAACTTCCCTCCCAGCAGAATAACAAGACACGTACAATCCCCAGATCTCACTTTCAATTAGCCACCTCACTTTGAGCCTTTTCACACAGAGATTTTTGTATGGATTCATTTTTGCTGTGGAATTCACGTTTGCAGAAAGAAGGGCTCATCCAATCGCATCTGATTCAGGACAATTGTCAGATTAGTTTTAAGCTACATATTCACATATTAATGTAATAGATCCACTCAGTTTGATAGAATTGCATTTGTATGACATGACAGGGATCAAAGGTCATAGACCATTTTGTGATTTTCATGATCATAAACCCAAAAATGTTTGTGCTTGATAAGATTACTTAAAAAATATCCTCAATTAAATGTGTTGTTGTGCACAGTATAAACTTGTATCTGATAATTAGATTTCAAGTTGATTGCCCAACACTGCTTTTAAATTATTGCAAAATACTGCAATTAATTGATTGGATGGAAACACCAAAGTGGAGCATTTTGACAGAATACTTTCACCACATTTGTTCCTGGGTTCCTTGTCTGAAAAAATGATTGATCTTTAATTTGCAGATCATTTTGCTCATCTTACAAGACCTTTGCATGCTCATGCCTGGCTTACAAATAAGGACATTTGCTTTCATCAGTAAAATGCATCAACACAAGCTGGAGGGGATTTTCTCCTGTGGCAAATTGGAACCTTCATGTCCCAAATCTGGTGAAACAGACCAGAGAATCCTGTGAACGGGTCTGAGTGCTAAACTGCTGTGTGAAATTCCCTTTACTTGCTTTCTGTGCAAAAATACTCTATTTATGGGACTTCAGTTGGTTACAAACTGAGATAACACAATTTTAGTGCTGCTGTTGGAGATTCTACTGATTGCATAAGTCTATTACATTTCAACTAGCTTATTATTGAGCTCTAAAAAATGTGACACATGGTCTACTCCTTTTGGAGATATCTACATAGGAAAATAAAATAATATGCACATAATTAGATTCTAATCTTACAGGAAGCACGGCAACCTGACCACAGCCTCCTTTATACGTCTTTCAGGAGGAGACCTCTGCTGCTCTTTGAACTGCTGCACGCTCATTTGAGGCAAAGATGAGTCAGATCATTGCCGGTGGAAAATTCCATCTGGTCAGATCTGCAGCTCTCTTACCAGGTAGTCTGGGAATGGAGCAGCAGGTCAGGTTATCCTTAAGGCAGCACCCCCTCCTCTGAATTGATGAGATCAACATCCGACCTGCCGGTGAGGCAGGCAGCTATCTTTTTTCCCCTCACCTCACTCGCTAATTCGACATGGGCTTATTCTCCCATGGTCAAATAAAACAAGTTTTATTTATTCATTTCATTTCATTTTATTTATTTCATTTTGGATTTACGCCTTCTGATTTCAGGAAACAGGTGTTCCAGGCATGCGTGAGTGTAATCCACTCAGAATAATGCCGTTATTTGTTCCAGACCATTAAATCCATTGAGCTGCATTTTGGTGATATTTCAGGCTGGATATATTTTCACAGGACGGCCAAGCAGATGTTTTTTCTTAATAAATAAATAAACAGACAAATAAATAAAGTGAGAGAGCGGAATAAGAAGGAGGTGGATGACGTTGTGATGTAAAGGCAGTTTACAGATGTTTGCATACAGAAAGGGTGAGATTATATTTTGTAGTTGAAAGTAAAAAAGGAATTATTTATCTCCAACAAAGGTGAGCACAGTGTTTTGTTAGTTAATGGTTCAGTGGGGTATTTACTTTTAATAAGGCCTAAATGGCTATGAATATACATTCACTTATGTTTTACTATGGAAGGGGTCGTCATTACAGGAGGTTGGATTTTTAAAGTATGGATCAACTACACTTGCACTCACCCTGAGTAATCCAGATTCTGATTTGCTGGCGGGTGTACATTAGGGCTAAGCCTAACCCTAACTTTAAACACCCATGAGTAACATTTTTAAGGAGGAATTGAATATAAATTATACCACAGACCAACATTTTGAAATGGACAACAGGACTGCATAAAATGTTGGAATGAAAAAAGTGAAATTTTTGCAATGTGACAATGGATCAAGCTGTAAACAACATTCATATATCTCCGCCTCATAAACTTAAAATGGTAAATGTGTTAGCACATCCAGCTGCCTATAGAGTTGACACACAACAACATTAGGGTTCACTTGGAGTCGTGTTCCCGACCATTCAACGGACGCAATTCCAATATTTACTCCCTTTGGCTCTGCGTTCACCTGAGTTGCTGTGGGAAATATGTGGGTCTTTCACAACCTAACAGTCCTCTATGTTTGCCAGCTGGCTGCTAACTTTGTATGTCTGCTGGTGTTGCCAAACCGGTAGTTAGGTGGTGTGCAGCCAGATTTTTCCATGCTTCTGGAAACTCGGTTGGTGAGACCAAACAGAGAGACGGTGGTTTTTCTGACCTTCTCCCAAGTGAATGCTGTTTATTTGATTTCAGTTAAAGATGATTTCATGCTATCTGGTGGAGGCTACAGAGGCACCGCTGGATTTCAACCAGAATCTTTTCTGCAAACTTTGAAAAAAAGAAACAGCAAATAGACGGAGAAGAAAGAGGGAGGAGACAGACCACCACAGAGACACAAATGTCTTTGATCTACAGCCCTGTGAAACTGGCCAACACACACACACACACACACACACACACACACACACACACACACACACACACACACACACACACACACACACACACACACACACACACACACACACACACACACACACACACACACACACACACACGGGTGGGTAAATGTGGGCATGGTGGAGTGTGTGCATAATTATGTATCTCTCAACAAAATGTCAGTGGACTTCAAAAGGACATCAGGCAAGTACATAGACACGCACTGCATATCCCATTATTTTCAGAAATAGGCCAGAATATATTCTGGTGCTGTGTGTGTGTGTGTGTGTGTGTGTGTGTGTGTGTGTGTGTGTGTGTGTGTGTGTGTGTGTGTATCTGGGACAAAAGTTGTGCCTTTATTCCAGCCACGTTTTCATCTTTGACCAAAGAGCAAAAAAAGTTTTGAATGATGAAGAGTTGGTGTGGCAAAATTGAGAGGGAGAGGAAGATAACAATGAAAATAATAATAGTAACTTTAATTGTATAGCACTTTTTAATAATAACAAAGTGCTTTACAACAAACAATTTAAAATTCACGGATTAAAAATTAAAGAAAAAGATTAAGATATTAAACATCATAGACATCATGCCATAAAACAGGTAACTGATTCTGCTAGTCTAATCTATCCCTCACGGCAAAGACTGTATCTCCTTTGGTCTGAAACATAGGGAGGGGCCAGCCCATGCCTAGCTATAAAAGTGATTAAAAGACTCAATCCTAAAGTAAAAGGGAAACCAGTGCAAAGATGATGAAACAGGCGTGATATGATTCAAGTTATTGGATTGTGCGCCCCATCCCCCCGCCGGCGCCGTCCAGGTGTGCTTTTTTACCTATCAGCATCAAACATTTTTACTTACGGAACTGCGTATTACAGCTACATACTAATAAAACACATCGTTAGAAAGCTAAGATTCTTCTGATTCCGTTGATGTAAACCATTTCAAGATCCGATCACCACAGCCAATCAATGTAACAGTCAAACAATTTAGATAAAAAAAAAGTTTAGATAGTCGACGTCACTCACCTATTTAGCACCATATTAATCCACAGATCGATAAAACTCCAACAAAAACGGTATTGGTACATTGCCAAAGGTCCAGACGATCCAATCCACTAATATAATCACTCCATAACACACTATTTCATCAAAGAATAGCCACAGTCTGCTGTTTACACGGAGCTGCTCTCTGCTGTGTAGCGCGCGCCTCTGTGTTGTACTCTCAATCTAACTATGTGTGCATGTAAACAAAGCTCTGCTAGCAGCTCCTATTGGGTTAAGTGAGCTGTCAATCTAAACTTGACCCAATAGGAGCAGGACTGAGCGGGCATGGGCTGTCCACAGCATACAAGAGCCAACGATGCCCCTCGTTGACGCACAGAGCCTGCCCCTCTTCTGACGTGTATAGACTGAGCCAATTGCTACAGATTGTTATGATGACTGGCGTATGGTTTAGCCAATAAATTTCCCTCATAGAAATGTGACGGTCCACGGGAAAATAACACGGAGGCTCCATGCAAATGACTGCGCAACAGCTTCCAGCTGGTGCCAGAGCGCCGTGCGTCGGTGTTTCGTCCCCGCCGTGACTGCTACATGTTGCTAAAATATATGAAAGATGTTTATTCGTATACATTTTAAACCAAATGACTGGTTTTGTCTCCTTTATATAAAAGTATGATTTTAAGTGTAAAATTTGCCTTTTCAGCCTGGTTGGTTACCATGGTTACAAAGGGTCCGTTGGAGTCACCAAATGGCCTTTGTGGAAAACGCCTAGACATGGCCTTAGGAAAAAATCTGTCAAATAGTCATTTTCTGTGGTATTGTTATCAAATTTGAACTTGGGCTAGTCAAGGCTCCATTCTAGGGTCCCATTGTGTTTTCCAGCTCATAAGTCCCAGCTAGAGTCATCAGCAGGCATCTGTTTATTAAAAATATTCAGGCGGAAATAAAAAACTTCTACTCCACTGTGTGCCAACTTCAATTACTCAATGCCAGTAGTACTTAGAGTGTTCAGGGGGAATGTTCAGAATGTTACCTTTCAAAAGAGACCAAGGACATGCATGTACTCCAAAAGGTTCAAGAACAGCTTTCAATTTAATTTGGGTGTCCCCAAACAGGCGTTTTAGGCAAATTTCACAAATTTCACCCGTTTCTTAAGAGGTTAAAAGCCAACGGCAGCATTATTGACTAACTGTAGCGGAGGATTGACTTCTGACCACTATTAAGTAAATTATTTTAATTGGTCAAACCCACCAAGCCAAGATTTAGTAAATGGTGCTAGTTCACCAAGGATTGCCGTGATGCCATCTGGGCTGGAGTTGGGACCAAAGTCAAATACATTGGATTTTGAGAGGTTTAGTAGGAGAAAGTTGTGGCGATCCAAAGTTTTAATACAACGAGGAACTTGTGGAGAGTCGCATTGTTTGAAAGTCACTTGGACTGATTGGAATGTAAAGCTGTGTGTCAGCAGCGCAGCAGTGAAAGTGGACATTATATTAACGGATGATTTTGCGAAGGGGGAGAATATAGATGGAAATTAGAATGGGACCTAGGATTGAACCCTGTGGGACACCATACTACACAATTGCAGGGGATGGGACTGAGCTGGTCATAGTCACTGAGAAACTTCATGAGGAAAGGTATGACCTGAACCAGGTTAAAGGCATGTGGGTGACTAATTGTTTGAACACAGTGTTTCAAATTGAGCCGTTTTGAAAATAGCAGGAGCGATGTCAGAAGTCAAGGAGCTATTTATAATTTCTAGAATGAAAAGATAAAAATTATTAAGATACAGGTGTGTAGCTACATGGACCCATAGTGTAGATATGATTATTAAAATGGAATATTTGCAAACAAGTCATCTTGGCACATGAAGTCTCGTTTTCTTCTTCATGTTGTCTTTATCTCCTCGACAGTCAAAGAGATACTCCAAAACTTGTAACAATGAGCACACATTCAGCAATAAGGACTTCAAAGACAACAGTCCCATTTCTGGGAAACTGCTGAAATTCCCATATCTTCCTGTACCAAAGACCGAAAATGGAAAAAAAGGGGAAGTACCTGAGGTAAAACGTTAATAAGGTAACACTGTAAAGACTGTAAACTCAGCAAAGATAAGTGGAGGAGAGCATTCCATCAGCGTGAGGTGTTCTGCCACGCATGGAAAACTCTAGGCACCCACAGGGAAATCATAATGAGAGTTTGACCATATCGGTAGAACAGTTATGCTGTCAACTGAGGATAAATAGAGGAATAGAGGAAGTAGAGCCTCACTTTGCATTACATTATGAACCAGTTATCATTTTGTATCTTTAAAAGTATTTTTCTGAATACATGTATATGTTGATTAGTCAAAAATAACACAGAGAAACCCATACGTTGTAATGTCATCAAGTGCCCTGTGACATTTTGATGAAAATCTTGAAATGTTTTCTGATATTGAAAATAATGAGCTGAAATAAGTCTGAGGGGCCTTTTTTTTTACTTGTTCAATCATTATTTATTTACTGAAACTAATTTTACTGAGTGATAGTTCTTTGGTTGTCCACACGTATATGCTCTAAAATGGTCACATGTTTCAGGCCCCCCAGATAAGTCAGGATACTCTTTCTTGCCCATCACTGAACTGTTGGTCATTTGTGTCAGTTCACTTGGGAATATTATCCCAGATGAAGAGAAAACACATGCATTAAACCAGACACATAAGGTGGTGGCAAGTAACTCAAGTATAGTAATTACTTAATTTCTGTGATTAAGTAATAATAATAATAATAATAATAATAATAATAATAATAATAATAATAATAATAATACATTTCATTTATAAGGCGCCTTTCAGGATACCCAAGGTCGCCGTACAACAATCAACAATACAGTAAACAAAAAATGTTAAATGCACAAAGCAGAGCAGCAGCAGAACAACAACTTCTGCAGAGAGGGACATTAAAAGTTATACGCTTGCCTAAAAAGGTGGGTTTTGATGGTGGATTTAAAAAGAGCGATGGAATTTTGGTCAATGTTCCTGATGTCAGGGGGGAGGGAGTTCCAGAGGTGAGGGGCAGAGCGGCTGAAGGCTCTAGATCCCATGGTGGAGAGATGGGCTCGGGGGACGGTCAGGCTGATGGAGGAGGCAGACCTGAGAGACCGGGTAGGGACTTTAATATGGAGGAGGTCAGAGAGGTATGGAGGAGCGAGGTTATGGATGGTCCTAAATGTGTGGAGGAGAATTTTATAATCAATGCGCTGTTTAATAGGAAGCCAGTGGAGTTGATGTAGAACAGGGGTGATGTGACTGATGGATGGTGTCCTAGTGACGATACGGGCAGCAGCATTCTGTACCAGTTGAAGTTTGTGGAGTAGTTTGTGTGGGAGACCAAAGAGAAGGGAATTGCAGTAATCTAGGCGGGAAGTGACAAGGGAGTGAACCAGGATTGCGGCGGTGTTGGGAGTGAGTGAGGGGCGGAGGCGGTTGATATTGCGGATGTGGAAGTAGGCGGACCGGATGGTGTTGTTGATGTGGGTATGGAATGATAGGGTGCTGTCGAGGACGACACCCAGGCTTTTAACCTGGGGAGAGGGAGAGACCAAGGAGTTGTCTATGGTGAGGGTGAAACTGGGCTGTTTGGTGAGGGTGTGTTTAGAGCCAATGAGGACTGCCTCGGTTTTATCACTGTTTAGTTTGAGGTAATTGGAGGAAAACCAGGATTTGATTTCCTGTAAACAGGCACAGAGGGAGGAGGGTGGGAAGGTGGAAGTGGGTTTGGAGGAAACGTAGAGCTGGGTGTCGTCCGCATAACAGTGGAAATGAATGTTGAATTTACGGAAGATCAGTCCAAGTGGGAGGAGGTAGATGATGAATAGGATAGGCCCAAGGACAGAGCCCTGGGGAACACCAGAGGAGAGGGGGGATGGGTGGGATGTGAATGATTTTAACTGGATGAACTGAGTACGGCCATGGAGATATGAGCGGAACCAGTCTAGGGGTGTGTCCGTTATGCCAATGGAGGCTAGTCTGTCAAGGAGGGTGGAGTGGGATATGGTGTCAAAGGCCGCGCTCAGGTCGAGAAGGATGAGGATGGATAATAGTCCGGAGTCAGCTAGTGTTGAGGTACTTGTACTTTGAGTAATGTACTTTGAGTAATGTTTACTCTAATTTACGCAAAATATTGATTTACATCACTACATTTATTTTACAGCTATTGTTGTTTGCAGATCAATAACAGAAAAAATCTGATCGGAATTAATTATATGTAAAATCTGTATTTGATTGCTGATGTAGACCAACAGTTGAACACTGTTCTTCACATATTGACTCATTTCTTCCACCTTAGTTCAATTCTGTAATTCACAAGCTATTGACCTGATTTATGAGTTATTGGCCTCAGTTAGAAAATAATTTTCTAAACCCTGAAAAATGAAAAAATTATGTTTAACTAATAGGGGCAGATTCAATTTCAAGCCTTTGAGATCAGTTTAAAAACCCCAAGTCTCAATAGCAGTTAAAGCGCATGTGACTGCTTTTCCACTCCTCGCCTGATTAACCAGGAAGCTATTATGTCAAACCAGTACAGTGCCCATTCGAAACCTGTGTGCTTGGGCTATGGTAGTGCATGTTGCAGCTTTCTCTCTGAAACTGTAAAAGAGCTTTTCAACTCTACTCAGTGAAGCTCACATCCCCCCAACTGGAGAATCCGTAATCGTGATCGACAACATCAACTAAGTCAATGAGTCCAAGCCACCAGTGCTACAAATTTGACTATGCAATCCTTGTGCCATTAACAATAGATGTGCCAAGTGTGAAGCCGATCAGATGAATGGTTCTCCAGTAATGCGTATCAAACTAATCACTCCCCCATATGATTACACAGGAATGATGGGAGTGATGAGCAAATACTTGTATTTGTTGGAGCCTACAGGTGGATGCTGTGGTGGGAGAGGGGTTGAAACAACTGGTTTCAAACTGGCAGCAATACTGCAGCAGCAATGCGAGCAGGGGGGATGATGGGAAATTTCACGTTGTGGAGAGTGAGGTATGTCACATGATGTAGGTCACATGATTGGATCAGCGCAGCTCGAGTTGGCTGCCTGAACTAGCTAGCAGGCGATGCTGCGTTTCAATATGTAATGCAATATCTCATGTTACTTAGTCCTTCATTATTCAACTTCTACTTTTTAGTTTTATCATCTAATGTAACTTGCCTAATTTATGCTAATCCTGGTCTTAATCTCATTTCTATTCATATCTACTCTTAGGCACTGGTTCTGCATTACTCAGTGCACACTTTATATCTTAATGCGATTTACAATACAGGTAAATTTAGCTTTTTTCATTTTTAGACTTAATTCCTTATTGTTGTATTCACTCTATTGTATTTTATAATAAATTAAAATGCATTATACTTGCATTATCTTAAGGCACCTTACATAGTTAGGTCAAGACCATAGTAGTTACAGAGAAACCCAACAGTTTCCAAACCCAGCAAGCTAAATGGTTGAATATCTGATTTGTTGCTCCTACAGTCCTGGTGCACAATCTGTGGCCTGTTCAGCCTGTGTGGGTGGTTCCTGATCCAATTAACACCCATATGTCCCTCATATGATAACTTATGCTATGTTAACTTCAAGCCTATGGGGGGAAAACAGTAACACACACTGTACATGTTACTTCTAAGTCATTGCATCACTGCATTAGAGTTGTACTTGAATTTAATCAGTGCACAAATGGATTGAAGGGATTTACTTTATCCAAGGTGATTGTACACACATGATGTATATTTCATGCATCCCAGTACCAGTGGGCTTTGGAAAAAACAGTGTGGTTTATGGAAGGCATCTTGTCCACAGCCTGTCAAGGTTCACTGGTTACTGTACATCTCCTCTGGACGGCTGGGCCCAGTGGATCAGAAGCCACTGAACTGGCAGGCTTGGTGCTCTGCTGTGCCTTTTGAGCTACATACTGTATGTCTATTTATATTTTATGTACGCAACCACTCACCACTCAACATATAGACAGTGACAGAGCAATAATCACATGCCTATGCAATATATATGCATCTATAATTTCAAGTCATGTATATGATCCATGTAATTCATGTGTGCTGAAGTTACAGGCCAATGCAACTATTTCGTATGCTATACAAAAATCATATGTTGTTACAAAAAACATGTGTCGCTTTTGATAATGACAGAATACACAGTGGAGAGATTCTCAGCGCAAAGGTCCACATGCTATCTTGAGAGCTTTTCTACTGGATTTCAAGCTCGTTATTGAGCTAAATTGAATAAACAGGGATATACCAGCTTCTGAGGCCTTCTATCCATGTCTCTTGTGTGAATGGATAATACTCCCAGCCATAAGCTGCTTGAAATGCTGATTGTGTGCATAACCAACGGTTCCTCTGATCTGATATCTGTTCCTGTTGCCCATGACCCACCTTTAAGCCAACATCATGCCTTTCATAAACCTCGGTATGATACGACCACGGAGGGATTAGTCTAATCCATGTACTAATATTGCATAATAACGTAGGTCCACGCTACCTATATGTGTATTACATAAGATCATAATAGGAACACTTACCATCTGGTTACTATGACGTTGGTGACTCTATATAAATAACAGCCGACCTTAATTCTCAGCCCAGCTATTGCACGCAACACAACAGATTATGGAGCCATGCACTCATTGTTAGTCATTCAAATATTAAATTAAAAAAATCACAATGTACAGTGAAAGAAATTGAACAGAATAATACAGAGTTGGAACTGTTTAACATGGTATTATTTTAAAACCTGGTGATTCGAAGGGTTCTTTAAACTTTAAACCAGTTTTCACGCACGACACTGTAAAACTGTTGGGAAGAAATACCCCAGAGTAAACAGGGTATCATTGATAACATGATGATTACTGACGTAATCATGTCTAGAATCGATAACTGGACATTTGATAATCTTTTGGATTACAAAGTGCACAAAGAACTTAATCTCCCAGACATAATAGGACACACGCCTACTCGTGGAATCACTAAAGCACAATAATCTAAGTCTTAGATTATTGTGCTTTAGTGATTCCATAAGTAAGGTCTTAGATTCTAAGACCTTAAATGTTAAATGCTTCAAGTCAGGTCCTATATTTTTGATATCTTGTCTTCCTCCCTTGCCTGGCCTGTGTCAAAATATAAATGGTGCCTACATACATTTGTGTGTGATAAAATTACCATAAACAGGAAGTCATCAGGGGCCGGCTGCTAATTTTTGCCTCTAGCCTCGCTTCTGAGTTAATCTACCCAGGCCTCTGATTTATACAAACACGGAGAGAGCATCACTTGGAGGCAAAAACTGTTTTCATCCTTTTGCAGACTTAAAGCGATACGATGTTACTACGGATGAACAGCAGCACATTTGATCACGTCATTAAATCCGCCTTTAGTTCCGAAGATTCCCAAGTCACGCAATTTTAAGCCAAAATCATTTCTGACTTTATTAACATGAGCTAACATTAGCCACCAAAAGCTATGGACATACTAATAGACTGTATATTAATATGTACGACATGACAGCAGAAGCATTTTGATCACACCTGCAGTATAGGTACAACTCCTGCATTCTTCATGTTAGTGGCTGGATCATTGACCAAACGAAAAGTCAAAGTTCACACACAATGTACACAAAGATGGTTTCTTTTACTTTAAGTTTTTCCTTTCACATTTGTGTTAATTTCCCTGTCAGTCTGGTTTTAGTTGTTTATTTGATGCTATAAAAACCGGACGAAACAATACCTCATTAGTGTTGAATTCGTCAGGATTTCAACAAGATGATGGATTTGACATAATTGCGAAATTCACTGAGTGAGATGGAGAAGATTTTCAAAATATCAATAATACAACTGAGCTAAAAAGGTTTTGTCTGAGTTTGTTCTGGGACCATGTACAACTCTGTGCTTGGACAAAGCTACAGACATCCAGATCCAGGGCCTCATAGAACAGCCTGCTTCTGTATTAGTTTAGGAGGTGCTGGGACATGTGCTCATGTCTTTTCTGTCTTTTCTCTTGTAGGACTTTCACCAAGCTGCTTGTATTATATTGAGTTCGGTGGAGCTGGGCTGTCTGCCAGACAGTGATGCAATTACACTGTTAACAGTCTTTGTGTCAGGCACTGTGAGCTATACACAGGTCGTAGCCTTTACCTCCCTCACTTTCCGAGATGACATTACACTTGCTCTGCCTTGCTCTGTCTCGCTCGCTCTCCCAGTCTCGCTCTGTCATCAGGGCGGACACTGAAGGCTCGCGAAGGAGACAGACATTGGGCCGCGGCTTAAAATGCATTTGACTATATTCAACCTATCTGGGCATCTCTTTGACTTGCTGATGCTAAATTTGCCTTTTGCCACCTAGTTCACATCTCTATGATGCAACACCTATCCTCTCTCTTTAATGACAGGGAAGTAACCCGAGGGACTACTAGGCTATCCCTCCCTTTCAACTTATGGTAGCACTTATGGTCTGATTTCATTCTAACCATATTTCTGTTGTGCCTTTTTTCTAAATGTCTCTTTCTTTCAGGGATGCTGGCATCGACAAGAAATAAACTCAAAGTTGTCACAGCTGCCAAGAGACTGGAATCTGGAGAGGTGATCAGAGACATGACTGATCAACATGTGCAATTGTGGAGACACATTGCTGCAGCTGACACATGGCTGCAGCTGAAAACAACACTTACAAGCTAAAATGAGCGACTGCAGATAAAGCCAGGCATACACGCGATTTGAGCCCTATCTTGACCCGATTTCTGAGACACGCAACCCATCATACCAACGATTTGTCACGCCTTGTTTGTCGTGCGGGGTACAGGGGTTCTGAGGAGTGATCAGAGGCTCTAAGGATAGTCAAATGAATTTCTGACACTGAATTCTCTGAAATGTTGGTCAGCAATGCTCTGCACAGCTGAAGCAAAGTCAGGAGTTGATTCCCCAATATCAGGGTCAATTCCCTCGTTGCCAAAAGACAATGATCAGCAAATGAAGATTATGGCTGGAAGCAATTGTAGAGCAGGTAATAGGGAGAGAAAGGGTTTGCTTTCCTTCTGCAAAAACAGGCAGACCAAAATACTTCCCATATGCCAACACCTTTTTTTGGGCTGTTTTGACACATTTTATTAAATACGAAAATGTCTCTCTTTTTATTATTGATAGCAAATAAACTTTGATTTGTCCTTCTTAACAAAAACTCAGGTTCGGAGCTGGAGCGGATGCTACGCACAATGTGAGCAGTCAGGTCGTGTCAGACAATCGGACCAAACAGTGTGAGCACATTGATGATGAGCTTTGGTTTCCCATCTCAGATGATTTACTCATACAGTGTCAGAGGGAATTAACATCTCTACTCTCACACACTGTATGTCCTCCTTAAGGTGCACTTCAGGGTCAGGTGGTAGTTATCTGTGGACCCATCACTTTCAGCATGTACGTTTTACTTCGTTCAGTCACTACTAATATGAAATTGCTGATTACAGCAGCTTTAATTCCTGGTTTCCTGGTTTTCACCCTGAAAAAGCCAAACAGTAAGTCACCCTTACTGTCCCTTAAAAGGGTTTCAACAGTATTAACAGTTAATCCTCCAGTCACCTCTGGCTGATACGTGTGGCTCATTAAGAGACCAGTTCTACTGGGGCAATTAAATTCTTCTTCTCTTCTGTGCGTCTCCTCGGTCTGTCAGAAGAACCATGCGCTCAGAGATGAAAATGTAAAATAACGAGCGTATTCTCAGCAGGGTTATCACGCCGCAACATTCAACGGTTTAATCCGCTAAGACATCCTTCAGAGCTGTGGCTTTTTTTTGATGGTGAGGATTTTGAAATCCCATTTAGGTGTTCTGTTATATTTGTCTCCTCCACTTTACTGTGATTTGTGGAAGTGGCTTTGATGGCAGCCACCTCCCTGTCGTTAAGAAGAAAAAAGACCCAACACTAGGGACAGGATGTGTTCTCTTTAAAATAGGTCACCATGTTCCTGTTCCCGCTCGCTAAAACACTTACGGATTCTTGTCCCTGAAAATTCGTCATCCCTCTTTTATTCTTTGTCTCCATTTATAATAATATATAAGATATTACAACTTTTCTTACTTCTTTGACCCTATTTCTCTCTGTGCTCTGATCTGGACTTGTAGTTTAAATGCTGTTTTTCTGTAGCTTTTAATGTTTTGAGCAGATTATTTTAAACACATAGAGTAAGAACACTCACACCAAGATCCTAAAGTGGAAACATCCTTACTCTGCCAAAAATAACCTTCTGGTGTTCTCTGAGGTAAAGACCATAACCTTGAATTACACTGCACTCTGGGATGTGTGTACTTTATTTTTTCTATGTGTGTGTGAGTTTGTGTGTGTATGTGTGCGAGGTGATTAATCAGACCAGCATCTTTAGCAATGTCAGCCTGGAGGTGATATATGAGAGCTGAAAACTCAAAAAATTGCATACACAATCAAAAGCACATGTTACACACATAAACACAATCACACACAAAGCATTCTTGCACCTGCAGTAACTTAAGCAGATGAAATTAACTTCTTTTAATTGGTCCTGTGCATTATGGTTTAAACGTATTGCTTTTTTTTGGTCAGCCTCTCATGGTAATAGGCAAGCACACACACACACACACACTCCATTTCACATTCATACCCATCAGGTCCAAAACAAACTCACAATTTAGGCATTTTGTAAACCATGTTGTGTAAAACTGTTTGCAGTATAATTGGACATTATTTAACAATTACTTGACAATTACTTGCACAAACACACAGAGACACGCACCATTTATAACTAATAAATACTCAATACTTATTTTCCAGTTATTCCTCTGGGGTGATGCTTTGGGGGGTTGTCAGCGTCTCTTTGTTTTCACTTGCTTACTAACTGGGTGCACACCAGCACCAATATACACTCAATCCTTAGAGTTCCTTAGTTCCTTGCTCTTTTTTTTGCCTTTTAATCAAGAAAAAAGACCTAATGAGCATAAGTGAGTAAATGTTGTAAGAAGCCTACTGATTTTCCCGGTGACCAAACCCCAGTTGTCCGGAATCTGACCTACTGTTGTTGTTATTCCTTTTCTCACATTGGTTTTAGCCCCGATTTCACATTCTTAGCACCCTGTAACTTTGTTGTTTAGGCACAGAGACAGAATCCTCTCTCTGGATACACAAGTCAACAAAACTACCTGCCAAGTGTTTGCTGGAGGGGTCTCAAGACAACAAGTCCCTGCTTAAATATTGACTCTACTAATAGTATTAACAATCCATCCGTGTAGTGGAAGAGAAAGCTTTCTTTATTTCCCACCAGACAAACTACTAAAAAATATTAGCCGAAGAATTCAGAACTGGAAGTGTATTTGTTTTTGAAAATCAGTTTCTGTATGGATCCCATAAAAGCCGGAAAAGGCTGAGGGAAGCTCTCAGCAGGACTATAGCTCCACGCTTCTCCTCCGCACAGCAACTCGTTTTTGTCTCTCTGCTGCTAAGTGCTAAAAGCTCTTAATGCAGCGGTGACAGGTTGCTCAGTGCCTCTGTGGCCAGTTACTGACGATGCACTTTAAGTTGATCACAGTATGAAATAACAGTAAATTCATGTAAACTCATGACCACTAGTGATGCTTAAGTGCGGTTTACACCTATTTGCTGAAGCTGGAGAGGTAGTTAAACCTGCAAAGTAAGAACATTTGTAGTACAATAAGAAAGTAATGCAAAACTGTTAGGAGCACTTAAATATCATGCAAACGGTTAAACAGGGTTAAAATGTTAAGAAGACGTTTGTTCACATTGGTTGTACATGAATATCATCATGATTCAACAAGTTATAGATTCATAAAGAGACAGAATCAAACTGTAAATGAAAACATGCTCTTATTTTGAAGGGGGAAATGAATGTTTCTGTTTATACCTGGGAAGCTGCAGTGTTTTTATCCATTCGAGTAAAGCTTCTGTTGTGGAAACACCAGCTAAACCTCGTGTGATGTTTTCCTCCAGGTCGTTCAGGTGCGTTGGAAGATTCTGTCGTGTATATGATATGTTATCACTTTCTATCGTGAACACAATGTGTTGTCAGATGCTGCAATGTGTAGTACCTGTGTGTGTGTGTGTGTGTGTTAACCTTCCCTGCAACACGCTGTCACACTGCTGCCCACTAAGCATGCCACATGTCACAACCACTTCCCTCTCCAAGCACGCAGGGGCTGAAACGCACACTTCCAACAGCCCCCTCAGCACAGCTCCAAATCAAGCTCACAACGGCAGCAACCTTTTCAGCTCCACACTGAGATGTGCGCGTGCATGCAGTTTGCGACGGCGGGGAATAGTCTGCCATCTGATTGATTGCTGCAAGGTCAAACAGAGAGGTGAAGAGAGGTAGAGGGAGGGAGAGAGAAGGAGAGGAGGAGTGATTTGATCCCATCTCTCCCAGTGTGTCATTACTGGGTGATTATGGCGGTAATGACCCCTGTAACTCTAACACCTGTCAACTTCACATACGCACTGCTTTACGACCCTCCTGACTCTGTAGTTCTCTATCCTTTAGTGTGAGGGGTGGTGACCTAGATCACTTTATAAGGATGTGGGGCTTCACAGGGGGCTTTTTAAGAGGGTCCACGGGTCTCTTGTAAATAAAAGAAGTAAACTTTCATTACTTTATTTTGCTAAACATTATACGGGTTGCTGAAAGGAAGGGAGAGCTGCTCCCTTGACAGAAATAAGCAAGTTTAATATGATGCTATCGTTTTTTAAGACACGTGACTTGTGAAATGCAGCCGGACTTGCTGGAATTTAAAGTCGGTAAAGAAAAACGCAATATTAGAATGATATACTTCTTTGTTTACTGTGCAGTCGAGGACCACAAGCATGTTTTTAAATTCAAGTTTCAGACAATGGCCAGAGACCCTAGCGGGAGAAGGTATATTGAGAGACTGCAGCTACAAGGATGAAACAAACATGACTAAGAAGATTTAGACACGGATGTTGACGCGCCTGCTGAGTCGCCAGCCAAGGCCCGGGGTGAGAGATGTGCTTGAGGAGGAGGAGGGAGGATTTCGAAGAGTAGGAGCCAGCAACACCGAAAGCCAGACAAAAAGATTGACCTGATGTTGCTCTGTAACAGGGTCAATAACAGCTTTACTTTGACGGAAATGAACTAAAATGTTAAATGTGCTCGGTGTTTTCAGCCACATCCATTTTTTTCAGGGCAGTGGAACTGATTTGCAATAAAAGCCAAAGATTTAAGCTAAGGTGGTTTTATTTCATGTTCCTATCGGCTCCGGAGGCTGAGAAATAAAGGTTTTAGTGAAGGTTAAGCTGTTCAGAAAACCCTCAGGTTTTAAGGGATTGTTGTCAACTGTGCTTTGGTTTTAGATGCTTATTTATAATACGACTCCGGTCTTCATGTATTAATACAGCTGTTACAAGAGATGAGCTCTGTAAAATGGGCTCCGGAGGGGTTCCTCTTATCGTCCTTCTTTACTTTTAGGTTAAGGTTAACCTAATGCATTTTGAACATCATCAATACGGCCGTTTCGTTTTGGGGGAATCCTTTGGATAATCTCCTGCTGTATTCTCACTTTGACATGTTCCAGACAGTTTAAAACAGAGTAATAAGTAACTTTTGGGTTTATCATGGGAATCATATCCCCAAAAAAATTCACAGTCTGCAAGAAGTTGCAAAAGTGGAATAGGTGGAATAGAAATCTACCTTTAGAAAGTGCCACAATGCTTTTCAAGTCTTAGATTGGAGCCGTATTATTGGGGAACTCCCAGTACCTGACAGTGGAAATCTGTTTGACTGTGAATGATTGTGAGGGACGTCTCTGCTGGAAAAGAACACTGTGCTCAGGAAAAACACCCTCCTCGGACAAATGACAAATGAAGTGACAGCTGAAGTCGCCGTGCAGTGAGAAGTAAAAGCTGACTAGAAGGTGTTCAAACAGAGGTGCTGCACGATCCACAGTCAGGTTCTGAGGCGACTCCATCTTGTGTCCAATCTGGCCTCTGTTGATGATGATATGATGAGAGGAATCGTGATGATCACGGTGTGAATGTTCATTTTGAGTCACCCAAGTAATAAAATTAACCTCCCACTGGATCCTGTGAAAACATGTAAATAGATATCACCTTATTTGATACTTTCAGCTCATTCATTTAGAAGATCATAACGCGACTTCAAGGCCCTCACCTTGTCAGGAATGGGGAGTTATAATAATATCACTGCAGTTCATATAAAATGTGCTCCCATGTGTTTCGGGTGTGGTCCCCTTCATATTCATCTGTACACCACTGACCCTAAAACACTTCACCAGCAATCTGTATATAATACTGATATCTGCAGACAGAAGAGGCATGGACTTCTCATGATAATAAATTGATCACGTTTAAGCAATTTAATAAACAAACCATTACTTTTTTGTGGCAGCTAAAATCCATCTTTTAACACATTTTCCACAATGGTTGTGCGAGGCTAAATTCACAACCTAAAAGATTATTTTTTTTTATGGTCACAGTAATTAGATTACCATTTGTGGCCGCTTCATCATCTCACTTTTAGGAACAGATCCTTTAATTTTCTATATAACTGGGACAGGATGCAGGGGATGAAGTTGGACATTTTCAAAATAGCTAAATAAACAGAAACTCTTCCATGTGGTAAATGACTAGCCTTTTGTAAATGTAGTAGAATTAGCATATTTGTAGCAGGGTCCTCCCATACAATCCTCTGGACATCTTCCCCTTGTTACCATCACTAAAAGCCTCTGCACATTAAGCTTACGTCTCTTTTGTTGGGGAGACCAATGGTCGGGCTGAAACTGCTTTCTTGTGTGCCTGGGCATAGTGTGTGTCTGTGAACTGTTTGTCTGAATTTGCATATGTGCCATGGTGCGCAGATTCCCTCTGTCTCATGTTGAAACATCTCAATTATACCTCTGCACTTTAATGTTTTCTCCTCTGTGTGTGTGTTTGTGTGTCTGTTTGTGTGTGTGTGTGTGCGCTATGTAGGATCCATTATGCCCCTGGTTTGTCAACAAACACAGCGGCAGGGCTCACAGCCAGGACTGAGACCTATCAAATGCATGTGTGAACCACTCAGTGGGAAATACATTTACTGTTTTCTATCAGATTTACCCCCAAACGCATAATGACATTAACAGGGGTACTTTTAATAGGTGACTCTAATGGGGGAGTATACAATTTACCTTGTCGGTGTGTGTGTGTTGTTACTTCACAGTCATTCCTCTGTCAATTACTGGCATCGCACACTCACTTCTCTCTCTCTCTATGTACTGAGAAGCACAATGAGAGCAAAACCACCGTTGTGTCTGTGTGTCTGTACTCTGAGCGTGTGAAACACACACACGCACAGGAGGGGTATTTAGAGAATTGGTTTCAAAGCAGTTCCCAGCTTGCCCACTGTGAACTGAATTTAACTGTACAGGCAGTATTCAAACAGACTAATACATTAGTGTGTGTGTGTGTGTGTGTGTGTGTGTGTGTGTGTGTGTGTGTGTGTGTGTGTGTGTGTGTGTGTGTGTGTGTGTGTGTGTGTGTGTGTGTGTGTGTGTGTGTGTGTGTGTGTGTGTGTGTGTGTGTGTGTGTGTGTGTGTGTGTGTGGCTTGCTTGGTTTTAGGGTAAGGGTAAGGGCCTAGGGAATGCATTACATATGTCAATGATAGTCCGCCATAGGGGTAGTATGTGTGGGTGCGTATGGGAGAAAGAGAGACGTTTTATTGGCGTGACCATCAAGTGGAAAAATTGAAAATTGAATCGAAGTGAGAAAGAGAGATAATTCAAACTGAGCTGAGAGTTAAGGGAAAAGGGGGGGGGGTTTGGCAAAGACAACTGAAGCAATCAAACTGTGTGTTACCAGCAGTAAACAATCTTTAAAATAATCACTGAGCTCAAGCAGCAGAACCGTGTCCATGCCAGTCTGGTAAAGAAGCAGTAAATCAATGAATATATATATATCACAAATCATCATAGTATTGTTTAATTTTGACTCAATCAGAATGAATGTGTTCAAAGATGTGTACATTTTTACCCTGAAGTCAAATATATTTATAAAATGGTTTATTTGTTCCAAAAACTACTCGAACCTGAAACATCATCTTCAGTAGTAACAATAGTTCAGTCAGACAACTCACATTTGAGATGTGTATTTCAGCAGCAGAACATAGAGTTTGGAGTCGAGGCTCCGACTTTGTTACCTCCCTATGATTACATTAGTGATGAGAAAATATATTTAACCCCCGATCAGAGTCTACAGGTAGACGTTGGGGTGGAGGAGGGGCTGAATCGAGTTGGCTGCCTGAACTAGCGAACAAGCGGAACTCCATTTTAGAGCCGTCACAATTTCTACAGTGTTAAAGAACAAAAAATAGACGACTCTGAAACCCTGGTAACTGCTTGGGTTTTCTCTCTCTAGCTACGACGTCAAAGTGATGTCACATTATTGATTACAACCCCGCCCCTCTGCGTGTTTCCCATCTATACCCCTAAACACTGTCCTTACATCATCATAAAAAAAACATTAAAATACCCAAAATGGTTATACAATTATTTTAACTAGGCAAGGCACAACAACACACAGTTTCCATGCCTTGACAGACAACTGAATGAATACTTGAATGATTTTTCTCCTTCATCTTTCCTCTCCTTTCTTCCCTCCACCTCTCTCTCTTCTTCCCCATGGACCCTTCTGCGTCTCCCACGCCGTCCTCGGTGCTGTGCTGTGATGCAAATCTGTCACAGGTTCTCTACTGACCTCTGCTGTGCTGTGTCTGCCTCCCTCTCCATCCCATGTGCATATCCCACCATTCCCCCTTCCTCTGAGACTCCATCCGTTCTTCCATGTGTCTCCTGTTACTTCTCCTCCTCACATGTCCTACCTCCCTCCTCTTCTCCCCTGTGACTTAACAAGCATCTTGTTGCTCGTTTTTTACACTTTCCTTTTCTCTCTTTTCCCCTCATTGTTTTCCTCTCCTTCTTTTGGTCCACCCCGCCCTCCTCCTTTCAATTACCGTGTCTGGACAGCATCTGGCCCAGTGTGTGTGTGTGTGTGTGTGTGTGTGTGTGTGTGTGTAGGTGACAGGTGTGTAGGTGACCAGGTGTCCTAGGCGCATGTCTAGGCAGGTTGTCCTGGGTTCTGCACATTCAACTGAATGGAAACAGATGCTAACAGATAACAAGTCGCTGGCTTCCCCTGCAGGTGTTGGAGACAAATTAGAAGCGCAGTCCCATTATTCTGTCAGGACCTTCTCTGTGTCACTCTGGGCTCCGACTGAAACAAATTGATGCATGTGAGCAAATATGATCACCATCTTATCTAATCAGCCAGTTTAAAAAAGAAGAAAAATCAGACTTATTGAATCATATGACCCGTATATTTTGTATTTAAGGAGACATGTTTATGCTGCTATTATGGGTTTTTCCGAAAAGGTTCAAATATTCTAATGTTCAGCAAATTGTCCTCATAATATCCATCGCTTCAGCTCCTCTTTTCAGCCTCTGTCTGAAACACTTGTTTTAGCTCCTGTCTCTTTAAGAACCTTCCTCAGTAAAGTCCACCATCTAGGGCGCGGTCGCACATATACGCAATATGAATCAATTACCGAAGTTGAATGCTACTCCATAGCTTCACTGTGGATTTGCTTCGCCACAGGAAATCTTTTCAATTCACCCCTTCGCTTGCGTTGATTGAGGAAGAACAAGCCTTGCTGTGTGTCCAGGCCAGCTCAGCCACGAGGAGCTGCTGTATCCATGGCCCTCTCCTGAAACGCAATCAGGAGCCACTCGCCATATCTCTAAGCTCCGCCAATCGCAGCCACTTATTAATCACTGACGATGAATGAGCAGGAACTCCATCCCGCTGTTTCATAGGTTAAGTTGCCTCATCATCATTTTTTCTGTAAGGGAGACTCAGCACGAATCCGCTCCGCTATTGCTCTCCAATGTAACAAAACTATGACCGATGCACCTTTACATTTGTGGCGCGTTGCTTCTGCCCAGTAGCAGCATCGCTCTGCAGGCTGAGAGAGGCTGCCTTTCTCACTTGAAGAAGGAGCGAGTGATTGTAAGTGTGAACAAGTTTTTCAAACACAGTGAATAAACCAGTTGTTTCAGGGGGTTTAGACAGCTGGCACATGTATAAAGCTGTTCACCAATTCAGATGTTGATGTTTACATTGATTAGCCATTTATGTTTGTTTGAAGTCTTTCTTATACATCCCCATTTCTAATGTAGTTTTGGGATCAGCCATCATGTAACATGCACCTACACCAAACAGTTCAATGTGTGAAAGTGTGTTTCTCTTTCCATTGTTAGAAGCAACTTAGGTTTCACTGTCTGGTAGCTGAGGGCAGCTGTGGCTCAGGAGTTAGGGTGTGACGGCCAGTAACAAAGAGGTGAGTAGTCGAGCCCCGGCTCATCCCTCTGTGTGCAGAAGTGTCCTTGGGCAAGACACTGATCTCCTGATTGCCCCTCACAGCTGTGCTGTCAGTGTGTGAGTGATACGTGACAGAGAAAGTGCTGCACAAACCAATTTTGCACTGTATGAATGTGTGTGTGTAATGAAAGAGCTTTGAGTGGTCATTATAGATACAGAAAATGTACTCATAGTAATTATATGAGTCATGATTTATTTATAATTATCTACTCGTCCTGTTGTCTGACAACAGAACAAAAAAAATAAGTAAAATTAGCTCCTTGCAGCATTTTCATTTTAATTGCTTCCCTTTCTCTGTTATTTGTTTTTTACTGAATAAAAATAGAGAGAGAAACCTCCTCACGTTCTCCTGAGTCACACATCCTCCAGATTACAACTAATAGTTTATAATACTGATCTTATTTTCATTCCTGTGCTTATACTTCAGCTGACACCTCCAGTGCCATCCTCTCACTTAGTCTTCAGCTGTTGTAACTCCTCTCAAATTTGATTGATAATGTGTTTTTGTAAACTCAAATTGTTATTAAGTTGAACATCTACCAGACAGGTGTGAATTGTTAATTTATGACTTGAAATAATCTGAAAAAAATACATCAACACTGTAAAACACATGTGGTTGTGTCCTTACTGGTTGTAAACAGAGACAAAGCCGATGACTCTGGCTGTGATACTCCTCCATCACTTACAATCCCACAATAAACATGAACCTCTTTCTGTTATTTGATGCCAAGCTTCCATTATATCGTTGTTATGTTGTGAATGTTTGTGCCCTCCTCCAACAGAGGATCAGGTTTAATGTTTTCTCTGCACAAAATATGGCACGAGTGAATGTAAATTACCTCATTGTAGTACAGTAGGGCCCCGGCTTCCCCTGTGACCGGCTGGCAGCCGTGGAGCTGATGGTTGAGAGATGAAATGGAGAAAGAAGATTAGGAAACCTGATATTAAACTTCTTATAGGGTATTTCAAAGCCTCTTAGGGCCTCTCCCTAACACTTTACTTTCTTTCTCCTGAAGTGCTGAATAAATGATGAAATTCAATCTGGCTCCACAAACACTCCAGTATTTTGTTTCCCTACCTATTCCAGCCTGGGTTACATTCTCTATTCTCTCATTGATGATGAAATAGTGTTTTCCTGTCATTGTTTATCCTGCGTTCCTCTTCTTTCATTTCATTCATCCGTTCTCTATCCCCCTCCTGGTGACAGTACCACAGGATTACGTGGCTTCTTCCCAAAAAGTGTTCATACCCAGTGTTATTTACCCGACTGAAGGTGCAACATACACTGCATAGAGAGATAATGCATCTTCAGTCTGCATGCTAAACTGCAGTGTTTGCAGTTTAGAGCCCAGCCTCACTTCTGAGAGTACTGCTAAACAAAAGTATCAGTACCCAAGCAAGGTCAGGAAAACACAGATGAAAGCAGCAAACTCTTTCTCTCAGTAAAGAAAAACTAACAGCAATTCAAACATCGTTCCTTTGTATCTAACAAGGTGGTGAATAAACAGTACAGCATACAGATACCAGCACATTATCATTACATTATACATATTACAGTATAAAATGTTCAATGAATGCTGTTCAGATTTTTTGGTGAACAATAAACTGAACCATTTCCAGATGATGATCGTGGACATGAGCTATGTTCAATCCAGCGAGAGTGAAAGTTCACGTTCATGTTAAATACCAGGAGCGGCCGAACATGTGTGTGTGTGCTCCTAGACAGCACACACACACACACACACACACACACACACACACACACACACACACACACAAACACACACTTACAGTGTTAAAGTGACCGGAGCAACACACGACCTGGTCCGACACCATCGATTAATATTTAAAAACACATGATATTAAGTTTATCACTTAAATCATCCCAATAAACAATGCAACAAATGAATGTGAACTTGTTCATTTTTAGAACCGTGAACTTACTTAAAAATTAAAAAAACTTAACTATGAATGTGAGCTAGTCCATATTCATGGAAGTGTGAACTGGCTCAACACTACATATGTAAGGTTTATAAAACTTTATAACCTTATAAGCCTGATTGCAAGGCTCTAAAATGGTGAAGATCCAATAACCCAACTGCAACAGTGACTTCTGGATTCCACACACTAAATCTGGATTGTTTTCTGTTTCTGTTCACTGTTTCCTGCTCGGGACACACAACATTCCTGGCTTTCATGCCATGCTAGCTGTCCATGTGATGCTTCAGGGTGATAAACAGGAAATAACAACCAGATTTGATTGGCTAAAACCTGCACTTGATATTTGTTTGGCTGGTGCCTGCACTGCCCCTAGAAGAGATCACGAGAAAAGATGAGCTGCTCTCAACTTCTACCAGCGGATACCAAAAGGCAATTCAGCAGCCAGTGACGTTACCACTTTAAAGGTGAATGAGAAGGATCGAAAGAGACTGAAGTCACGAATCGAGCTGAAAACAGTGTAAACGTGTGCAGAGATGGAGAGATGCAGGTTTACCACGTCTGTGGATTTTACACTGATAGGTAACACGATTTAGGGAGGGAGTTAAATCTCTTAAATAAACAATACATTTACACGCTGTGTTCTCAGCCATGGTTTGGTAGATGATGAAAAGGTGTGCTCTCTTTTTCAACAATCTCTTGAGGACTCATCATCGTTACTGCTAATACAATAAAATACCCTTCTGTCCTCATCAGTCCATTTCTCTCTCTCTCTCTCTCTCTCTCTGCCATCTCTTTCCTCTAGTCTGATGTACTAAATAATTCATTTCCATTCTTCAAGGAGCCCCAGGTATCAGCCCTCGGGCAGTGAGTGCGGCGCAGCAGTTGTGTGGCTGAATGGAGCTGAACACATCCCCAGATTCCTAGGTACTTTCATTCCATCCACATACATGTGCATGCCAATGCGTGCACACACACACACACACACATACACGCACACCCACGCAGACAAACACAATTTGTTCTTTGTGTAAAATCTGCTTGCCAGTAAGTGCAAGTCTTTTATTTATGGTGTCCTAAAATGTGTTTGCCTGTGTTGTATGTTTTCACATATGGTCGTGTACTGTAGCGGATCTAAGTGGACTTGTGAAAGCATATGGCATTGTGTGGAGCATTGTTTCAAAGTGAGAGTGCTGCGCATCTGAGTCAATGCGTTTATCTGTGTATGTGTGAGATCAGTATCCACAGCGCATGAGAAAAATGTATTGTGTGATAAAGGGAAATGGTCTGTATTTATATGGTGCTTTTCTATTCGTATTGACCACTCAAACCACAGTACAGAAAATGTTTTACATTTTTACATTTTTACATTCACACACACATTCAAACAGCAGTTTTCTCTATGAGAAGTGGCAATTTTGGAATTTAGTATCTTGACCAAGAGATTGGGAAGACTGGGATCGAATCGCAAACCGTCTGGTAAGAGAACACTCTAAAGTCGCTGTGTATGTGTGTGTGTGTGTGTGTGTGTGTTACTGAAGATGAAATGGAATTTACTCAACTCACTGCAGAGCAAAATAATGTTTTTCTCACCTCCCATTTTTTCACACTCTCACACACACAGACATACACACACACACACACACACACGCACACACACTACGGCATTATTTGAAAAGGGAGGATTTGTGGTCCCTGTTAAGTATCGTTCCCCAGTTCTGTGTCACACGGTCACTCGCCTCTAGTGTCGGGAATTATAGCTCTGTGAAGGCAGATGGATCGTATGGCTCTATTCCTTTCTGAGGATTCAAGAAACAGCTCATCGTTCTGCTTTTTAAATGGAACAGGGGTTACTCAGTTGATCTGCAGGTAACCACTAGGATAACGATCCTAGCACTAAATCACTGGCATTGCCAGACCTTCAGTAATCTGCATTGTAAAAAATACACAAGGTGACACCTTATCCATCTGCTTTGCTGGTGATTTAACATAACTTTGAATTTACCCTTCTGAATGGAATGTGTTATGCAAGTAAGGTTGCCTTGCTTTGAATGCAATTTGTGCACATGTGTCTGTTTTACAACGGGTGGGGCTGAGCTAGAAATGCTTACACACATACACATACACAAACACACACACACACACACACACACACACACACACACACACACACACACACAACGCACACACACACACACGCGCGCACAGTGAGCAGACATAAGGAAGTAGCATGTGCTTCAGCAGTATTCAAACAGAATTAAGTATACCAATTCGTCAGCCAGATAACTAGCTATCATTTAGCTATACATTCAACTCAGTAATTTAAACAGTAAATTGTTATTCAAAAGTTCCCTTATAGCAGACAACCACACATGACTGGCTCATAGCCTGAAGGACATTTTATTTTTCTCTGAATCAGCTCACAAATAAAACAGTGCCCTGGGGTTAAAAGTGATCACAACCACTTGCTGATGATGATAAATGGCTTCACATGAAACAATCCTGCGAGAAACCATGGGACATTATTTAAGGGCAAGAGCTCACTCTGCTATCAATGTAGTGCATGAAGGATGAGAAGTCGCCCCCTCCCCCCTTTCCTTCTGGAAGAGGGGAATGTTTTCACTGCTCAGGTGAAGGGGAGGAGCGTCACTGGCATGGGGTTTAATAATTTAGTGCAGGCAGTGGATGGAATCTTGGCCCACTGATAAAAAGAACGGCTCTCAGAGGTTGAAAAGAATCTGGTCGTTCACAAACGTAACAACACTACTCGCCTCCACGCCTGATTGCGCTGCCTCCAGGCAGATTTCATGGTTCCATCCTTGTTGAGTTATCTAAATGATGACAGATATTGCCATAATAAGTGATGGAGTATATTCCATTTTTATATATAGCAATAAAGAAGATGAGCAACTATTATATCAGTGCGCAAGATAAAAAACGTGATGTCTTTTTTTATGAATCGCTGTACAGACACAAATATGTTTTCAACTTGTCTACAATAAGCGCATCTGTATTTTTATTTTTTTCATTATATTGTAAGTAGGTCATCCATCCTTGTAACGTGCCATCCTATTACAATAGCTTCCTCCACTTGTTTGAAACCTCAGTTTTCATATCCGTAACCAGCCCTTACACCCTGTCCCATCCTGCACTTACAAAACAAACACAATTTTAAAAGATGCTTCTATTTTTCATCACAAAGTCTTAGAAGTACAAAGTAGAAACATGAGAGCATCCACAAAATGACTTTGAATGCTTTTGAAAGAACACAGAACATGTGACCTTTCCCTTCCTACTGCACACAAACACAATTTGAAACCAGCTCGGCTTCTCCATTGAGATACCGAATATTTTGTGGTTTCAGTAAAATAAACACATAAACAATATTCTGTATGAAAGGATGAATATCATATAGGGTAATAACTGCAAGAAGTGTGGCTGCCTGATTGACAGGTGTGTCAGTGATTGTGGTTGCACTGAGCTTGCCACCTCGGCTCCACCCAGGATTCCTTGCCTTTCATCAGCTTGGCTTTTGTGGTAAGATCTATTTAATGTTAATATTATTCATGCAAGGTCTTTGTACTCCTTCGCTAAAGTAACATTCCCGTGCCTCCTGGGGCCTGCACAGCTACTGTACTTGTGGGCCCAGGTTCAGACTTCAAAGGGATATTTCGGGGGGTGAAGCCACATGTTTTCTTTTTCGTAATTAAAGACGTGTGCCTTTGTGCTGTCAATTCAGTCGGCGTTACTTATTATTTTCATACGACATTTATCATCCTCATAATCACCATGACATTAGTCATCTCCCACTTCACTGAGAGCAAACACAAGGCAGATCCAGCGAACAGAGTCAGCACATCAAAGACAACCACATCAGACCCGATAGAAATCAAAGAAGATTAAACAGACCCAACTTTTTTCTTTGATATTGTAAAGAAGAGCTGAGCTGGTCAAGGACTAAATCCAAGGACACAACAAGAGGAATAACGTATTAGAATTTACTCTGAAAGTCATTGTGCTAATATTCAACTTGTTTTTTTGTGATAATACTAAAGCTCTTTTCAGAATTGAGCTCCAGGAAATCCGGGATATATCGTCCAGACATTATTGCGAAGTTTGCCTTTCACATATAAAGAGCACAGCAGGAGATTGCTTGGTTTCAGACGTGTTAACAACAAAAGGAAAATGGATTATTTATGCGAAGGGTGGAGCCTGGGTGGATCATGCAGAAGGCACAACTTTCACACATTTTTGTTCACCTCCATCGACTATCAACAACATAAAATCTTGGAACTTAATTATCTTTCCAAGTTAACATTTTCTGCCCATTGCACGAGGGGGCTGTAAGAAACGGTTCCTGAAAATGTCAGCGGCAACTGACTCGGTTGGCTGCGTTCTCACATTCAACCTCTTTAGAAAATCTTGAAGGAAACCATTCAGGAAGCAGCTTAACGCTCAATGATGTGATTGTGTGTTTGAATCCTGCTGCTGCAGCTTCTCAATTGGACTATGGTGGATAGTCTGCCCCGCAGCTCCTCGCTCATTTAACAGCATCATCTCAGCCTGTCACTGTTTTTGTCCTAAGATAAGTTGAGTTTGTTTCTGCTTCCATCTGCCCCTCTGTCTTGCAGGCACCGTTTCCCAACAATCATGCACATCAAATATGGCCGCCATGTGACTAAAGCAAATGTGATAATCCTCGTACATATGGCGCTCGCCGAGCGCATCAAGAGGTCCTGCGGCAATCGGCTAGTGTTCTCGTCCACCACACAAAAGGTTGAGCTGATTTCTGTTTTGCTGATTGGAATCACAGCCGCTCCACCCATCTACGTCCTGAAGGCAAGATGAATATTCATACCAGTTTAGACCCCAGACATGAATATTTATATTGGTTAACACCAGATATGCAAATGAGCCAGCCAACCCAGATGGCTTCAGATCACGACATAATGATCACACTCACACTTGCGTGCACAACCACACCCGTCGGAAAGCAAGCAAACGCACAGTGATGTCTTCCTTCCGAAATGGAAAAGACAACATGCATAACATCGGAAAGAAAAAGTGGAGACAAAATAGAAAGATTAGAAATGGCTGCAGAATTTAGCTGCCAAACCACTGATATTGACACCCACAAGATGTGCCCCGAGAAGTTCAGTCAACAAACACATGCTGATGCGCCAGGAAAGGGAAGAAATCAGGGTAAATAAATATTTTCAAATGTAAACCATATGTATTTAGCTGTCTTGTGTAGGTGATCAACAGGGGCTTATTGCGAGATTAAAGCTGGTCCTCGAGGATGGCTGGCAGTGAAGTGCTGCCAAAAGCATACCCAGGCTCTACAAGTCTACAAGGTAGGATGATAGGAATGATAAGAATAAAGCTTAATGCCACATACACAGGGGAGATTAGTCGGTAGTGATAGTGTTGCCTACAAAGCACTGGGAAACACCGTCTTCAAACTGGCAGAGGTTGAATGTAATACTGAACACAGACCTGCCAACGAGGGCTGCGACATATTCAACTCAGAAACACTCACAGAAACAAAATTCAATTGGGCAAAAAGGGATCTAACCCTAAATCTAAGGTGATAACGGGGTGCATATGCACGAAGGTCACTCTCACACGACACATACTCCAGGTGACAAGCACACAGCCTAAAGAGTGAAATTAATATAGATTCACATGTAAAAGAAGCTATGTCTGACTGTCTGCGTGGATGGTAATAATATTATGGGCCATAGCATGAGCATGCAGTAAATAGTGCTGCACAAACAAAGCTAGAGATGTTTTTATGTTCAGACATTTGGGTTATAATGAAACTGTGGCGGGAAAAATTTAATACGAAAACACATACAAACAAAACATACTCAAACTCTCATACAAACCCAGAGCTAATAGAGACACTAAGCAAGTGTCAATAAGCCAAAACAAATTCTGGCTAACATGTTTACATTCATGATAGTAGCATGTCTATGGTTTGGCAGTTATATGTAGTTAACTATCTTCAGCCACTAACTCAAGCATGTTTACATTTGAACTCTGACTAAATCCTTCAGCTAAATGTGTTTCTTCGAGGTTAACGTCATTTTAGGATTTCTCTTTTCTGACTCTGTGTAATCCTCATTAATGCACACCTCTTCCCTTCCAGAGAGAGAGAGAGAGAGAGAGAGAGAAACTGCCTAGATACACTGAACAGGATCAGATATTTCCTTTGAGCCAAAGCATTGCTAACAGGCTTATCTCACCACATACTGTGTGTAAACTGTGTATGTGGGGTCTTCTGAGCGTAGGTTAACGTGCTGCAGATGACACATCTAATACGACCAAACGTACAAACACGCACACACACACACAAAGGGAGGGAGAGGGAGAGGGAGAGGGAGAGGGAGAGGGAGAGGGAGAGGGAGAGGGAGAGGGAGAGGGAGGGGAAGAACTTGTGTTCTGATGCAGGATTAAGGTCAACTAGCCAGTTGTCTCTAAGCTCAACATCACCTGTGACCACACACACACACACACACACACACATGCACAAAAACACACACACACACACACACACACACACACAACACACACACACACACACACACAGCAAATACATTCTTTGCTGTGTCACTGTCAGCTCTCTGGAATGATCACCTCAGTGTCTTCCTGGTAGGGGACAGGTCCTGCCTCACAGGACCGAATCCATTCTCTTCAAAGCAGCATATCCTTTAAAGAGGCACATATAAATAGAGCAGTAATAGATCCACTGAAAATGCACTAATAAGTTTATGCTGTGTTGTGTCTGATGCAAAACAGTTGCAGTAGCCTTGACAGTTTTCTTTTTTAATGCTGTCAGAATGAGGTCATGTGGAGCAAACAAAGCTCAACTGGGTCGCAGGCTGTTAGTCACTGTGTGATGCTGCGTACCTGGACCTGGTAAACCACCCCTCTCCCCCACCACCACCCACCTGGCAGAGAGGCATTAGCGTGGTGCTCTCACTGACTCGTGCTGCTGTGCACTCACATCTTCATTTAAAATCGCAGCGGCTGGTGTGTTGACTCAATATGTAGAGCAACAAAAACACACTGCTAGTCTTTACCGTTATGTTGGTGCTTTCTATACAATCCAGTGAGCTCTCTTTAGCCTTTCATGCACTGGATTTCCTTCAAGGGTTGAATTGATTTCCCAGCATGAAAACATTGCTTCTACAAGACCAGTCACAGAACTCAGTTTATTTCAAGACAGCAAACACACACACACAAGACAACAATGCCACAATGTGATCTAATCCACAATAGACTGAGAAATCAAATCAAGAGTGACTGAAGCATGATTGGATTGTTTGTTTAATATGTTTTTTCAATTATGGCTTAGCAGTTCAATTCCCTCTCTTTTTTCTCTTGCAGATTTATAGATTTTTTTGTTGTTACATTACATGTACAATCAGTTTTTCACGTATTGTGTTTATTGCACCAGTAAAGATTCTTCAGCAGTGGAAAACAATCTAGGAGGTTGGAAAGGCTGAGCTCCAGTGAAACATTGCTAATCAGCCTGGTTACAGGCAGAGACGCCCTGGATTAAGCTCCTGCTGTGTCACTGCAGCAAGGCGAGGAGTCAAAATACAGAGTCAGCAAACAGAGTTCCAGCTTGTGTTAATTTGACCAGGCTATATATTTATATTAACTAGAATGGCACTCAGTAGAAAAGACCCAACAGTCCCCTTATAGAAATCCCATTACATTTTTAGTTTGATCCGCACCAAAAACCTAAAAATATCAGTCCCCTAAATATGATAAATATTTTTCATCAATATCCTTAAATTCATCTCAAAGAAACCTAGGAAGGTTTTGAAGACAGCTTATCTCGCAATATTAAAGAAATTAAAAGAATATTCCTGGACCCGCTCCCTGATCTGGATGTGCACCAAAATGAAATGGGTTCTTCCCTGTACCATATCTACCCTCCACCATGTTTCATGGTAATCCATCAAGTACTTTTTGCATAATCCTGCTAACAAACACCTCAATACAAATGAAAACATTAACTTTTAGCAGAGGTAATAATCTTGCTTGCACTGCACACTGACCATTCCCAACTGCGATCCAAGTGGGAGAAAAACCGTTCAACCTGTAGAGGTCAGTGCAACAATGCCTCTCCATGTAACATCTAGAGTGAAGTTACACTTCGAAGCTGTGCTCTCTGAAACGCAGACACCAAAGTGAATCAGCTGCCCGGGAGCAAGGCGTCAGAGTAACAGCCCTACTACAAATTAATTACATGATGCGTCCTGGAGCATATCCTGAAAACTGTAACATATGCACAGCGTGTCCAAATACGTGTGTAAAGGTGAGGGAAAATGTCCCAGGGGCCTATTATATCTCTCGTAAACGTGCTGACTCACTCTGCGCTGCCGGTAAATGGTTGAGTCATGCTTTCGCTTCAACTCCCAGAGGGCAGCTATGGTAACGTTGTACATCTTTTTATCAGCCCACTCTGTGCCAGGTTAGATAGTTGCCTACATATGGAGAGGTTTCGTGTCCATCCATGCTGTACTTTGTATCTGTGAGTGCTCACAGAACAGCTCCCACAGGGTCAAAAACTTGAGATTTCTTGATTTTTGCCACTCCATGTTGACCAGAGATCTGCTGGACTCCTGCTCCATAGAGGAGTTGCTGTTTTTCTTCAAGCACTCTGATGGGAGGCTGTGTTATAAAGCCTTGGTGGGCAGGAGTACATGTTGAAGTAACCACCCCTACAGGACTCTCCAAGACAAACCTAACAACCTACACCTGGCATTCTATTTGGTGGGGGAATTTTTACAAACTGGTTGCACAATAAAGATCAAAGAACTGAAGAGAAAATTCAAGAGCAGCCGATTCACACGGGCACAGAAGCATCGTGGGCACAAGGACCTGAAGCTGGGGTGCACGACATCCAAGAATTAGCAGGGTATCTTTGAGGGTCTTGAATAAAGGACGGGGCTGGGGGGGTTGTCATATGATTCTCCCTTTACAGCATGTTCTTCATACTCCAGTAAAACTCACTCCAAAGATAAATGTCAAACTCTGTTTGCACATAAGATCTGGAGGCTAATGTAGCCTAAAGGCAATGCAGGCTTTTACGACATACAGCATATGGACAAAAGCAATAACAACACTAAGGCAGATTAAAAGTCACAATCATGAACATCTCTGCGTAAGATCTTCTACAATTGCTGTTGGATCATCATGTTACACAAGCTGCAAAGAAAATGCAGTCAGATCTAATGGAGAGGGAAATAATCTGCAAACTTTAAACTGCCTAAGGCGGAGTTATTATAATAAGCAACATAAGTACATGTGTGACATGTTAAGGCTTGGTCTTTTTCCAAGGTATCATTTTTATCACCAGCAATATTTCAAAACCCAAAAAACTAATTTTAACTACTGACACACAGATCAATCACAACTGTGTTTTCTGTGATGTTTTTTTCCCCTGATTAAATCCTTCAAAGAATGGAGCAAGAGAATATACAGACATTTTATAAAGAAGGACTAACAGCCGATGTGTAGTTAAGAGGTAGAAGGACTTTAAATGCAGCCAGTTAATCTGTGTGTGCGTGTGTGTGTGTGTGTGTGTGTGTGTAAGTGTGTGTATCAGCAGGGTGGCTGGGAGGTCAAGCCATCCTGACAGACAGTCAAAATAACAGCTCATTATTGGGCACTAACATCCCCTAAGGGTATGGATACACACAAAACACCCACCCACACACACACACAAACACACACACACACACCGTTTCATTAGCTTTATCCCATTGTATTATACAGAGGAGTGTTGAACTAATTCATCAGACCAGAAGCAGAACCGTCCAATATGGAACTTTCCTTCTCTGTTCTTGTGCCAATATCACAAAACTGAAACAAACACCTATGATCTCTTTGTAATTACAGATCCAGGATCAAGGCTGAAGATCATGATTGTGGTGGCAACTGATCGTGGATCATGATTAAAACTAAATCCCTCACATGTGACTCTCTCTGGGGTTTCTACGCTCTATCAGGGAAACAGTTGTTGACGGCTAAGAACAGAGGATGTGGTACCTTGTTAAACCCTATGAGACAAATTGTGGTTTGTCATTATGGGCTATACAAATACAATTTTTATGATTTATTCATTGATTACAACATTCATTGTTTGATTCCATTATATAGCAACACACACCTGACCTCACGTGTATTTTTAATCACATTCCACACTAAATTAGAAGAACTGGTCTTTTTAACCATCCAACTGTCGGCACAAAGATAATGTGGTGGTGAGACTAGAAAACCAAGCTGGGATTGAACTACTGACCCGCTGGCCAATAGACAACCTGCTCTTTCCCCTGAGCCACAGTCCTGAGCCTCACTGCTAAGATACAACAGTGTGTTGTGGTTAAAAGTTGTTGTAAGGTGTTGTCAGATCCTTAAATGCTACAACGCATAAAGTCTTCACAAATATACTGTATACGTTTTGTCTTTACAGGAACCGACTTCATCACAGTTTATAGGGATTAAATGGAACAATTTAGTCTATACAAAAAAATAGGTCAAAGGTCAGACTCCCTTTTCCTGTAAACCACCGGAGGAGGAATCCAGGGTATCTGCTGTTATCTGGTCATCAAGTGCCAGGGGCTTAATCATGAACCCTGAGCAGCCGGAGCATTAGAGTCAAGTTACTACCAGTGCAGGATTAAAGTCATCCATCACCGGACCTACTCACAGAGTCTTATTCTGACTCCAAACTCTTATCTGCAGGCTTGTTGCAGCTTGTTGCTTCTGATCAAATACATCTTCAAACAAGTTGATCAATCTCCCTCGCTGCCAGTCTGCTCAGGGTTTTCTGCCGCTGAGCAGTTTTCCATTACTGCTCAAGAAATAATGAACTCGGATGCTAAACATGAAAACAGTATCCTCAAATATTTCACAAATTTACAGGAAACCGCCTCAAGGCATATCAAAATCCTTCAGCCAAATACATCAAAGCATCAGATATTTCAGTGTTTTTGTGGTGAGCTTTCTGAGCTTTGGTTAGTTCCAAGTAGAAAGATTAAATAAAATAAATAAATAAAAATACAGCCAACAGCCAGGATTAGCGGGCTGCTATTTATAGTATTTGGTGTAAAAGCTAGCTAAGTGGGATGCAGTGATTTGGAAGTCATCCCTGCTTATAAAGCAGATGGCTAAACCCTAAGTAGCCAGTGCGGGCAGCCCACGGTAGATTTGATGCAAAATCACTTTACAAGAATCGTTGAAAATTAACAAAACACATTTGGATGCAAATGACAAAAAAAATTCCAACAAATCAGACTTAAGTACGTGTTCAGTCATTGCAAATGGTAGAAAAAGATCATTCCCGAATAGTAAAGCATACACAAATCCACCAAGTGATCTTAACAGTAAACGTCAACAGTGTCTTTGCTTTTTTCACAGTTGCTCCAGAACATTGGAGCCACCGCCGCTGTTTGTTTCGATTCATTTACACATCCACAGTCCGCAGCAGCTGGTGGCAACACTCCTCCTTCAAGGGCAGCACCAGAGTGAGGCAGCTGACGCTATACCGCAAAGGAAGAGCTCCACAGACACTGAGCCGATACGTTTTTGATACATTTGCTGCTGTGATCCGTGACACTAGTGTTGTCATATGTTTATTACCTGCTGGGAACATTTCCACTACGGGAGGCTCTCTAGTACACCACCACAAAAAGTCACTCCGACCCTGATTTTTGAATCACACAAAAATACAGTGACTTCAAATGGCCACATTCAGTGTTGAAGTCGCTGAGGTCCGGACTTCTTTATTTTTCTGAGGTGTATTTAATGTGAATCATGATATAACTGCTTAGCAATAACTTCACTATAGTGATGTCAGAATATTATGCAACACTTAGATGACCTGGTTTCACATCTGGTCAATGGCGTCATGGCTTGTGTAACTAAAGAATCTCTACCTAGCATAGTAGTTATTTTACTATGTCAAGGAATATAAAATGCAGCCACATCTGCATGATGCAGGTAAATTGAACATTATAATGTGACCCTGGCTAGTTAGCTTTATTCGGTTGAATGAATTAGTTAGCTAAAGATGATTCCTTCCGTCAACCAAAGTAAAAAAAATTTACTTTCAATTTTGTTTGTAGGAAGGGTTGAGATGCATCTTCAACTGTGGTACCCTAGATCATCTTGCAGTGTTTTTCACTGCAAGATGATCCCGGTGGAGGGTGGGAACATTTCTGCATAAATATCAACTGATCCTGTGTTCATTGACAAAGAGGAAATAAAAACACTGCATCAGTCAAAGTGCAGGAGGGAAGAGATACAGGACATGATGAGGAGATTCAGAGGAAAAGAAAGAGAGAAGGGGATGGAGAAGAGAGAGAGAGAGAGGAAGAGAACGTCAGATAGAATCAGCGATATGTCCCTGTGCTATTCGAAAACAATAAAAACTGCCATGATCACATTCGAACTATGTGAAATAAATTACCACAGACTAATTGCAACATTTAACCTAATTCCCAAACATTATTGCTCGACAAATTATCTATCCTACTCCAAAAGCTATTTTCAGTTCTCTGATATTTGCCGACCGAACTTTTTAAAACACACATATGTGGATCAGGATTTCAAATGACCTACAGTAAAAATTTAGTTTAGAAATGAAAAAGAAGGAAAGAAAGGGAATAGGTCTTCTGAATAGCAGCCTATGCAGACCTGAACCAGAAAATGCACCCAATGCTAGTGCCGGCTGTGGAGTGCTAATCTGTGTGTGAACAGATGGCACTCGCTAACAAGCTAGGCTAAATGTAGCTACTGCTGGCATGAGCCAAGACTGATCTCTGACATCCTGATCCCAAGCCTCTTAATTAAATGCACCATTTAATCTACTCAGTTTTCAGTCCCTCTGCTCCAAAAAACAACAGCGTTCATCACTGATGACCTGCTCGCCCTGCTGATTAGAACATCACAGCACTGCAGCAATTACAATGACAGAAAGACTCACATTCTACAGGTCCTGCTTCTTTTTTTTTCCAAATGATCATTATCCTGACCAATTATGTTGTTGTTGATAATAACTGTAACAAGTGTGTAATTATTTTTTCATGTTTAAATTTTTCTAAAACATAATAAGCCTCTAAAAGATCAATCATTTGATGGTCCTGTTTACTAATGGAGGATAAAGGGATGCAATGATTATGAACACATAGACGGTTCATAAACATAAAGCGAATTCTGCCAGAAATGCATATACTGTATTTTGCAGTGTCCACGGCCAAAAAGTCACTGCACAGTACTGCACAACATTTCCCAGTTGTAAGTATCAGCCACAGGGAGCAGTTGATCTCAATAACACACTGTTGCATGAAGTAGTGGACAAGGTGCAATAGAAGAAGAGAAACAACTAACCAGTCTCCAATATTATGTATCACAGTGGTGTCTATGCTGAATACTTATATAATATACTGTGGTTGTGTGTGTGTGTGTGTGTGTTTGTGGCCCACATATTACTTGTGTTGTGTGGACATAACTCTGATCATGTTTTGCTGCGTCAAGTTGTAACAGTGGTTAAGTTAAAACAAGTCACTCAAGAAAATCAAGTCAGTGTAATTGAGATATTACTGTCACTATATCCAATATATAATACAACCAAAGTAAGGTGTAGCAAAGATACTGAGACCTTGACTTTATAAAATGTAGCTGTAATACAAAGTGAGCAGCTTGATTGAGTGTGTATTAAATCAATAGCATTAGGTTAGCTAATAAGTGCAATACAAAACAATGTTGCAGTCAGTTGACATTAGGGAAATGGAAGTCACAAACGTCCCTTCAAAAAATGCCCCTATCTTTAGAGGTCTTAGGTCATAGTGGTTTCAGATATGGTACAGGTATGTATAAAACAGCAAGTGAAGAAAAATTATAATTTTTCTTGCTCAAAATCCTTATTGTAGACTTCTCTCATTTGAGATTTTACCTGTTAATGAGTACAGAGAGCTGTCTATGGTACTGAACTCAAATCATTACCAATTGCTGAACTGAGCTGTCCATGGTCTGTAAATGTCTGCTCTGATCGGAGCTGTCCATGGTCCTGAAACATCTGCTTTAATCTGAGCTGTCCATGGTCCTGAAACATCAGCTTTAATCTGAGCTGTCCATGGTCCTGAAACATCTGCTTTAATCTGAGCTGTTCCTGGTGCATTAAGACGTAAATTCGTAGTAATTCATTCATCTTTCTGAACTAGTCACTTCAACTGAGCTGTTCATGGTTCTGAAGTGTCCACTTCAACTTGAAGCTGCGTGGTGGCGCTTTCCATTGTTCTTAATAACATCTAGCTTCAACTGCCTCTCTTCACTGTCTCCCCCTATTCTCTAATTCTCTTTTTCTGTGATGAAGATAAAGGCACACCCCCTTGTTGCTGATTGGCGGGGATAGTGTTGTTTGACTTGGTCTGAGGCCATTTTGTTCATTTTTTCATTTACAGAGCCAGGGTTCTTTAGGAGCATCAGCCCACTCACATAGAGCAACAGCTAGTGGACCATCAGGGGGTATTCAAAGTGTTAATTACTTATTCCAACTGTAATATTACAATACATAACGACCCATTAGTGTGGTCCCCCTATTTACTTTTGCATGCCATAAAGAATGTCACTGAGGTTGTAATGGTTTCTTAAACTGGAACTGTGAAGCATTGCTCCACAATCTTGTTACATGACCCTAACTGCTGCAGGTTGATATCTAATTACTCAACTGATATTAGGGAAACCTGCGTTTCTACACATAGGAATATCATGACTGAGTGATCACATCTGACCTCACGCACATTCATGTCAGCAAACCCAGAAAATTGAGAAAACAAACATGTGAAAGCTGAGCAGTCTGGCATTAGCTACCCTATGAATTTATTCTGAACATTTCCAGGCAATAACCAGTGCTTCTTTATCAGCAGGAGAGGGTCAGAGAGACAGCTGTAGTTATGAAGAGAGCGATGTGGGAGGAGAGGAGGAGGACGGGAAACCAGCTATGACAGAGACGACAAGTGAGATTGACAGCAAATGGAGACAGAGCTTTATATTGCTTGGTTATTTATTTCTCATAAGGAACTCCACAATTCAAATAATTGCAGTGGAGCACCTGATATATGGTGCTATGACGGGCTCTAGGCTTTTTCTCTGCTGCTGCACTGACCTATGTTCCCCGGAGGAAATGTTTAGATTCTCAGATTTACTGTCCATAATCTCCATGTCCAGCAGAGCACTATGAGCTGAGCCCTATATCTACTGTAATGTCAGCGTGACAAATGTGTTTGTGAATAGAAATCTGATTGATTTCTTGAAAGATCAACCACACCACACAAACCTTGTCATTATCTTGCCTACTACAGCTAGTACAACCAATACAAAGTCGTAACTTGACCCATGGAACGGGAAAGCTTTGTTATTTATGGAAATGGCCTTAGAGCAGTGTTTTTCTACCAACAAAGATATATTTCACTAATAATAAACTGCACCTACAGTTGGCCCAGCAGTACAGTGTTGTAAACTGTGTGTTATAAACTGGCTGCATATATCATAATTCTCTTAAAGTGGGCCTTGTGAGAAAGGCCCTGCCACACTTGGCCCTACCCCTGCGTTTTGCACGCGGCTGTGAAGGGGAAGTGTTGCTCCATTTCTCTATGTGATGCAGGGGGAGTGGACATCTAGCCCTTCAAACACCCCTTCAGGTTAATTGAAGGGGTAGATGTAAATTCCTGAAAGCGAACCAAGAAAATCAGCATGGCGACCACTGCGGGTAAAAAGTATGAAATCTGGCACACAACCATGATAGATGGTTAACATCCAGCGGAATATCTCGTGTGTATTCCATGGAAAGTGGGTTGTTGTTTGCGCTCTCTGGCTGTTTTTTCATGATTTCACATCAAGCAATTGAATACATGCAGGGTAGACTTTATTCAGCACAACATGAAGAAAACAATGTTTGCACATTCCTGCTGGAGCACAGAGAAAGCCTGTACTCCCAAGACAACACTAAATGAACCCTGGACACGTCATCTCTGTTTAGCTCGACATACAAATGCAGCTCTAAAGTAAACACAGATCGCACACACTGTCAACATGCTTAGCTAGCAGAGCCTGGGGACTACAGAGTTGCACAAACTCAACAAGTCAGGGAGCTTAACCGAAGGTAAAACAAATGGATGCATATGATAAAGGCTAACCAGAAGGCCAAGAAGCACAGGTCGTGTCTGATTGCATTTTTCCATCTCATGCATTATGTTGTAATCCTCATAGTGTTATCACAGAGTAAGAAACAGGAGTTATTAAAAGTTACTGCCTGGCTCTGGTCCTGCTGTGCCTCGCTACAAAGACAATTTCACAATACTTTCAAATGGTTATGCTACAAAGCCTCTCTCAGATTGTAAAAAGCTTTGTGGTGCACTGATGTTTCACATATTTCACCCTCGGGATTTTGTCAGAGGAGCTACCGTTTGACTGTTTAGTCTAAAAACCTGTTTTATGAAGTGTGGGCCAGTTTCATAGACTGAGCGCCATGTCTGGTGCTGGAAATCCCCTGGCGAAATATGTGCTGCAATTTTTATAGTCAGTCTAATACTGATGGTGAAAACGGGGTCCAGGATCTGCTGGTGATCTTGAGTCACAACTGAAAAACTGTGAAATTACTCTCAGTGTTTCCTGAGATGAAGTTAATTTATGTGTGATTCATTAGTGAAGCCATAACCCAACCAAAATGATAATACTTGATAAACTTGATGATTAAACAGTGGTTCCCCATCCGTGGTTTGAGGTGAGATAAATCTAAAGGGCAATCAGTTGCTGTATAAGAGGGAGAAAGAAAAAAACACTATGTTTTTTTCATGGGGCTTATTGTGCCTTTAGACTTGAAACTTGAGGAGAAGTTAAGCAATTCTTGCTGAATAGAGGAAATATTTTCTCTTTATGCCTTTTTGTCGAGCTTATTGGACAGTTAATTACATGAATGTCTATCAGCTATCAACATGCTTGAACTTGTCGATTACCATAATGTGTAGATAGAGAGACAAAGAGACAGACGAGGTGTAGGAATTGCAGGCACTGAGCCAGAGGTTTTCTGTCGCTCACCCACGGTTATCTGACCTGAACGCAGCTCATTATCTCCCAACATGTCTCACATCTGTCATGTCACCCACTCCTCATGCTCATGCCATCACACACACACACCCACACACATACATACACACATATACACACATCCTCCCACCGGCCTACTAAAGCAGGATCCAGTGTCAGTGTCAGAAAGATAGCTACAATGGAAAACACACATAGATGGATAGAAAGATAGATGGGTAGATGGATGGATGGATGGATGGATGGATGGATGGATGGATGGATGGATGGATGGATGGATGGATGGATGGATGGATGGAAAGAGAGATGGATATATGGATAGATGGACAGATAGATAGATGGGTGGATGGATAGATAGACCTGGAACATGTATCACATGTGCAACAGTAATAATGTCCACTTTATTAGGATAGCACCTTTCAAGACATGCAGCTCAAAAAAGTTATTACATGCACATGGTGCCTCATATAAAAGTTGACAAACATGTCAAAAACATTTGTCTAAAAATATGTAGGTAGCATAAGAGAAATAATCACAGTTGAAGTGCACCTGCTGGTAATATTGTATACTGCCAGAGCCTCTGGGGACAGCTTAACTGTATCAAACATTGGATACCGGGTTAGGGTTAGGGTTATCTAGTAAGAATTTCCAAGAAAACACCACCCAAACACATACAACAACAACAAATGCATTCAAATCTCTCTAATGTAATTAAAGACTCTTTAATGCAATTTAAGCAGGAATTAAATGAGAGCTACCAGCCAGCCGAAGACTAATCCCGCCCTGCCAACAACAGGCTATTTATTTAAGGCAATAGCGTTTTAACAAAGGTAGCAACACACTATAGCAGCCCTGGTTTCTGTATGTTAATAAAGAAATAACTGACTGTTTTAGTTCCTGTCAATTGAATTAAATATACATATTTCTTAGATGTACTTGCATTGAGAGAACATGTAGAAATTGAATATATCAGAAACTTCCAGTGTTCTTATGCCTGTCTACTGAGGATGGTAAAACTGTCATGGTGCAAGAGGCCAAGTACCAATAACACCATGACTTTGTATAATGCTTAAAATCCTATGTGTGGTCCCCAAGGTCTGCCTGATTTTTTGTTTCTGGAGGACAGAGAGAAAAACCTTTGATTTTATTTCCTCTAGTTGCAAAAACTGAGGTCAAAGGGTCGCGGCTGCTAAAGTCAAGGGGAGGCAAATATCAACAAAATAAGATGAGGACACAAGATCAAACCCTGAGGCACATCATACTGATATGGAATTTTCTATTCTGTCAAGCAAGTTTGATTTGAGAGGCAAGACCAAAACCAGTCAAGGACAGACATAGGCCCAGCCCCACAGGCTGAATGAACAGAATGGTATGGGGAATGGAGTGAGTGGATCAGATGCTCAGGCATGGCACTTGTCATGAATTATAACAAGATCAAGATACATCTCCATGCAGTAGATTTTGTACACCATTCAACAACCATCAATCATTAAAAGCAACCACATCAGGAATGCAAAATGAAAAGGGGTCAAACCAAAGAACTTTAACGTTTCATATCATATGACATGCAAGTGTGATGGAACATTTATTTAATAATTATATAGCTGTTCCTTCTCTATACTTGACTGTGTAAGAATTGAGCCATGGGCATTCCACAAACTGTTTCGACCAATGGCTGGGTGAGCAATGGAAAAGGGGGAGATGTTTTGTCTTTGTTTTCTCTCCTCAGACTCACTGATGTCACTTTTTGGACATATTGTTGGAGCTGCTGACGACCACAGGCTCACACACACACGTAATTCCAGTCGCACGCAGAATCCGTCCAGATGTCACAGCGTCAGGCCAGCTCCCTACACAGCCTGCCTCTCCACTGCTAATAGGAAATGTTCCCTAACATCTGTGGTCTCCATCCTTCTCCCCCTCTCTCTCTCTCTCTCTCTCTCTCTCTCTCTCTCCTCTCACTCTCCCTGCTTCCTCTCCCTGCTCCCTGTCTGTCTCTGAGCAGGAGAATAAATTGAATTAGAGCTCCACCACCCACTCCGCAGGATCCTGCAGCCCTCTGTCAGATAGCTAAACAGAGAGAGAGGAAGACAGAGGAGAGAGTTGCAGCGAGATAAACAGAGGGCAAGAAGAAAGACGGGCATAATAGAACTCCCCCCTGCCCCTATAAGGAATAAAGAACACTCCTCTCAGCCTCTTTACTCCCCTGTATTACAGACTGATAAGAGTCCTCACTATTTTTCTCATTTTGTAGGCTGACGGGGTGAAAGAGAGACAGAAATAATGAGAGAACAGGAAAACAGAGGATAAGAGGGATGCTGCTTCTGCTTCATCTCAGTCTGCCCTACATGTCATTATGGAGCGGAGAAGTGAGCTTTCATTATAAAGATGCAACGCATATGCACATAAACAAACAACCAGAAGTCATACCAGCAGACCAGATGTTTATTCTTCAGTCGTGCACAGCTTTAAATGGTTTTCATACAGCATTGAGGCCGTTGAGGCAAATTAAATGAAAAGGAAAAGAACTGGGTGAAATTCAGATGTAGCTGAAAAACACAAACTCTTTCTCTTCGCAGTCTTACCTTCCCCAGAGAAACTCAAAAACAATCAGTAACACGAACGCATTGCAATTCATCCCGAGCCTAATGGCACAGCAAACCATTGTTTTCAGACATAAATAGAGGGCTAAACACAACTAAAATGGACTGAAAATCACCAGTTCCTCTCGCTCTCTCGCTCGCTCATTCACCCACACTCCTTTTTCTGGAGCCAGGGAGGCCATTTGCATAATGCCTCCATATCCACGGGCCATTAGCGCCGGCATGAGTGGCTCGTGTGCATAAATGCATTGCCTTGATCAATCAATGCGAGCCACTGTACCGGTGCAGACCGATGTAACTCCACTCTGGCGAAAAGACGGAGCCACGGGAAAGAAAGAAAGAGAGGAGGGCAATTTTCAAATGTTGACATGTCACAGACCTAAATTACAGAGGCATTAAACTGCTCAGACCCTCTTTGGGAAAAGCTTTGATTAAAATGAGCATTTCCACTGATTTACTGCACATTATAATTAAACTGAACAACTTCTCATTGGCTGAGGGCCTCACAGAGCAGTTAGCGAGGTGCCGACAGACTGCACGTTGATGTCCACTCATATAAAAGCAGACTCAAGTGTTTTCAGGGTAAGTGCAGCTCAGGAAAAAGCATCTTAAGGTGGAATTAGATTTGATAGAGGTCGGTGATGCAGCATACAGCTGTTGCACTAGTCATTTCCAAGCTACTATTAAAGTCAAACACATGCATCTTATGGAACCTGAGGAAAAGTTACATTCACTTCCTCTTATCTTTTTTAATGGGTTGACCATACCTAACAAATTCTGTTCCTGCTGAGAGTTGCGTAAAGGTTCCAGTCACACTCCCTGCAGTTTTCATTTGTACTGAGATCTGATTCCACGTTCCATTCCATTAGGTGGAAATGTTGTACTTAAGCAAACGCAGGCGTAAAAAGGATCAAGCCCATTTAGGCAACAGACAGCTCTGAATGTTGGAAGTTTGGTGCAGTTTGATTTGAGGGGACGGCTGGGCCTTGGTGGATGGGCTGTGTCCAGAGAGATTCTTATATTTTTGTTTTCTGTACGGCTCCATTTTGTTCAGATCTCTTTCTCTGTGGGCTGCAGAAACCGTCCTTTCGATACGATATAAAAAACATGTATTAATAAAGAAAATAATTTTGTTTGTAGAAACTTTCACAGGCAGAGACTTTTTAGTTTGGTGTACGGTTAAAACAGATTTTGTTCAGGCAATGTTTGCATTCTAGCAGTTATGATGCAATCCTCATAAGTTCCACTTAAACATGTGAATAAGTGATTCAACTGTAATATTTACATACTTTGATTAACATATTATAAAATATCACGATATCTGGTTCTATGGTATTTCACAATTATTCTTACTACTATAACTGCAATTATCATTATTATCAGTTACAAACTGGGGAATTATTTCATCCTTGATTTAAGTGAAAGTACCAATATCAAAATGTAAGAGTTACTCTTCCAAGTAAAAATTCACACACACACACACACACACTTTTGTTGCTACCCTTACTATGTGTGTATGTGTGTGTGTGTGTGTGTGTGTGTGTGTGTGTGTGTGTGTGTGTGTGTGTGTGTGTGTGTGTTTGTTTCTTCATGGGGTCAGATCAGGGTCAGTGTCGGTTTTAAATTTGAGATTACTGGTCGGACAGACAAAGCAGATGTAGCTATAAGACCAGATGTGGAGAAAATCACTTTAATGCAGATTTGGATGAATTTAAGGGAATAAAGTAATACACAGGACACATAGTCTGCTCTGGGGATGAGTAAACATGTTTGGTGTGTTTCTTCATGAACTGGATATCCATCCTTCAGGACAACCATACGTCAGTTTTTCAGAATATCCCAAGTGATCCGACGCAATTTACTTTTCGGGGAATGGAGATTGCTGTTATGAGTCTTGTTTCTCATATCCTACACTGCATGTGTGTTCGATGAGTCTGGCAGGCAGTCGTGGGAACGCAGATACACATGCGCCATTGAAATTAATTCATTCTTCTTACCAACCATAAGTACATGTGCATGGTATGATAACAATCAATCTGTATACCTTGGTACACCCTGACTACCACATGTAGTAGAGTTCATTCAAATTGAAATGTCCCAGACTCTATAGGATTATCTCCTGATCTCCATTCACTGGTGACACACATACACACACACAGAGACACATACACACACCATGAAACTTACAAGTGAGGAGGGACCTCCACGTGCACTTAACAAAGACGCGCGCACGCTATCTAGCTTTGTGTCACCAAGGTTTAGGGCAGAGGTTCGTTTGCGCGAACCTACAGTCGCAGTTACCGGTACCATTTGCACATATAAAAACAGACACACAACAGAGACACACAAACCAAGCACACTGCCCCCCCTCCGGTACAGGTGCAGTATGTGGCGCATGAACAGAGGCGCATTGTGTTGTGCGTGTGTGCTTTTGTAAGACCCACCCATCCAGGCTGCTGAAATCATGCAGGAGTCCACATGAACATTTCATCGGGTTTAAGAAGAAGGAACGCACTGTGCACGCACGCACACACGAATGCACACAGACACACACACTCCTCGCTTTCTCCATATATATCTCGTGGTACAGGGGCAGCATGTGGCGCACACACTACAGCCGAGGCGCAGTGTGATGTGCGTGTGTGTATTCATGAACAGCTTCTCACACAGACTGCTCGAACCATCCAGGAGCCTCCACCTTGGATAGGAGACACACAACGTGAGGACGCACGCACGCAAGCACAAGTTCCCCCCCACTCTCTCTCACACACACACTCTCACACACACACACTCTCACAGACACACACACACACACACACACACACACACACACACAACACACACCACACACACACACACACACACACACACACACACACACACACACACACACACAGCTTCTGTAACTTAAGCCAGGCTCAATTTTGACCTTGCAATGTTCTCACTGCTGCTTCTCCAACATACAGTATAGCACCTTGTCTCCACTCCCCACCCACCCACCCCAACACACACACTCGCTCACACACACACACACGCCGCCCCATTTCAGCGGCACAGCCCGAGATCCAGAAATAACTCTATACCTTTGCTCCTCTTTCACCCTGATCAACCACCTCCATCCCTCCATCCAGCAGACACAGAAGGAGAGAATCAGAAGAAACAGACATATATACATACATATAAGAGAGAGAGAGAGAGAGAGAGAGAGAGAGAGAGAGAGAGAGAGAGAGAGAGAGAGAGAGAGAGAGAGAGAGAGAGAGAGACAGGAGCGAGCCATCATTATGAACGGATGGAACTTTACCTCTCTCTCCGGATGCGGGTCCTTTGGTTCACCGGCTGTCAGGGCGCAATTAACTTTCCACATCCCATAATTAAAGCGCAGACGTAACTCCACACAGATTCGATCCAGACAACACAACACAACAAGCCCCCTGTGAGTGTGTGTGTGTTGAGGTAAATGTGTGTATTATCCTTCTGCTGGGTGTAAATTCCTCGCGGATGTTTCTACAGTTCAATCCGCTCTTCCAGAAGGGTGCGTCCGCTTTGCATTCTCACTGCGCCCGACGGCTCCATCCTCCACTTCTTGTCCCTCCTCGCTGGCTCTCTCCCTCCCCGCGGTTCCCCCCCGGTTTCATCCCTCCATCCAAGAATCCCATCCGACGGGACCTGAAATGATTTCCCTCCCCTCGTCGCCTCTTTTCTCTCCTTCTTTCGCTTCTTCCCTCCCTCTCCTCCTCCTCCTCCTCCTCCTCCTCTCCTGGCTGCCCCGGTGCAGGTGAAATAGGAAGAAGAAGAAGAAAAAAAATTCCACCACA
>CM076726.1:3850171-4210752 GCA_038501795.1 Pseudopleuronectes americanus
CAGCTTCTGCTGAGGATGATGGCTGAATCCAAAGTAGCACAAAATCCTTAAACCATATCTTTTCTCTGAACTATGCCAGCCTTTCCAGAGAAAGTGGTAAATGAAATGGTGTCTTGGCAGAACAATTCCTTGGGACTGCAGGCGATCAGTCAAAATGAACATCAGGAACACAGAAACCATCATTCTTACCTATGGTTGATCAAAATTCACAACAAGAGGGCTTTCTCCTAACAAGCAGTGCACTGTTATGTCCGGTCACTGACCAATGCTCTCGACATTCTAAGCCACTAAAATTGGCGGCTTCCAGTGGTGCTGATCAGTGCATTGATTGCCCGATCATCAGGGGACCATGTTGGAAACGCTGGTAAGACTGAAATAATTGGATGGCTGGATAGAAATCCTCTCGGTAAGGCTTGGATCAGTGATCAGAAACGCTTCTGATCTCCACAAGCCAATTCAAGATGAGGCTTGATGGACTGAAGGTACAGATATAGATATTTGTGCTATTACTTCAATGCTTTACCTTTTAAAATAAATACCTGTAATGTCAGAACATCACCATTCCTGACTTCCCATTACCGCCATCCGATGAATTGTATTTGTCAAGCTGACATTTTTTAGAGCTTATCTTTTAAATTCTCTCCACTTGCCGGAATTTGACTGGGTCAGACACTGTCGTCACAAAAACGAGCTGCCACTAAAGCTGTAAAATCCCCGACCCTGGTAGTGTTTGTGTCAGACTCGATCCCCTCAGGCTAAAGCTGGAGATGGGAAGCACAAAGGCACTGTCGGTATCAACATAAGCTGCTACAGCCTCAGCCTCTGTCATTATGAATCAAGCTATTGATTAGCTGTTATGGCTATTGCAGACAGTAGCAGGTTATATTGGCTGAAATCCGTTTGCGCACAGGTGAGTGGTCATGGAAAGTACAAACTCAGCAGTGACTTAAAGCCTCAATCCAGGAATTCTTCCCCCTCATCTATTCCCTGCTCAGACTGTTTCCTTTTGTGAGAAGTGATGGCCTTGGAAATAACATATAGAGAATGGAATAGTTCCGAGCGGTTCATGAAAACACAAGTGCACCAAGAGGAATGCACAATATGAACTGTTACATTAAGGCTTTATAGTTCAGGTTTTTTTTTATTTAGGGTCAAAATCTATGACATTATCTGACTTGTCCTGATGTCAGAATTGTCAATGCTAACACACTGAAAACTGTAGGAAGATATGCTCAATGGCACAAGACACTTTGAGAGCTGCAGGCTGCAAACATGCAGAGATACTGGCAAAGAGGCAGGAGTGGATATACACAAAGCTCAAATCATATACAGTACACTTAAATAGCTTCCACTCCATGTAAAAATGACAATTGCGACCGTAAAGAAATCCATATAATCGCTAACTGAGCTCATACATTGTTAGAATCTACATATTGAGTATTATATTCGAGTGTGGACTTCTTATAAAATTATAATATAGCACTTTCTAGTTTATCCACCACAGTCACATTCATCATTTTATACAGTGCCTCTATAAACAGTGTTTTTTCTATCTTCCACTGCTGACAGGGTTCAGTGTCCTGCCCAAGGACACGTTGGCATGAGGACTGTAGGAGACAGGGATCGCACTACCAACATTCCAGTTAATGGACGACCCGCTGTATCTCCTGAGCCACAGCAACAAATAACCAAACAATAAACAAGTCAGACACACTGATTGATCTCAGTATAAAGTATAAACCTACAGGTTTGAATGGAAAGATAATAAATCTAAGGAAAGTCAGAAAGTCAATCAGTACATGAATGATGTCTCAGTGTCAAATTTGATGAGAGAAAATTCAGAAGGTATTATCTAAGTGGCAGATTTATAAGGAAATTAAAGAATAAAATCCTAAAAAGATCAAATTTATCAAAAAAGACTGTCCCTAAACCTGATTGTGTATAAATTATAAACAAATACCAAAGGTAGCACATAACAAAGATATAGACTGCAAACTTTAAAATTGTGATAGCCTTAACCTGGTGTTATATTACAGTTTTTTTCCATCGCTAACGAGCGCTTACCTATACTTAAAATACTTTTTCTAAACTCTTAACACAGACTTACACCTACAAAACACAATTGGCCAAATAGATCATTTTCTTCTCAAAAGTACATTTTGTTAACTATATACTAACTCTTCATTTCAAAATAGAAGACATCTTTCTCTGCACACACTAACTTTACCAAAACACTGGACATCTGACTCAAAATGAAATTATTCTTTCAAAGAATAACTCTTGTTTTCACTTCACAAGGAACATGCAGCCAATCAAAGTACATCAGGTTTCAAAATACTGGCTATTGTGGACATTACAAAAATTGCATAGACTTTTATGTTTCAGTTTTCCAGGTATTTGCATGCAAAACATGCAATCCACTGTTTTTTACGCCACATTTTTTGGTTGGGAACTGTACTGTATATCCACATGTAATGTTCACATTCAAAAGCATTCCAGTAAAAAGCGAATCAGTTTTTTTTTCTTTACTGTTTACTACAGGAGGTATAGTAGAAATACTGTTTACAGTATGATACAACAGAAAACGTTTTACAGTATTGTTTAAAGTTAACAAAATATCCATGAACAAAAAAGCAACACCAAAAAGCCCAGTAAAAAGGGAGAACTAAAAAAAAGCACAAAATTCCTTTATCTAATCCCTGCGATCTTCAGGGTTAGGCCACAAGTTTTCATCCACATCGCATCTGATGTTATCCAAGGCGATACACCTCGTCCAGACATCTTTTTCGGTTTCTGTTTCCAAAAACATCACTCCTCAAAGTCCTCCTTTTAGTAATGCCATTGATTCTAAGCCAGAGTGGAATCAGCTGTGGTTGACCCAATATACCCAACATACATCAGCTGTGTGTCAATTATTCAATTGTTTGTTTATTATCAGCTGAGATATATTGTTTTAGAACTGATATTACTGTATTACAGAAGCAGAGGTTTTTATACTGTATCTAAGGTTTGGAATATTGTGTTTGCAATTGTGGGATGTTGTGTGTTAACATTTGTAAATAATACAAAAACAATCCATAATTTTGTTTGGAGGTATAGCTTGTCTGTTAAGAAAATGTAAGCATTATATAAATGTGTTCACTGACTGCATATTGTGTGAAAACAACATGAAATGTGTGAGTGGTATGGCCACAAAGGACCGATGTTGTGCTAATCGTGTTTAGAGTTTTGAAAATGTGACTACTGTTTAGAAAAACGCTTGTTAGCGACTGAAAAAAACTGTATTGTATGATGCACACACCCTTCAGGTGCTGCATGTGTCCCTATCAGTCATTGCTCACAAATATAATGTTGTGATGATGACTTCATAATGACAGCATCATGACGTTGATTAGGCAATATGATGATTAATGAATTGTAGATCACCTCTTTGATCCTATTGGTTTGCATGCATCTCCACACTATACAACATCATTTACTGAATTGAACCGACTCATGGTGAGATGTACCGGTAATAGGTCCTGATCGCTGTTTACTTTAACAATAGTAGACCTCCTTAGTTATTATAACATACTATCATGCATACAAGGCAGGGTGAGAGGAAATGGGAAAAAATTTCTGACTACATATGTAGTCATGATACATTTGTGGTAGCACATAACACAAATAATACAATTTGTGTTTTTATCCAATATTTGAGAAATTTACAACAAGAAAGAAAAGAACATATTTGGGCATTTGTGGTGAAATTGCTTGTTATGACCAGAGTAACCAGACAAATCCCTAATTGGCCTTTTTTGATCCTGTTGAGGAATTTAAGCTAATGAGAGTTCGCCCTGTTTCAGTGTAGCTGCTAACTAGAGATAATTTAAGCACCCAGGACAATATGCCAGCACAGACAGACCTGCTGTGTAAAGGATGAGTGAGGGTTTCTAACTGCAGTCAAATTATGCAGCAGCTTACCCAAAGGCAGAAGGATAAGAGCTATTTACTGAGTGGCAAGAACAGTACTACATTTCTTGAACCTCACAGATGATTTGAAATATGAATAATTGTTATTTACTATAGTTGTAACAAATAATACTTTTAACATATCAGTGTGTCTGCTTTTCAGGAAAACTGTTGTTCTTAATGGTTAACATTGGTGTGGGCCCAGAGGTATGAGTTGTTGCACTGCAATATGTTTATAAATGGCATTATGTCATATGAGGTGTATATTAACATTAATCCAAAGAGACAAAAAGATAATTTCGTCACACATTTACTGACAATATGAAATAGAAAACTGTTTCTATTTCATATTGTCAGTACACCGCTGAGTCTATGAGCAGTTTTGAATAAAGTTTGACCCTAAGACAAAGGGAGTAAAAGTCAAACGTTCATTTATCGATGAAGATAATTTAAGCACATGGGTTCTCTTACTTAACATTAAAGCTTTCAACCATATCTCATGGGTTTTAAGTCAGCCACTAGAGCTGGCTCAGGCACGTGACATTGAACACAATGCTTCATGTGACAAAGGTCACATGGTTGTTAAGGGTAGTGGCTGCTGTGTGACGTGAAAGGCCTCTTTGATCTTCATTCTGATGCCAGCTTCTTGCCTGATGACCTTAATTCCTTCCAGGGTCAGTCTTGGGACTAGTGCTCCTGAACCAAAGATGCTCCTTGCCTCTGGTCTTCTCACAGCTTCCCTGAGGGCACATTGAGTTTCCCCAGTGTGACGTTCTCCACAGCTTCATTTCAGGGAATGTGGTGTCCTCTGGATGAACCAGCAGATACCTCACAGTGAGGTTTACGGTAAGCCCTGTGCTCCAAGACTAGGGTGAGATGTTCAACGACCAGCGGGATGGGATAGGGTCTTAAACACCCATCTCTTGTTGTCATTGGTCGATATTAAAAGGTTTTCTCTATGCCATCTCATCACTGAACTTTCGTGCTGCAGATGAGGGCTGGTTGTGAGGGTATTTGTTAAATTGCGTTATCTTCCTGTACACTTGTTTCTGGATTTACATCTTTGTCTAGATAGTTGGAAGGGACCAAGAATTATATCATACCATTCTCTTCCCACTTCATTAATGTACTGTAATCTTGTCCAAACTTATGTCTAATAACTTTGGCAGCTTCCTGGGCCATTAAACCCATTGAGCATTACACTTACACTGAATGATTCCAATTAGTGAGAGGAGGCACCTTTTTGTTCTTGATATAACGGTTCCTCTTCCCCAACAATGGAGTGTTCGCCTCTGCAAAGTACTTGGCTGCTTTGTGCATAATACTGCCTGATGTGGAGATGATGGGTCTGAGAGGTGCCTCCTTATACCTACTGTGTCCTTGCCCGTCACATTTTTCAAAGGCCAGGGAGATGATTATTTTCTCCTTTCACTCCTTTGGGATCTTTATTAGCTCAGCCTTATAGTTCTTAGTAAGATTTGTCGGTCATGAGTGGCACTGCTTTGTAAGGGTACAATTTGATGTTCCAAATCTGGTAAGACTCTGTTGTTCTTCCTATGTTCAATTCATCCACTCAGATTTGTTTAAGAACATGCCTTTCCAAAGAACCTCTGCTCTCACCACGGTTGATTCTCATTCAATCAAGTTCAGGACCCACATTTCCTCATTTACATTATTTGTGAACCAGCTCTATATTTACTGAGTAAAGACCTGCAAGCTTCAATGATAAGGAAGAATCAGATTATCGTCATTAGATATAGTTCTCAAAGGTACTAATCTGTATGTTATAAGTATGTTCAAACTGCAATAATTAACGGCAAAATAAATGCAAAAATTAAACTGTTAAATGTTAAATTGCAATTTCATAGGGAACAAAAGTCCATTGCTGAAGCACTTTAACACTAAAGTTGGTCTTTTATTCTGCTGTTGAATCACCTATAGTGCATGAAGCATCTACAGATACAGTATGAGGTTCATTAGCAGACAAAGTTTTGACAGCTCTGACACAGTCAGCTTTGTTCTGGAATAATAAGGCTGAGAAACATTTTCTTTCCAAAGCATGCACTCACACACACGTACACACACACACGTACACACACACACGTACACACACACACGTACACACACACACACACACACACACACACACACACACACACACACACACACACACACACACACTACACACACGTACACACACACACACGTACACACACACACACACACACACACACACACACAGTGCCAACTTAAAGTCAGTGAAACAGAACTCTAAAATACTCCATAATACAACACCCACTTTAAAAATGAACATTACCCTTAAAAATCTAAATAATATTATGATTTCTCAAATTAACTCTCCAGTGCATGGAAATATATAGTTAATATTATTGCAGGTACTGTATATTTTGTGTGTAGTTTTATTTTTTACAGAAAGTGTTTGTGGACGTTACTGTAACCTGCACTTTCAGACCCAACTGTAAGGAAACATGATTTCCTCTGATAGCATTTGAGTGATAACTGAAAATCAGCGTTTCCAGTAGATGCTTTGTAAACTTCAGTGCTGAGTGCTTGACCCAATACAATTTTATTAAATTGAGTTAGGCTGTAACAGGATGTAAATATTCCATTGACTTAGTGTTGCCATTGAAAGCTGCTGGAAACTGTCAGTCTTGAATCTAAAGTTGTGTCGCTGCCTCCTGCTTTACGCCGCCTCCTTGTGTCAGCTTTTCAGGAAAGGCACAGTTAATCTCAAACATGCTTACTGTCTGTGGAAAATAAATAAATGGAGACTTTAATATCTGGGCCCTATGTCACGCGAAATAGATTATTCCACTTCATAAATCTCACTTGAAGTGACAGTACAGACGCCTTTAGTGCCTGCCCACACAAAATATTACGCAAACCAAATTACTTGTACTGATATCTTTGTCAGTAACCCAGATGAAAATCGTTGGAAGGGCACAGACACCAAAGTAATATAAATAAAACTTACAATTGTATAAAGCAAAGAAATTATAAACAAATAATTCGATTTCAGCTCCACGTTGATACAACAGTGTATTAGGGCCATGTTGAAGAAAGTTTTTTTCAAGAATAAAATCGTATTTTTAGGAGAAAATGTGTAAAGTTATAATATTACAAGAAAAAGCTGTAATTTTAGGCTACATATCATGTTAGAGGGGGATTTTCAGAAGATCAGTTTTTCTATGTCTCTGGTTTTCCCCACTCCGTGTTCTGTTTCCTGTTTTATTTTGTAGGCCCTGCTCCTAGTGTGATTTATTTTTCTTCACTTCCTATCTTTGTGATTATCTGCACCAGTCCATATGTGTTCCACCTGTGTTCAATTGCCACCGCCTTCCCAGTCTGTGTATAAAAGTCTCTGTGCTTCCTTTTGTGGTTGTCGGTTCGTCGTCGTAACGTTTTGTCTAAATGTCGTAATCTCCTGTGCTTCGTCTCTTGTGCTTTTTTGATTACCTTGTCTCCTGAGCTCCTGTCCTCTGCATCTTTGTGTCAGTCTCCAGGGTTTTCCCCTGTGTGCCTTAGTGTTTTTTTTCTGTTAAAAACTTTCACCTATTAAAATGACACCTTTTGTTTAAAACTCTGCATCCTGGGTCCATCCGCTTCATCAAATCAGTCTATAGTTTATCATTGGTTATATCTGATTGGTATTGAAATGAGATTGGTTCATCTTGCCGCCTATTTCCTCATTTGCTTATTATTTAATCTCTTAAAATTATTTTACTCATGTCTTCTCAATTAAAACTTAATTTTAGTAATATAACAACTTCAGTGTAATATAAGTGACTATACTTTTTGTATAATGACAACTTTGTTCTTTTAAATTAAGACTCTTTTGTAAAAATTGACATTTCAAGTAATATAACGAGTTTCTCATATTCTGTTCATGTACATTAACAAATAAACCGTGAACACATTTTTCTGTCCTCTTTTATATCATAACCAGTGGTTGTGTATCGAACAAGCTCTAACTGCCTCCAGTTTTGTTAACAGATTGCTACGATGTGAGCAATCATTCGTTTTCCTCCAGCCCTCAGTGTGCGCTGCCATAAGCATATTGCAGAGTGCACTGCCATTGTGCCTCTCCCACCACATGCGTATCACCGAGCTGAGGGCGTCGTTAGTCATGTTCGCCTTGTCGGGGAAACTGTGCCTCAGGTCACAACATCTGCTCTGTCACCTAGGGAACTGCTCCTGGGTGGATTTGACTGTATGAGCACCTTCCTCAGCCAGGTACATGCTCCATTCAAGCCGAGATCAGTTCCTTACCCCCTCGCATCGCAATGTTATCTACCCTGACTCCGATAAGGCCTCCAGAGTGCGTGGATGTTTGTTTGTGCATGTGTGCGGGAGAGAGCGCAGTGCCAACAGATAAGCCTCCCCTGCAAGCCTCTCATTCACGCAGCACCTAGCAAGACAAGGCCGCAATCACTCTGAAACCATCTTTTGCTTGTTGACACTCCGGCGTGACCAAAGAGAGCTTGTGTGTACATGTGTTAATGAGTTTGCCCACCATTAATACGTGTTAAATGTGCGTCAAAGGTTCTGTTCCTATCTGTGCTTACATGCATGCTCACATGGGCTTTATGCGCGTGTAGACTTTTTGTATTGATTGTGTGTTTCGGCATTGTGCCGTTCGCCTGTGAGTGTGTGTGTGTGCGCGTGTGTGCACTCTCACAGATAAGCCTCCCTCGCAAGCCTCTTATTCGTTCAGCACAGAACAACGACAAGGCTGGCATTACTAATAAACTCGGCGTCTGTGCTCTGATATGAGCGAGGAATTCAGAGTTTTCTCCGAGACGCGGGCAAGACTGAGGCGCTGTAAGCCCCCCGAAACATTCCCAGAGAGGCAGAGGGGTGAGAAAGACAAGATTAAAGAAAGCGAGCGAGGGAATACACTTGAGTCTTTACATGGCCCCATGCAGAGTGTGTGATAAACACACTATTGACATTATTCTGCAAATGTGGCCTAAATATAGAGCATAAAGGCAGCTGCAAACCATTTCTGAGTAAGGCTTCACAAGAGAAAAGTTAAGACAGTGTGCCTCATGACAAATGCAGGATGTGCCCTCACTTTGCAATTCATTTGAGCTGTTAGATAACTGTTTGTCCTTCTTCTTGAATCTTCAATTATCACATTTCCAAACAGCAAACCGCGTCAAAATGGTGTCCTCGCTATAATGAGGACGGTTGTTAGAAGTGCTACGCAAGAGCTGCTTCTCGTTTTAGAATCAATTCCAAATTGCATGACTCCTGAGAGTCAGTCGACGGTTCCCACTCCTGTAAATAACACTTCCTGTTATAGATGCATAACAGGCAAGAACACAGTGTCACAGTATCAGGCCCATAAAACTGAAGAAGATGCCGGTTGGTTTTTGCAAAACTGATTTTTACACAAACCCTTCCAAAAGGCTGGTTGTATTTTTTATGATCTATATTTTTAGCATTCTAAGAAAATCAACATCTTTCTAAATAGCATTGACTGTGTAGCTGCAGCCTGAAAACTTATTTTTGTACTGGCAACGTGTTCTAACTACTTAAATGGGTTAAGGACTAATTAAATAATAATACAAACAAAATATAAAACGGATTCCCAAAATACTTAGAAATAAAACAAAACAAAGAGAGAAAGAACCACAAGGGACAATATTAAGAAAAATGTAAACATTCATTAAAACAAGTTAAATCAGGCATTAAAAGTATTTTCCTATAAAATAATATGTTTTAAGCAATCATTTAAAAACAAATAAAGTGCTGGCAAATCCTATCTCATCAGGCAAGGAGTTTCACAGCCTCTGGGCCCTAATGGGAAAAGCTCGGAAGCTACCAGCCTTGACTTTGGAACTACTAGCGATGCTTGGCTGCTGTTGGGACTCTGAAATTGGAATATTGAGTTTTGAAAGTCTACATCATTGAGATAAGGGGGAGTGACGTGGCTGTAAAACCCAGCAGGTTATTAAGGCAAACAAACCTTGATAAGTGACCCACCATCAGAATGTGCTACAACATGCTCTATATTGGAAACTATATGACAACCTTTATTTTCTTAGATGGTGATGCTACAGAGAGATTCATTGCATCCGAGAGTCTTCACTGGACACCACAATAGAGAGACGTCACAGACAATACAGATGAGTCAGTGAGTGGGAGAAGAGGGACAGGAGGGAGTCAGCTCACCACGCTCCTGGAATAAGACCTAAATAAACAGCAAAGACATAGTGAGAAGAAAAAAGGCAATTTCTCTGCTACATGAATACATTCATATGTTATTTTTCATTCATGACAAACTCTGGTGATTCCATTGCTGTTTTTTTTATAGACTACGTAATTTTTTTAAGCTCATTTTCACTGTTAGCCACCGCTCTCCGCTCCCAGTTAATTTATTTTACCTTGTGGTGTACAAAGTAAAAAAAAAGCTCCAATGTGATGACAGGCAGGGGAAGAATGAGAAGTCACAGTGTCACAGAAAGTGTTTACCATCCCATCAGTGAAGTGTGTTTGGTTATGGTGCCCTACCGAGGCAGGGATGTCATTGCAGGCCATAGTAAACCTATTAATACCAGGGGGAGTTCTCTGGTTGTAGTACTTAACTTAGAAGGGTTGTTCCCTGGTTCTCAATCACTGTAGGCAAGAAATAGTGCCCAAAAAATGAGTGAAAGGAAAGGAAATTCTGAGCCCTGGTCTATGTGCAGCAATACTGAAATGTGGAAATGTGAGGAAAACATTTCTCCACTCCTGGTTCAAGTTCCGAGCCAACCGTGGAATCGCTCCAGGACAGGTCTTGACATTAATATGTGACATGCCTTGAGATAATGCATGTTTTGATCTGGTTCAATAAAAGTAAATGTGATTTGAATTTAATTGAACACTGCTTTATGTCAAGCTTGTGTGGCCGTGCATACAACAGGTCAACGAGGCATTTCAGATCCATCTGTCTATCGAAGAGTCCACAGCGATACTGACAGCTCTCACAGGATGTACTCTGGCTGAGGGGCTCCTTCGGGATAAATGATCACCACCAGGCTGACACCAAAGCTTTGTCTCAATTCAGCGGCCACCCAAATGGAGAACCCGGTATATGCAGCAGATGGCGGCCTCATCCTCAAACGGCCGCCTAGAACGCATCATGGCGCCCGGTGGTCCATCACTACTACTGTCCAGACATTATCCGGAGCTGATGTCTGCAAACATTTTTAATTCTGTGAAAGAGAATGCGTGCAAAGATTCTGGCATTAAACCAGAGATGAAAGTGTATCATAGTCAACCCAACCAATAAGTGTGGAGCAATTTCACTTACACCTGCACACATACTTCCTTTTGGCACGGTAGGAAAAGGCATGGGTTTCACACAAGCCATCAGTAAACAACATCTGTGAACTGTGAACACGTGCAAAAAAGATTGCAAGATTAGTTGGTGGGTAAATGTTAAATGTGTTGATTGAAGTCATTGGAATTCATTCATCGAGCTTCGATGATGTCTGTAGCCGATTTCAATCCTCAGGCCGTCCAAGGTTTTCGGTCTGCTCTCTGCTATGGTTCTGATTAAACATAGACTAAGGCTGTTTCTGTTCAACCGAAGGAACAATGTGATTGGACAAGTCAGAAGTGTGGGAACTGTTGGAGAATCAATACACCTCTGTCTATAGAAACCGTCGGCTGTTTCCACGGCTTTTTATCAGAGAACAGCTGGCGTGCTCGGCAAACATCACACTTACACCCGCGATTCAAACCTTCAGCTACAGAATGAGTGTTAATCACACCAGACCTGCGCTGTGAAGTAAACATATTGCTGCTGAAGCTTTCGGTGGGAGCCTTTTAGTGCGAGCTGCCGCCCCGCCACAGTTATCACTACACTGGGGTTGGATGAACATTATCGGCTGTTTTTAATACATAAGGCGAGTGATTAAAGGTCTGTCTATATTCATAACTGAACCGACAGAGCTAAGAGAAGGAGCGGGGGTCATTACAGGACAAGGGAGATAGTACATTAAACCAGAGGAACTTCACTTCTAATCCGTTTCCTTTTCACCTCATGCCCTCAACTTTATTTTTACCAAATTCTGAGCTTTCATGAATGTATTCTGTAAAACCTTCCTTTTTAATAACTGCTTGTAATTCCTTTTTGTCAGCACAGCCAGCTCATACATATAATGTGAAACAAGCTTTGATAGTTTGATGAGTTCTTCAGTATTGGGGAAACACACGTAGACACCAGACTACAATGTACGTGAGCAGAGAAACAGGGTTCCTTGGTAACTTGTCGTTCCCGGATGTCCTTTCAACCATCAGGAAATCACAGGACGTGGTCACAGACATGGACGGCCTGCAGGTCAAAGCCAAAGGGCCTCCACTGCATGAGGTGAAATCGATTTAAGAAATTGCTCTCCCACTCTGAACACACATCGATAGAATTCAAAGGGATCTCGCATTTTCTGCAACTGCCTGTTGACTTTTACATTTCTTAGTGTCTGTTCATTACAAATAAGATAGCTTCAGTTTTAATAGGGTTTCATTCCTTTACAAAAGTCAATAGTGAGCTTTTTTGCCATTGTCCACCAACCTTGATCTCACTCATTGCCTGGCATTTTTGGTTTTTTATGGTAACCATATTCGGGCGAGCAGGAGGTGGAGCCTGACTGAGAGCTCGAGGACACTGCCACAATCACTGGCAGCCATTGGGCATTACGAGCTGTCAATCACATGGCATCTTCAGTCAAATACCTTCCGTGCTTTATGCTCTATTTCACACTAAATGGCCCCATTCGTATTGTATTGAAAGAACTTGAAAGTAGCGATTGAGACATTATAAATCAAGTGAGGAGCAAGGACTCTGCTGGGCATGTGAAATGATACAGGTTTCAAACAATGGCCTTGTATACAGTCTATAGGTCTCCTAGATTTGTAAGATTGTCTATCATCCAATTAGTTTCCATTGACACATATTTTTGTATATATGAGATTTACTGCATGTTGGTTACGTAGCAGAAGCATTTTTGAGTTCCATTTTCAAAAGTTGAATTTCATACATAAAAAATGTGTTCGGGCTATCTTAAATGTGTAATAGTCACTGAAACTTTTAATGTGGTTTGGGTGAGAAATAAATCCACAGAGCTAATTTTGAGTTTCCTTTCAATTTGTATGGTGCCTGAATCTAAATCAAGCAAATCTGCAACTAAGCACAGGACAAGCAGGTGGATTCCATTCAATTTATCACAATATTGATCTCCGGTATCATCTACTTCAGCACAACATAACACATCTACACTGTTCTTCTGAAAAGAAGTTCATCATTAATGTGTTTTTTCAGCAGAGTTTTAAGACTAAATGTTTGATATCCTCTTTATTTTTCAGAGAGCTGACTGTGTTTATACTCAAAACAACAGATTAGGAATTTCGGCCTTTGTGCTTTCCTTTTTAAAATCAAACGTGACTGTCTCTTGCTCTTTGTCTGCCTCATTCTGGCCTTGACGGCTGCAGACGGACCCAGAGAGTTGTGTGGAAAAAAACCAACACATTGTTGTCACAGATGGACTGACATTTTTTTATTCTACTGACCGCCTACTCCTTTGTTCGAGTTACAAACAATCTGAGATTTTATTTCAGTAAGAACTTATTGGATAGTGTGAGTGTGCAGTAGTTCAGCAACATCAGCCCAGCTAAACAGAAACTGTGTTCTCTGAAGCTTCATATACCCTTGTTTCATCCTTTTTAAAATGAAGGTACAGATACTAAGATTGACGGCTGTTTCTATTATAAGAGTGTCTAATTAAACACTTCCTAACAACAGGAACAAGAGTGTGACCAGATGATCGGAGCAGACACAGGAGAGCAGAGAAATCTTGGAACTAGTATTATTCCATTGCAAATGTTTTGTTAAAATAAAACAATCATTTGAGTGAACCGACTGAGCTGAATCCCCTCCCAAAATGATCTGGTTAGTGGAGCTTTCAGTCAGTCAGCCACTCACAGGACATTACTGCCTGGATAAATAGACAAGTATAAGGATACACTCACTGAAGGGACCATAGCAGCAGTTTATAATGCCTGATGGAATCTGCCCTGCAACATGAAAGACGGCCTCAGATCCTTGACTGGGATTAACCCCTTTCAGAAAGTCTGCATACTCCACAGCCCTCAGTCACAGAGTCGCACAAAGACACCTCGTCTTCTCTGTTCTGGCACACTCACTGGACACAATACACCGCAAACGTGAGTCCTTATTTAACCCACATCTTAACGCCCGGGCCACACTGGCTGTGGATAGGCTTGCTATTCATCTTTGCCTCATGTTAACAGAGTAGAGCAGCCAGACTGCCTGCAGTTCAGCCAGGGTAATGACTGTAGAAATTAGGTCTCACCACAGTTTCAATGTTTGTAACATTTCATGCACCCATTTCAAAGTAAAAGCGCGTTTCTTTTGACTGAATCCATTCATTTGTTTTAACAAGGCTTCGATTGTTATTACAAGACCATGATTTCACTCTATAGTGTCCTGACATTTAGTTGAGTACATAACCCAACTTTTATTCGAGGCAATACCGCTCTGCCAGTGTGAACAACACACAACCGCAACACACAGCCGAACCACGGTGCAGCTGCTCCGTGCCGGAAATGCTGAAATGATTCCTCCAATCGGCTACACTCCCTCTTATCCTCTAGAACAAGTAAGATCTTTTATAATTCATTATTAGGTGTCACAGACATATACTTGCTATACATAAATGGTGAGAGCTTTTAGTCTGTTAAAGGCTCTGTATCTATAGTCAATGCAATTGTCCAAAATCAGTTCCCTAGATGAAGAGAATGATCAGCGGCGTTTCTGTACAGTGAGTGACTCTGCAGTCAGTTGATCAGTACCACTGACTGAATCAATAAGTGAATGTGCGCCCTGAGTGAAACTGAAACTTAAGAATCCCCCACTCTTTTCCCCTCTGCACATAGAAGAAAGATGTAATTGACGTTGGATTTAATGATTAGGTGTTCCAAAAATATATGCGACCACTTTTAGTTTGTCCAATTAAATTCTCTGCTCTCAGTTTGCTAGTGTACAAGCTGAAGAACGTTCATGTGTGTTTCAGGTCAGTGAACAGGGCTCTGCAGTCCAAGCAGGTGATTCAGTACACTGAGAAGAATTGTGATGCCTATCACTACTTGGCCATACCCCAAGGAGGCACGGTCCCATCTAGCTTAATGGAGTAAGAGCCAAAACTTTTATTTTAAGTGGTCACCAGCACAAACACTGCCCGTAGTGAATCACCAGTCAATATCTCCCCCCATTGGCTTAATATGTTATTCTGTTTCAATCACCCAATCAGCTTATTGGGTGAAGGAGCAGGATTTATGTCATACAACAGCCATCATTATAAACTGTGTCTCTCCTTGGTCCAAAAGTAACACAAATCCAACAAATCCTACCAGTGCTTCTCTGCTCACCAACACGAAGCATCTTGTTTGTTTAATCCGTACAAAGCCTGCAGTGGAAAAAAGGAGGTATTGGGATTTTAACAGGTGTTGTACGCTAGACTACTTTTTTGCCAGGGACAGTGAGTCCCGGGAGTCTGTATTGATTGCTTAACAATAACACTGTGCTATCACAAGTTTCTTGGAAGTCGATATTTTCAGCACAGTATTTTCTCTTCATCTTAAATCTTTGTGTTGGCGTTAACAGTATATTAGTGTCTGAGTAAATGTTTGTAATATTTATTTGGATAGGCAAAAAAAGAAAAACCAACAGTGCTGGCCCTCCCAAACCATTCTATCTGGGTGAATCAAGTCAACCTTGCTGAAATTAATGGCACCAGCTGAGCGTGTATCCTGGACAGGGTTTCTGATTCTGATTCTGGGTAAACTTACTGAGGAGAAGCCACATCCATTACAACATAAGAGAGAGAATTTAGGCAAGGTTGGAAGATTAATTAGCATATGGCCCAGAAAAAAGCTGAAAGGACACACATGACAACAAGGTGAAACCAAAGTGTTGGACATATCTCACCCTAGCAGGAGTGGGAAGGAACAGCCCTAATGATGGAGCTGTCAGTCCCTCGTGATCCTGAGTACAAACAAGTACAGAGGACATGATGAACCTGAAGGAGATTGTTATAGGTGTTTTTCTGAAAGTGTCTCCTGTAGAAATCCTCATCATCCAGAATCGTAGCCCAGCAGGAGGGGCACACTTTGACACCCACTTGTGGTCTAAAGCCCATGGGTGCCCTTTGTGCAGGAGAGGGATGGACTCTCAGCTCGCAGACGTGACTTTAGGGACTAATCCTTAACTGAAAGATGCGACTTGGAGTGTTTATAAGAACCATTTATCGTCATTGCCGACACATTATGGATCTCTTGCCTCAAGAATTTTGATGATTGGATGCATCCACACACTGACTTGCAGATGTATGCCCTCTGCCAACGGCAGCGGAAGGAGGCATAGCTCAAACGGCTCTTTCTACAATATTTCAAGTTTACACAGGCAACAGGAAAATGATGAAATACAACCAGGGCCAAGGAAATGTAATTGTTATGCCAATAAAACTTCAATTCAGTTTGTCAGACAGGTTACTTATTCATATATTTTTCAGTTTTGAAAAAATAGATGGGGTGTTGCGTCTTAGTGGAATGTAATATACGGGCCCCAACAGGTGCGGATATGGGCAATTTATTATTATAATAGTTATTGCAATTTCAAAGCTCCTCCCAGTTGAAGGGAGAGCTGAAGCCATTTGCTGTTTTATTTATAAGGAGTTGGGCGCACACACACACACACACACACACACACACACACAGCATATTTAAAATGAGAAGTCAGAATGATGGCAGTGACCCAGGAACTGAGATAAATAATTCCCAGGCAGCTGCATTTAAATTTGTCATCCTTAGAGACCGGACAAAAAGTTATCAAGTCTAATTCTGTCCATATCAAGTGCTGTGTGTGTGGCAGACGACATTATAGATACTTATGGATCACTATTTTAGCTCAAAATTTAAGATTATTTATAAACACACCCTTATCATAAAAGTAATAAGTTCTTATCATGGGGGACTTGATTTGTCAAAATTAATGTTTAAGTCAATTGTTGTTAATCTGTATTGTGGACCAGGTATCTACATGTGTATTAAAAGGGGGTGATTCACACCCTAATGAACGTTTCTTCTGCAGACAGGATGACAAACATATATTTTAAAACCAGTTTGTGTGTTCAAGAATGTTTGATTGAAAAACATTGGATTTGACTTGTTGGGTGACAAAATCCAGTGCCAATCAAGCACCGGCTCTGACTCAGCCGGCACTTACCAGATGAAATATCAATGCAGATTTGAGCTGTGTACTGAAAATATTTGTTAGGTAAAATAGTTGTTTTGCATTTATTGTTATTTTTATTTAAGTTCAGTGCATTTTAAACCTTGGTTTATATATAATATGTTAAATTACAACATCCAGTGTGTCTGGCGCAGTTAAGGAACCAGCACCGTTATTACAAAAAGGTACCTAACCCCTAGTTTCCCAAACAAAATCTGTACCATATAAGACACTAAAATGATATGTATGAAAGTAGTGGTGTTATTTGCTGTTAATGATTGATTGATAGTGCTCTTTATTAATATGCTCTTTTTCATTAATGGTCACCACTAGAAACAGTGAATCCTTGAAACCAGAGTTGCTGCTGTCAGTCAAGTGACACAGAGACGAGCGATCCCTTGGTGCCAGCGTGCTGTCAGTCAGTGAGTTGATCATCCAGTGCCCTGTGGTCGGCCATGCATCTGCAGACCTGTGCTGGAAGTGTCCTTCTATGTATTGGGAGATAAGGCCAATTAAAATCTGACAAATGAAAATTGTATAAAATTGTAATCAGATAGAAAATCATTCATAACATTTACCATAAGCACAGGCTCTGCTCAGGAACCAAACTGCAAAACCCTATTTTGCAGTTTGTGCAAAGTGTCCACCGACAGATCTGTTTTTGAGTACAACAAGGCCTCAGCTGAGAGTGAGTGAATCAATGTTCAGACATAAAATAAAACCACTGGTGGTGCTTCATGTGCAAATCTTCTAGACAACACAGTATCTCTCTCTCTACATTTCCTTCAGCTATAAAAGGTCTCAGGCAAAGAAAGTCAATATTGGTCTGGCTCCAAGGTGACTTGGAACTGGCTTTCCCTCTACTCTATGGGGCTAAACTAATGACAAGCTAACCATTAGTTAGCTAACCATTAGTTAGCTTGTCATTACCGATATTATAGACCTGTTTTGTGAATGTTTAGGTTCCATACTTCCACTTTGATATTTTTCTTTTTCTTAAAGACCCTCTGAATATCCCTTTTTAAAGAAAACTCAAGACCAAACTTATTATATTAACAGCAAAATAAAATAAAGTATTCAAGACAATGCCCTTGTTTGGTCCCTCTGACTTATGTGTTTTATATATGACATAATTAGAAGTTGTTTAGATGAGGTATGAGGGTGTAATCAGCATTTTCAATATTCAAGATTTGTATTAAATGCACAACAATAACATTAAGCAGTCGCTGGCAGTGAAATGCTTGAGTCACAGGCTCTCTTCTAGCAATGCTCAAGTAATTACAACCCAAAAAATAAAATAGAAATAGTATAAAATAGAATATCAACATTTTAAATTGAAAATAAAGTATATTGGACCTGCTGGAAATGCTGCTAGTCTTAATAACTTCATTACTTTTATAAACAGAGCTGGCACTTGAAAACTCAGATGTAAGACCTGGTGATGAGTTGCATAGCCCGTGAACTGTGATCTCTTTACTGCACATCGTCTTTAAACAAACAATGAACTTGATTGTGTACCGGTAGTAGTTTGCTTTTTGTTGTGTGGTTCAGAGTCTGGTCAAACACACTGCTTGTGATAACATCGGTTCCTTTCAACATATGAAGTCAACTGGAGTCAAATGTCCCCAGAGGGCTGCCATTATCATGCAAATACCAGTTACCATTTCAAGTAAAAAATATTTTTTTACTTGAAAGAAATGAGAATTTAAATAAAACCAGCCCTCATAACTGTGATAGGTTACCACATTATCACCAGCTGAGGAGTGGAATTCTGATGCAGGTGCAGGTCCCCAAATTGGAGAAAAAGAATTCCTGCGGGTGTTGACATGCGGATGAGTCAAGCATACGTGCCGATCTGCACATCTCTATTGTGCACATACCAGGAATGCTCTTCCAAGACACATCTATTGTACATTTAAGCATATTTAATACTTTAATCAGTCAGTGTCATGTTTTAATTAGGACTTGCCATCTCCTATGATATACATGCATACCAGAAAGGTGTCATTTTTCTCTGTGACTCCCGAAGTCCCTTCAGGCTCCAACTGTCTCGGTTATACTGCTGGTAAAGGTCAAAAATGAAAAGTTTTTAAAGGGCACATGTTACAAAATAGCTCATTGTGTCAAGATGTAACTAAGAAACTTTTTTATTGTCAATATTGCTTTCAAACTTTGTTGTATTTTAAGTCTTGGTGAGTTCTAGATGTGCATTCAGTTATTTTCATACATTTTTTAAAGTCTAAATGTACGATGGGCACCGTAGAATTGCTTTGCTGCTGTGCATCTAAATTAGACTTCTCCTTTCTCCGTCTCTCTCTCTACCTGTCTGTCTGTCTGACAGTAAGTGGATTCGGAGGGACAATTAGCATTAATCTGCCATGCAGCTCCAATAAACGACTCCTAATAGACTCCACTGCAACAGACTGCACAACGAGAGATACACTGGCCAGCCAACACACATCTGCTCTTCCGTCCAATCAGCATTTTTCTGCATCAAACACAAAATAACCAAAACATCATTATTTTCCAGCAGTGATAACAAATCAAGATGAGAAATTACAGTAAACAAGCTGACATTAACACCATAAACAACATTTCTGCAATCAACACCAAGCAAAACACGAGAAAAAAAGGGGGCAAAGATAGAACATCCTGTTACATATCAACAACCAACGTCTGATGCCCCATCATCTTTTCTGTTACAGACAAACAGGCGTTAAATACTGTTTATTCACACTGAATAGGTCTTTCCGCTGTAGAAAACTAAAAAAAGCTAATATCATTATGAGTAAAAAGGCTGTTCTCCAGTCGACTCTGTTAAAGCTAAGATCAGACTTTTATTTCATTCAAACTTTTAATTGGTATGTTTTTAATTTGACTGTTTCAGTAGAAAAGGCTTTTATGAAGTGGACTAACCATTAATGGTCCACTATATCTTTTGTCTTCTGTGTCGACTGAGAGTTGAGTCTTGTTCCGGGCACACGTACATGCTCACACATTATCAGTTGATACCTAAAATAGGGTCCTTGTCGGTTTGCCGCTCCTCACATGTGTACCTGATCCCACATTCCACTTCAGTAGGCCGATATATTGAACCTGTGGCATGCAGAGTTGGCGTTTAAATTCAGGACGACTGGCACATGCTGAAACGATTTATTTGCCTTCAGGCCCGATACACTCAACAATCTTTCAATTCTATCAGTTATCGTAAGCTAGGTTATCAAGCTAACATTAACTTGTCTTAAAAATTTGTAATATATGTGAATAAAGAAATTATTTCATTCTATTAAAGCCTTAACTCGCCATCTGCTATCGCCATCCCAATAGCCTGACATCAAGGTCACTGAGTGAATGGGTGATAATGAGTAAAGTGCAGTAAAGCACTTTGAGTTCTACAATACAATCCATTTACAGAGAAGGGGTAAAAAAATGTTATATGGGGATAGTAAAAACATACAATATAAATATTTGAAATCAGGAACATCTTCCTGCTACTAGCCGTTACTGCATTGGTATTAGAATAGGCCATTTCCAGCTGAGAACCCCCCCAAAGCCAACCAATGAATTCAAGTCAGGTGCTTAGCAGCCTGTGCGTAGAACAGATAATTACACTTATTATACAGCACACTCTGTTGTCGATTAATAAGGTGCACCTAGTTAAAACTAAGACAATGTAATACGGCTGTCCTGCAATACATCCTGTTCTAATGGAGGTTAATGTTCAGATTTTAATGAAACTGTATTTCCACATCCTCGTGTACGGCCATGGTCCCACAGCTGAGTGTGTGCAGGGTCAGAGGGTTGTTTTGTTGAATATGTAAGTCTAGTCTGCCTGATTCCATTGAGGTTAGAGCGGGGGGGCTGCCCGATTGGGCCATCCCCTTTTAAAAAGAATCCCCTAATGTCTAGACCCTCACAAATTTTGTAAATTATGTTCTCTTTTATTTTGGATGTAACGCTTACCCAAAAAGGGTAAGCGTTACTTTTAAGCATAATCTTTTAAGCATTGTAAGAAAAAGATGTTAGAAATTGATTAAACTGTTATCTGCCTGTTTCTCCACATCCAATATCTGTTCCAACTGTCCCTTAAGGTGCTCCATGCACCACTATGAGCAGTGCAAAGAGTTCTTTTAGAGCTTTAAATTCTGCAAAACTCTGCCTTATATACAGGTTATAGCTGCTTTAAGATATTCATCAACCTTATTGCAGAGGTACCAAACATTCTGAAAGAGCATTCACTGAATTGAAGACTAAATGAGAATAAAGAGTCAACAGCAACAACAAACTAAATGCACCCCACACTTGAATGTTATGATTTAGTCAAATACTGCAGAAATATTGTTTAACACTCTCCCTCAAAGTATTGAGAATTTCTTTAACTCTAGAGTGAGCCTGTAACTCAGGGGAATACTTTATGTTTAAAGAAAGAAGAGTAGGGACAAATATCCAAAATGGCTGTGCAGAGAGGTATATTTTGGAATCTGTCAGGCTTCACCCTCCTCTAAGCAAAGGTCAGTCTATCTCCATCGGCAGCCGGCATATTGATTGCTCAGATTGGCTCGGCACAGCAAACACATCTAGGCCCATCCAACGCTCCTCAAAGTTTCAAATTATGTCACTCCACGAAATATCAATTTATGTACGTTTCATAATCCAGACACTTATTCTATAAAGCAGAACAGGACATTATTCTCTTTCATAAAAATGTCAATATGTGGCAATCTGACTGGACACTGACATTTCTAAATTGATCGATAATGGAGATCTGATGGGCATCTTGTATTATGTGAAAAGGTTTCAGTTTAATTATGTTGTGAGTCAAATAGGCAGGAGTCACTGAAACAGTTAAAGAGGGACAGTTGATGCATCGATGACACAAATATTTGATATCATCCTGAAACAAATACTTTAGAGATTTTTTTTTCACAGACCTCAAACAGTGTTTGATTCCAGGAGCAGGTGGGGCCGGTGGAGCCGGTTGACCATTAAGGAGAGGGTTTGTGGTTCGATCCCTGCCTGATCCAGTCTGTACGCCAGAGTGTTAGTGGGCATGACACTGAACCCCAGATCGCCCCTGACGACTGCACCGTGTGAATGATACAATGATTTTTTTATTTACTACTAAAATGGACATGAGTAGTCGTGAACTGGGCAAAACCTGTCACCTATCCAATACTTTTGTAGCCACTGTTATATTATTTATTGGTTTATCCATAGATCATTATTCTCAATCGTGGTTGAGTTCTCATCAGACCATATACTGTCTTCAGAAATAAGCACTAAGGATGATTAGTTGTGCATAGAGCTTTGGAAATAACCCTTCCCCTTTTCATGTCATGAAACATTTGCATTTAATAATGCATTTCATACTTATTGCACATATAGGTCTCATCGCCTTGAACCTCTTATTCCTGTGCTTTCCAATCTTAGTTCAGAGTGCTCTTCCGAGGATCCACGCTATGAAATCATGTGCCCACACACTTAAATTGTCTTCACAATTTAAAAGAGCCCTGTAATCACTTCTCCTAACCGACAAGTACTTTTCATATGGACAGCCTATACAGCCTGGCTCCAATCAATATGAAGTATTATGACCTTTCATATTGTATATACTGTAATTTCAGTGTGCACTTCTTATTGGAGATGACTTTTCTCTTTGGTCTTACTTGTAATCAAATCATGTATGTTGCAACCCCAGTCCAGTTCATCTGCACACGGTTTCATAATGATCAGGTATCGTTGAACACTTCTCATAATAACAAGTGAGATCTCTACTCTGCGTTTGTTACCATTGTTTCATTTCTGTGTTGACCAGTTCATTAGACCTTATTGCATTGTCTGCCTGTGAAATTATTAATATAATTCAACATCCTGCTCCTTACATACAAAGCCCTTAACAATCAAGCCCCTTCAGATATCAAAGAGATCATTACACAGATTATCAAAATAGATCATGTTCGCTCCCAAAACCGGGTCAGGTGAGTCCTGAACCATCCTTTAGTTATCCTGCTATAGGTGTAGTCTGCTGGGGGAACTCCCATCATGCACTGAGCACTTCTCTCTCTACTTCTCTCTTTTCTCTCTGCCCCGAACATTCATTTATTTGCTACATGTCATTAACTGCCCTTTCCACCCTCTCTGATGGCATCTCTGACTCAAGAGCTGCATGACAACAGTTATTATTATCATTATTATTCTATTAATTGGTGCTGTTGTCATGAATAACATCTTAAAATCTATAAATATCATTCTTATTGTTGTCATTATAACAACTAGTCTGTCAGAGATGAAATTATATGATGGTACACAACTGTTCCTGGTCCCTCTCTCTCTCTTCTCTCTCGGGCTCTCATCCCCCTCATCTCTCTCACTCTCTTCTCTTTCCTCTATTCGAGCCATCTCTCCTCTCCACCCACTTTTTTCTCCGCTCACCCCAACCGGTCCATCATTTTTAAGGCATTGCCCTTCTATGTAAAGTGCCTTGAGATAATGCATATTATGATTTGGCTCGATACAAATGAATTCAAATTGAATTGTACATCCAGAGTTTTTTAATGTCTTTTGACACCAAATCCTCTGGGTCAACTGTCCTCAAGGGATGCTACTCTGCTACTCTGCTGTGTTCCTGCATGGAGCAGACGCTTTCAATTTCACTCAGCCTTTGCACCACAATTATGGACTAAAACAAAACATATCGTCTTACAACAACAAAGGGCAGACCTAATTTATGGATGTTGCTGAATTGTTTTGCTCGTCTTTGCCTCGTGGTTCAGTGAGTTTTGGTCGTAGTAGGATAGAGATGGAATCTCTGGAGTCTGGGCTTTCATAATACGCAGCTTATGTTGTTAACATGAAGTGGCATGACTGTAGCTACCTGCTTGTGCACATTTAGAGTTTGTGTGTTTGTTCGACATTCCGATTTAACTGCTTGGTGTGAAAATGGTTGTTGTAGTGATCATGTCCATGTTGACAGAAATGCGTAACCTTGTTAGTGTCTGTAATGCCCATGGTTTTATTAATAAGGCAAAATAAATGTTTAATCTGATTCCTCAGTTACTAAATGGAACAACCAGTTCAGTACTGGTTTTGTAAAGGAATCAATGGCTGCAGCCAATAGTGGTCGGGTGCTCCAGTGGAGGGGGGTTTCCAACCCATAGTCAGTAAACTATAGTCAACAGTAGAAAGTCTTTATAGACCTGAAACATACTTGTGATGAAAAACACTATGTATTTGAAGAGTACATCCACCAGTGATAATAATGTTGTCTTCTGTCACTGTGTGTTGTTGATGACACAATCAGCCGTGTGGAAGCCGCAATGGTTTTTCGGATTCGATTCAGTCTGCCAGCTGCATGAGCTGTGCTCCATGCAGTAACAATCCATCACAAGCTCTGCATGGGGCACATTCCAAGGCACTCACTCCATCTCTTTGCCCGTTCTCCCCGTCTCGGATTTTGTCTCTCCCCCTGTTCCCTCTTTTCATCTCCTCCACACTGTCCCTTCTCTCTCTCACAACCTTTTCCACCAATTTCTTTTCCATTGCTTGTGGCACTTTTTCCACACAATCATACTATTTTGTAACACAAAGCAGGATCGGATGTCAGTCTTACATCCGGCTCTACAAACTTTTCAACAATGAGAAAGAAAGACTGGGCATTTTCCTGGCATTTTCTGTAGAGGCTTTATTTGAGAACGCAGATGTCCAAGTCCCCTGCAGTTGCTGCAGGCAATTTGTGTGACTTTTCCTGCCTGCCCCTCATTACAATCAGGAACATGTTATTGTGAGCCGCTGTGAGAATACGGCAGGGAAATGACCAGAAAATTCACAGCGAGCGAGTGGGCACGTTGATGATGTTTCAGGAACACGATGGACTCAAAAAGAATACAAATATCTCAGGATATAAAAGAGGATCCGTACACAAAGGAGACCCGGACCAAGATGTCAACTTGGAACAATGAGATCCAAGAGCTTTTGGTGATGAGGGCTGATGTTGATATGTTGTAAACAAAAACACATTATTCCTGCTCTGGATTGTATACCTCGTCCTGCCTCCTGGATGCTCTACTCAGGTGCCATCCCTCATTTGAATGCGCTGGACATTTACCTGTTGTTGTGGATGTATCTGATCCAAACATTATCCAACTGAGCTCTTCATATGTGAAACTCTATATGGTTCTCATAGTAATGCCACTGTACATCTTAACCTAGACACTGCTGATAAGGTGCAGATATAAAGCTGGAGCTGGGTTCTTTTGATTTCTTCTTTTCTCCTGTCAGCAAACCAGTGTTAATTTCGTTAACGAAAACGATAACGAAAACTATTCGTTAACGAAGCTTTTCCCATGACTAAGACGAGACGAAGACGTAACGAAAACGGAACTTCGAAAATAAAAACTAAGACCAAATCTATTTTAATTTTCGTTGACGAAACGAGACGAGACGAAAATGTTGGTGGTTGACTAAGTCACAATAATTTTTAAAACATCATCGTATCAGGCCGTCATGAAGTATCAGGAGCAGGCGAGTGTGTGTGTCTGTGTGTGTGTGTGTGTGTGTGCGTGCTCCGTCTGCTCTCAGATAGTGCTCCGGTCCGTAGCCCCGCCCCCTGCCCCCGCGCACTCGCCTCTCTGAGCTCGCTCACGTGACTCAGCCTCTCAGTGACTGACTGCTTCTTAACTATGGAAACAGTGAAAACACAGAGTTTCTCTGGTCTCAGCTGATCAGAGATCAGCGCCTCAGCTTCTTGTTCAGAGCAGACGCTGCAGTTGGTTTCTACCGAGCTGCAGTTTCTGTGCTCGCCTCCAGTCTGACCTGCTCTCCCTTTTTGTTTTCACATTTAAAACTAAATATATATTTTTAAGCTGTTAGGCTGCAGCTATATGTAGACTAAAATGGAATTAGTTTTCGTCGACTAAAACTAGACTAAAACTGAGAAGGATAAAAATGACTAAATGTGACTAAAACTAATATGCATTTTCGTCAAAAGACTAAGACTAAATCAAAAATAGCTGCCAAAATTAACACTGCAGCAAACACAGGTCTTCCCTATTTGGTCCCAGAAAAGTGGAGGATAAAAAACATCCATGTGGACTCTCATGGATTCGCTAGAACCCCCAGAGCTCCGAGGTATGACGAACGGGTTATGCCTCGGTATATCCACCGCCGCTCCATTCTGATAAGCATGCAGCTTAAAGAGAGTAAGAGAGCACGAAGCTCATCCCTCCATTTGGCGGATTTTTGAGCTTTCTAAATAAACAATAGACGGATTCATTCATTGGGTTAGAATGGTACCTCACCAGTATTGATTGGGTTGATGAAAAACACACGTAGCTGGCTGGGTGTTAATTAGTGACCTACATGCAAGGTTAACATGTTGCTGATGTCAGCGAATGTTACGGGTTCTTGGAAAGAAAAATGGAAAAGATAAATGGATTGAATTCATCAGCAATTCCCAGTGAGCAGTGAACAACCTCTGTTGTTAAGTCTGGATGAATTTAACAATTTTTTTCCCCCTTGATAAAATTCACAATTCATTCATACATGCATCTTTAGTGAATCCAGTAAACAAGAGCAGGCTGGGGAGCGTCTGAGCAAATCAATAGGCTTCTACCATGAAATCAGATTTTACTTGTTTGAAATAGGAACTAAATAAATGTTGCCCACGATGCATTTGCATTCATGCAGCTAAACTAATGTGGCCACATGTGTCAGAGACAACTTCTGAATTCTGAGTTATCTGATCTCAACAAACCGTCAATGCATATGGTCGTGTTCCATAGAGCTGCCAGTCGGGTCCCCTGGGACTCATGTCGATACAAAGTTGTCTCCATCCCGTCACAAAGGTTTGCATGTGGTGGGAATGGCTGCCAAGCTTCATCTAACACAATTACTAGGCCAAACAGCTTCCAGATGTGCAAAATCGGCATTTGCAACAAATGGAATGATTCAGCACAAACGTGTATCAGGTTTGATAATGCTACCACTTTGCTCTACCATGTGTACATCAAGAGCTGTAGATTAATGTTGTCTCTGATGTCCTGTGATAATTCCCGATCATGGACGACTGACATCTATGTATTACTTGGAAGCACCCAACTCAGCTCAAATCATTTAGAATGAGGGTAGGTACGTTAGCAGGTGGAAGTGGAGCTGGAGGAAGGTCTGACTCTCTCAGGCTTCAAGCTCAGATCACATGGATTTAGGTTGCCATAGCCGCAATCATTTTTCTTTTACCTGCAATTTTACTGAATAGCTGAAGGTGTAGGAGAATCTTTTCTTTTCCAATTTCCATCAACAATCAGCCACGTTTAATGAATCGGGTCAAGGAGGCTCATCAGGCTGAGGTTATGTAACAAAGCCTTGATATTAACAGGGCAAATCTGTCTTATATCTTGTCTCTTTCTTGCAACCGTCTGATCTAGGAAGACCGAATCTTTGAAGAAACTGTGTCAGAAATATCTCTGTGAACGACTGTCCTACTTTGGTAATTCCTAATGAGACTTATCTCAAATTATTCAGGACAATGATAATGTCTGCCTATATGTGTCTCATACAAAGAATAGTACGATATCAGAACTGTTCTGTCGAGACCCTGTCGAGAAGTTTTAAACCAAAATTCTATTTGAAACTTTGAAAGTGTGCAAGTTATACAGCTATTTATTTTGTAAACAATAAGGAAAACCCAAGTTTTTGTAATTGAACATACAATTTCTGGTTATAAGTTCACTGGAACACAAAATTGGGATGTTCTGACTGTTCCTGCCTGAATGTAATAGCAAAAAACATATTCATAGAATATTGCATTGCATTGACTTTCTAATAAATGCAAAAAGAAAATGCCATATTCAGCGCAAATGACGTGTAATTCATTTTTTTGTGCCTTATGGCTTTTTTTTTGTTGCTCTTCTGGTGTTACAGTGAGGAGCAAATACTTGCTTTTATTTCACTTCCACCTCATTTACAGTCAATGTTGTTGTAAATAATAACACAGCAGGTATTTGGAAGCAAAGACGGAAACACACTGAGCACCATTTGCCCACAAGGAGACATGTCATGAAAGGCAGATTCTTGTGTCATTTCAACACGGATAAAAAAATAAATGAACAGGTCCATGTTCCAAGCTAAAATAAATCGTACTTTCTAGTTTCAAACTCGAGTCCAAAACAAGTGATACAGTGAGTTAAGAGGTAAATAAAAAAGCATATTAATATATTACATATGCATTAAGACATCAAGCAGAGATTCATCCACATTTTATTTAGGCCATTTTATCAAATCACAATCTCTTTAAAACTAAATGATACTGGGTTGTGGGAGATCTTTATAATAAGCAAACCATAAGAAAGCATTTTGACAATTCTATCCAGACGTGAGCCGTGTCCTATGTCTCATTCATTCAAGTTTATACATTCCCTTTTGGTCAGAAATACAAACCAAATAGGTCAAGGACTCAGCACCAAATCTGCACTAGAAACACTGTCTATAGAGAGTTTGACAGTTTTCACAGCTCACCCCCGAGGGACACAGAGTGGGAAAGAAGGTGGTAAGTCAAATGAATAAAAGCATTCTGGGTTGAGAAGTGGGGGAATTCTGTTTGGTCTGATTTTAACGTTGTGATGTGATGTGATTTGATGCAGCAACGCAGAGGCCGAAGTGTTCGCCGGCTAAAAGTAAATGGATTCAGAGCCGCAATTAGCATCACTGTGCCAAACAGCTCAAATTAATGAATCATAATGGACTCCACCGCAAAATGTGGCAACAGAGTATACGGAGAGAGAGAGAGAGACGTAGCCAGCTTCACTCTTCATGTGCATCCTCCTCGTGTGTATGCTTATCTCCTTCTCAGGTGTCCCTCCTTAACTCTCCATCCTCTCCTATCTCTGTCACTACCCTTGTCTCGCTTCAAGCCATAGCCAGCTATCTACTGAGGGAGATCCAGCTCGGGAAAACGGGGAGCGATAGAGGCGCTGAGGGACATAGAGGGAAAGATGCGTCCCTGTCAAATTAAGCTGCTTATGAATCTGCTCGACACTTTGTTTCCATTGTCTCTGGATAATTGTGTGTATTGGCTCCAGGGTGAATTCTGGCGTATTTGTATGCATGCATGCGTTTGTGTGCAGAATCGAAGCTGCAGGTGTCTGCACTCAGAAGAAACCCTGTTGCACTAGATTATTCATGCTTGCGTAACTCTCCTGGCTGCATTTGTGAGGGAGATGGGGCCAAAATTGGAGGTGAAGAAAATAGGAAATGGGACATAAGAAATAAAAGCATCTGATGGCAGAGTGTCATCGAGTGACTTTGAGGCTTCTTGGCTTATCTAGATGTACTGGCCACCTGTTTGTTAGGTATTTCCATAGATGACCCTGCATTCCCTTTTTTGTAGTATCAAATAACTAATTAAAACCAAACAAAAAACATTGACATGCATGAGTGTGATAGGAAGCACCTAAAACGACACACCCACTGCTATGGGAAAATACAAATTGAATGTGTATTTTGACTTTATGGTTTGGTCTATGTCACATCCACAAACATTGAGGATGAGGGATTTGTGATCTATACTGCAGTCAGCCACCAGGGGTTTATTTAGGCGTTTTGGCTTCGACCAACATGCTAACTAGCAAAAAAATCCAAATTTGAAAAGATCACTTCAAAATGAGTGCGAAATACTGCTGTTTGAAATATCAGGTTCCGTTCTTTTATATAAAAAAAGGTGCAGGTTTATTTTTGGTGATGTTCATGTGTGCTGACGGCGGGAACCTCTCGACTTCATGGAGTTTAACTTAATATGCTTATATGCTTTAGACAATATGCTAATTCACATTCTTTGATTTATTAGATGAGATCAATACCGCTCACGTGAAGAGTGAATGGTTGGAAGAAGAGTCAAAGTTAGTGTGACACCATCAAAAAGAAATTCTTTCCGTGCAACATTTCCTACCTAAGCATCGTTAGGGTTAGGGTTAGGGAAATTGTTAGAACACACAACTTGCCACATCTTCAAACTGACATGAGTAAAAAAATTCCATTTGTTTGTGTTGGAATTAAACCGACAAGACAAATCATGTTAATTTGTGAGTTTCCGAGGTTCTGGTTGGTGTATTTTTGTAATTTGGAGGGAGCCAGGAGAGCTTTCCACCTGCTCCTTGTCCGCATGCACACACAAGAAACGTACTGATTATTTTTTCTAACTGTCAGGAAGAGAACGAATGAGGATTTTTCTTGAAATATTCAAGAAATCCGCGGTGTTGCCCTTTTCTGATGAAATAAGAAGCAAAGCAAAGTGCTGACAGGTGTCACAAAAGGACACCCTTCAGAAAGTCCTCAGAGTGATGATTCCTTTGCTGCGGCTGCTTTTGAACACTTCTTAAGTGTGACTGTACAGCGAGGTCTATTTGAGCAAGCTGATGAAAAGCAGCTTCTTAGAACGGGTTTTAACGGCATCATAAGGAATTCAAACGTGGCCCTAAGAAGCATCTATTAGGATTAATATAAGACAGAGTGGGTAGAGGCATATACCGAATAATATGTTTGCTGACGGTTTGTCTCTCCCATGAGTCTTTACTCAGAATAATATCTGCATATCAATGAGCAGGTGAAATATCTGCTCTCCCATGTTCTCCTGAATTACACACCTATCACACCATCAACAGGTGTTCATGTTGTGGCTGAAGGGTGTAAACAGAATCGCTGCATCCCAATTAATGCTTATGAGAGATATTTATACTGCACTGGGAACGTTAACATCTCCCTATGGATCCAACGGAACAACACACACACTGTGTTTGTGAGTGTGTGTGTTTGACATTTTCGTCAGGTAGGCACGGACCCTCTCCGAGCTTGTTTTCGCCCTCAGGGCATGGTGAGGTGTTTATAAGATACTCGCAGATGCAAGGTTTACCAAACACCGGTGTGTCGGCATGTGAGTCGCTGCTTTGCTGTATATAAATGATCATCTTCTCCTCCCTCCTGCAGCTTCAAATCCCTGTCCACACAGAACCGTACCTCTACACGCGCAGCTTTTCATTAACCGTGGGCAAAGGGGATGGATTTTTGTATTCATAATTTTGTGTTAGATTATCAGCTTCATTATTTTGAGAGGCAATGTGTGTTGAATAACCCCAGTCTGATTATTCCCCCAGGCTCTTAAGTCAAATTAAACCTGGTCTGAAGCATTTGTATGTGGGGCCCTGCGTGTGTCTGTGTGTGTGTGTGTGTGTGTGTGTGTATGCTTGTCTGTGTCTGCCTTAGACTACTGATATTTAAATGTAATTAAAACCACTTTAATCTCTGCCAGGTAAACAGGGCCTAATAATTAGGAGCAGATTCCTCACCGGTCCAATTGGCTTTGGCATCCACCCACAGTCTGATCAGTAGGAACATGCAGGCTGTTTTGTCCTGTGATTAGATTTACGGCTGCTGCTGCCGTTCATTTCTAAATCTTCACGTTATGGCAGTGAAATAAGAAAGCTTCCTTGAAGCATTCTATATATTTACATCAATTCAATCTTGTTATCTGTGAAGAAATTATAACAAAATTGATGCAATGCAGTCACAGGCATGATTTATATTGGGAGAGAGGATTTAACAATTTAACCTTTGTAGAATGTGGTTCCGTTAACCCAAGCCCCTTACTACCTAAATCACAACGTCCAATTCAGTTTAACCTAAAAACTCATTTTACTTTTCTCTCAATAAAACCACAAACTGCTGCTTTTCATATTTTTTTATCAATGAGCAGCTGTGACCCAATTCAGACCTTATTTCTCCAGGGGAAGTGAGGTTATTTTAACTTTACCTGTGCTGGTCAGGAGGGAACATGTTCGCCAGATGTAGGTAAATGTCCACCTCTACCTCAGTAATAAATAAAACTGCTGTCACCTTGTTTCCCTGTGGACTCACTGGTCCTCATCCTTTCATTTCCTAATGTTTGAAATTAGTTTCAGAATGTTTTTAATTCCTCACCATAACTTGTGATGTGTATCCAGTCCACATGGGGCTGCTGGTTGTATTATTTTTTTTAGATATGTTTATTTATACCAAACACATGCACAGACATGCACAACACACTCGTGCAATGGTAGGTATATTTATCCTCTTCTTTTAACCCATCTGGTGCAGGACACACAGAGCAGTGAGCAGCCATGTACAGCGCCCGGGGAGCAGATGTTGGGGGGAGTAAGGTGCCTTGCTCAGGGGCACTAGACAGGGTAGGGAGAATCCTCTTGGATTTTTTGGACAGATCAATCCATGTTTGTCTTTTGTTGTTTCTCCATGGAGTTGAACCAGAGATGAACCAAAGACCTTGTCTGCCCATAGTCCAAGTTTCTGCCACTAGTCCACCGCCTACGGTGATGCCCCAAAAATGTCTCAATCCGATCCCCGGTTTGGAGCCATACCAAAGTTGAATTAGTTCTTCCCTGATCTATACCGCATACTTCCACACACTTTCATCTTAATTTGTTTGGTGATTTTTGTTTAATTTTGCCCCCAAACATACACACCAAGCAACAAAAAAAACAAACATGCAGGGGTGAAAACATAACCGCCTGTTATCAAGGCAATCTTCAAAAATTGCAGTACTATATATATATATATATATATTCCGTTATCCAAATCCAATAAATATAAAAACACTGGTTAGTCAATTAGTGTCACATAATTGGTTTGTGATTTCCCTCTACATTTTATCCGCTGGAGGCTGATCGTTGTTGTTTGTCAATACGAGCTGGCTCTGGATCCTCTCTGCAGGTGGGTGTGAGCATGCATGGATCCGCCGCGTGTCTACATGCTTCAATCTGTGTTAGGATTGCTAATGAGAGCAGCTGGGAGTTTGCATATGTAGCTGTAGAAGCAGGTGTGAGCGTGTTTTCATACAAGGATCCTGAAGCGAGACAAAAAAAATACACCCCAGACAATTAAAACCCCATGATCTTCAAAGCATGTGTAATTGTCTGCATCCCTGTGTGTGGTGTGTGTGTGTGTGTGTGTGTGTATGTGTGCAGCCACGCTATCAGCCTCCTCCACACCGAGAGCCACGACGCACAGCTACAAGTCAATTAGCTTCCGTTCCGCTTCACTCAACACGACTGTGAACTGGCGGAGAGGGGACTTTGAGATGCAGACTCAAAGAAGAAGCGCACCAACGTTTCAGCAAATAAGGCTGTTTGATCAACTCTCCGTCACGTGAGCTAACAAGCGGCCAATTCCCATATCTCCCCAGAAATCAATGGGCGTGTCGTTCACCATCAATGCACATGCTCCTGGCCCCAAAAACAATCGGTTGGTTCCTGGTTATCAGAGGTTAATGACACCTTGAAGTGATGCGCCACTAAAATCTTGATAAGGCTTTAGAGGGCAGCATGGTTTTGTTATATTTGAAAAGGAAGCACTCATTGTTTCACTAAGTACAACTAACTGTACCGGAGAGAAAGTGCTTTGTTTCTAGGTGGTTTTTTATTTTAGAAACGTTTGCAGGCATATACAGAGGCCGGAGAAATGGCCCCAAGCCAAATAAAGGTAGAGTTTAGTTTTTCCAACTACGATTGGTTATACAGTTTGCAACACATTGTATCTGGCTTCATACTGTTAGTTCAGCATGTATGGAACACAGGCAATTAGTTATAAGTTAATATATAAAGAGGAGGAGTGCTTTGTTGAAAGACAGATGTTTGATTGAAAACTTTGCACAAAAATTGGTAACTGGGCTTTGAGTTAAAATACTTGTATATCTATATAAATATATTTAATGTAAATTATAAAGTGCTATTTTCTTCCAAATACTGCAACTTCCAACTTGTTTTAAAATGCATAAATTCAATATTTCTCACATTCTCCCTTTATTATTTCTTACTGTGATTTTGTGCAATCTTCTAATGTTGTACTGATTATTGTATTGTACCTACGGCATATAGGTAGTAATAATGGGATAACAGTAAATAACTCAACAGTAGCCAATGTAAAAATGAGTGATCTGATTTAACCAATGCACCACCCGTCAGACCACACCAACTAAGTCTGTGTCTGATGAAACTACCAATACTGACTTCTATACAAATGTATCAGCTCCTCATTTGTAAGAGAAACTATGTGTTATGTGGACTCACATGTTAATCTATCCATGTGTCTACTAGTTCTACAAATGTCTGTCTGTCTTTGGTTTCACACTTGGCGTGTGTATTGTTAAGCACCAAAGGAAGTGCAGTGCTATAAACCAGTGCACTATGAGCTTCACTAGGACTGGGGTCCATTAACATGAGGAATAATCATTTCCATACAGGAAAATAAGTGACAGTTAAACTTCATTTGAACTGTGGGGTCTTAATTGTTTCTACAGAAAAAATATATATATTAACAGAACAAATATTTCATTAAAAAAGGACCACAGAGCCGAGCGTAATAATAATCGGTTCATCCATATGGTATCAAACTAATTAAAGGAGGAGGAGTCAACACAAAACTAATTAAATATAAAAGTATTTTTGGATGCCTTCAGGTTTCAGAGTCCCAGTTGAAAAAAGGAAACCGGTGGTCTTTAGCTAATGCCTCAGTAAAGCTGTCATTGTAAGCCGGGGGACAGGGAGATCCACTGGAGCACAAATCTCTCCTCCTGATATAATCCAGGGCTAAACCTTTTGCTTTGCTGGCACCCAGCTCCACCCGGCGAGCTGCAGGACGAGACTAACGGCTCAGGGTGGCCAATAAAACTACCGCTATCGCCAACCAGTCCAGCTGGTAATAGGTGGAGCAGGAATATCAATGTTAATGACCTGAGGTTTATTTAGCGCAATTACCGAGGTGCTTTATACATTACAACTGCTTTTCTGCAGAGGTACATGCAAGTAATGGAGGATGTGGTCTCTTACAAACAGTAAAGGGAGAAATTCATGGGGCAGTTTTGGGAAAAATAACAACGTTCGCCTCTCTGCTTGTCATATTCGCTATTTGCACCAGGCTGGCCTCATTTGTTGGATCACCTCCTGTCACCTAAATTGTACATCCTCGTTTCAGCAGGAGGGAAAGAACATATGTGTCGGAGTTAATTGTTGCAAATGACTTTCACAGCATCCTCCACATGACATATGGGAGCTCGGGTAGATGTCACGTGCTGCAAATCTGTGGGTCTAATTAACATAAAAGCATTTAAAAAAAACAGAGACAACCCACATTTAGTTCCCGTGAAGGCCTGATCTTTCATATTCCAAAAGTCTGAGTTCCTTTTGTAAAGAGGATATGAGTGAGAACACCGACACTGTGTCATTCATCATTATCACAGCATGAAAGATGTGAAAAAGAAAAGGACAGACAGGGAATGCAAACAGGAGGAACACAGAGAGGGAAATGGGAGGAAAAAAAAGCAGTGGGAGGGAAGGCAACAAGGTTACGCATGTGAAGGCCTCCTTTCTTTTCCCTGACAGCTTAAATGGTAAATGGATGGTAAATGGATTTGCATTTATATAGCGCTTTTCTAGTCTTGATGACCACTCAAAGCGCTTTACATTACAGTTTCACATTCACCCATTCACACACACATTCATACAGTGCATCTATCCCAGCACTTTGTTATTCTAAGGGGGGGCCATTCGGGGTTCAGCATCTTGCCCAAGGACACTTCGGCATGCAGATGGTTCAGACTGGGAATCGAACCGCCGACCTTCAGGTTGGAGGACGACCACTCTACCCCTCAGCCACAGCCGCCAAATGTGTTGGTTGAGCGGGACCTGTAGCACAGCTGCAATCTGAAGCCATGCCAGATGTAAATTGTGCATTATGATGCTGGTGTTAATCACCACCAGTAATTATGTGGTTTTAAACACGCTGCTCTCTCTTCCTTCTCTGGGTTTGAGTTTCTGGGGGAAATTTGCGCATTCGCCAAACACCTAATCTTTCCTCCATTTGTGTTTTCCATAAAAAAATGAATAGTATGCACGTCCTGTTCAGACCTGGTGTAAACATCTGTCCGAGGAGATGTGGTCGTTGTTTAGTAGTCTGTTCACACCTTGTGTTAAATGTGTCCTGAACCTGTCTCCTGTGACCATCCTACTTCCCATCTTCTGCTCTATATGCAAAAATACAACTAAGTCATTTCATGTAAAGACGTCTGAGACAGATATGTCCAATGTCCATGTGTTTGAGCCCGTCTGTTGGGACGAGCGAGCAAGAGAGAGAGGAGTCAGGAGGGGCTGAATGAATGTTGTACAGAAAAATGTCACCTTGATCAGTGTTTATGTTGTTGATGGAGGCTACGTATAAATAATGTATGGATGCCGAGAAGCGTACAAATAGGTTTCATTCTCTGGTTATATGCTCAATGCCCAATACCTCATTCGAATATGTTGTCGAATACAATGACAATAAATATGAAATATTAAAATATATGTCTTATTGTGCCCAATAGCCTCTATGTTCCCTCCATGCTTCGTACAGTTTCTTATTCTCTTTCGCTATTGCGAGGTAATTAACTATGAGCAGGTCATGAAAACTTAAATTAATCCAATTTAGCTACATCAACTATTGATGAGTTCAATGCAGAGAGGCCGAAATGTAATTGAATGTGCTTTTGGGTGATTGAAGGCGAGGTTTGGAGAGTTTAGAAGAGCTGAGGATGTTAACCTGACTGACCTCCATTCCATCATTAATGCATGTTTTATCTAATATAATTACTGCGATGCTTTTACAGAGACAGCCGATGACTGAAGAGTGATGGGAGACATACAGTCTGACCAGGAATATACCAGTCCCTCACACAGAATATGTTATTAAGCACACTGCAGTACAAGGGTCTTACAAAATACCATGTTATAAAACATTAAGCTATTTAAGTGATATTTTCACAGTAATGTAAAACAAGGTGTGTCGTACGTGCATCCATTACATATGTTACACGTTTACATTTTCTGGTGTACATGTCGGTTTTCAAATTTTGTTTGATTTTCTTTTATATTATAACCAGTTGATGAGACGCCACCCGGATGTCTGCGTATTGGGTCAAACAAGACTCCCAGTTTCTCTGTGCTTTCATCACCTTGTATCGAAACTGGAAACGTGACACAGAAACCTCGTCCTCTGTCCACACATGAGTCATATTTTGCTTTTGGTTTCGTCATTGCACCTTAAAGCTTTTGACAGAAATAAGGTGCGGTAAACAGATGTCCAATTACTATGGATGTATGAATAATAAGCTCCTATTGCAATATAAAATCACGGCCCATGCTCAGAATCTTATTTTCTGCGTAGATGTATCGTTAACGTTCTCATCATCTACTGGTACAGCATCTTCTGTTTAGCATTTTTAGTCCAAGGTGTCATGGAAAGATTTCTGTTTAAAACAGAAGTCGGAAATATCAGCTTAGAAAACCCTCGGTCCAGGCCAATGGACCCTATTTCAAAAGTCTCTATGCAGATCACATGATTCATGGTTTAGTTCTTTTGCAGTTTTCTGTTTGGATAGGTAGGACTTTGAGAAGAAGGAGGTTGAATTAATCAGATGTAACAAAGACTTGAACCTTGGTTCGAACAACCTTATTCTTCTGGAGAACTGAAAGATTTGACCGACAACCATTGTGATTTTTCTTCACTTTCTCCAAGCTTATGATGTACAGAAGGAAAATAGAAAACATTGACCTTATTCTTTGACTGCTTTACACTGTTTGGTGTAAATGGCTATGTTGTCAAGGCTGGAACCGTTTTTATACATGTTTTATAACCAATTACTGAGCTTTAAGATATGGTCAGGTTTCTGAAGGCGTTTTCTATTTGAGATAACATTGATAAAATAAAGACGTCACCATTAAATCACATAAAGGCTAAGAATACAAATGGAATGGAGGTTGTCACCACTGCAATATGTCCTTGGTTCTGAAAGCTGTAACACTGAATAGGATTGTGGCATAGATAAGTTTTTTCACCCTTTCTTTGTTTGCACCATTCCTTTTTTCACAACACTATATTTATTCGGTAGAATTCACCACTGCAGCAGCTGTAGACCCAGGGGTGAGTGTTAAGCTCTTTGAGTGATCATTAAGACTAAGAAAACGTTTATATAATTAATACCCTCATGCTGCTGTTGAACAGTTTTCCCAACAATTAGGTGAAATCAAATTCAAGGGCTCAACACAACAAATGTTTTTTGAACCCTCCGACTCTTTGTCCCCTCAGAGGCCAGGGCATTACAGAGGGCTAACAATCACTCAATGGTGCAAGATTGCAGAGTCAGAGTTCACCAAAGTTTCATCAAATCGAATCAATTCTGCCCAAAATCCTGTAATTGCTGTTTAGAGTCCTGGCTGTTCTCTTACACCAGGATTATGAACATCGTCAAATGCATAAATATATCCTTACTTCTTACTTACAGGCTATTTGTTTACATGCTGATAAAATAAGTATAGTTATAATACATTCTGCCTCCTGAACATAACCACTTTTCCTTTAATACTAAAGATGAAGGAGAAAAGTCTGAATCTGGTCATTGTGAGCCAAGATCTGAAGAATTTATAGCTTTTTATCTTAGATGCACATCAAGAAAACCTGCTACCACTTTAAATTGTCCCAAGTAAGAAAACACACGGATGACTGACAGTGAGACTTCAGAAAACAGAACTGTTTACTTTCTTAACGAGACCAAACATTCATTTAAACAAGTCTGTTGCAAACAAATGAAATATTTTGGGTAAACAATGGTGCCACTGTAGTGCTCCATGATCAATCATCCATACATTAGTAATGCTTATATGCCTCCTAAGTAGGCAATCTTTACTTCAATAAGGAGACAACCTCTGCTTGAAGGGAATAGCAGTGAGGTCAGGTATGTCAGCTGTAGTGTTTATGAACGTCATAATGTGACAAATGAAGCCTTGAAATGTAAACAATGTCTACCCTTTGTTTTCCATACACTTATTTACAACAGACAAAAACACATCCTGCTGAGATGAAGTTCTCAATAGCTAAAGATCTGTGTTTCCTTCAGGGACTGTTTACCGGTCAAGTCCAAAGGAAAGATGTGCATGATTTCTGGAGCCAGTGTGTGTGAAGATTACAAAGGCTATAAGTGCTAATGAGCTTATTGTGTCTTACTGAGCCATTACAGGATTTACTGACAAGCAGGTATTACATATCCAGTAATGGATTCAACTGGACTGTGCAAGTGCTTCTATCATCACACGTCTCAACAAGACAACAGTGTCTGCAAAATACTTCTTTAACATCATACTGCCTTTTGGTTTTGTATCAGTTACATGATTCATTTTAATTCCATGGTGGGTTTTAATTAGGTGCTTTTTTCCACATGTACATTTTTCCAATTGCAGTTCTTATTTTAGAATGGTCAGAAAAAAAGCCCCAGTGGACAGTTGGTGGGAAATGACTCAGCTTCCACACCAGATACAAATCCCCCAGTAATGCAGGAATAACAGGGAGCACTTCAGCCAACTGAACCAAGTGGGTGTTTCCCCATGGGGCATCTCATCCCTGCTGCTGTTAGCGCTCTCCACACAGACTGACAGCAGCAGAGTTTTTCTCTGTGCTGGTGGAGGAACCGTTATGTAGGGTTTGCATTCACCATGCGACCAGGTGGGTAGCTGCTGTCCACAGGAGAGAATAAAATATAGCAAATAACTGTTTAACATGTATGGGTCCATGTGTTAAAGCCCTGAATGGAGAGTTATCTCGGTGGCTCAGACATGATTGTTGTCTTAACCCTGGTCAGGTTATTTTAAGCCTTTTTTTTTCGTGGCTTCAATGGCTGCCCCGTTCATTAGAGTCACTGCTATGGAAAAGACAAACACTGATCACAAACAAGAAGGTTTCCAGAGAGAGGGAGAGACAGTATAGAGAAACCTAAATATGCCGTGACTTTAATGCATTGCATCAACCCTGTCTCATTTTGAAGGAGATGTAATGCCACCCACACTTTTTCATCAATCCAACGATGTGAGTTAATACTATCACAATGATTTACTTTATTAATGAACTGAGAATTGGTCTCTTTATTTCTTTTCTCAGACTGTTAACAATCATATCTATCTACTATTTCCAGTAATCTTTGTCTGTCTGTAAGTGACCTGCATACGTCTAGAACCCCTTTCACTTATCGGCTTAAGGCTTGGCATGTCTATTGTTAAGCATCCAAGGAAGTGCTGTGTTCAAGTCGATCAAAAATAATAAACTCTGAGTAAGCAGGCGACCAGCGCTCTGAAGCAGTGGCTGCTGGGACTCCTCCATGCAAGTGATGTTGTGGATCACGGAAATAATGTGTGTGCCACTGACAACAGGAATGTTCTGCACACTGAGTCGAGCTTCACCAAACTCTGAATAAACAGGTGAACAGTTCTGTGTGCAGCGGCTAAAGTGTCCAGCAGCTGCTTTTTACCTGCAGTGGCCCAATTACTGCAGGTCACATCTACTGCAACCAGCATCACCACAGGCCGAGCAATTAAGACCTTCCCTAACAGGCAAGTTTAGAACAGGCGCTGCAATAGTCTGAAAATAGGAAAACTGTCTCCTTTTTTTTCTCATAGCCCAAGGTGCTCTTCAAAGGACTTGTTTTGTTTGACCAATGTTGCAAACAGGAAAACATCATTCATATTTGACAACAAACTAAATATTTAGTAACAGCACAGCAAATTTGACAATATATAATGTAGCTCGGAAGATGTGTTTCAAGTAATTGTACCAGTACTGGTTTATAATGGAAAAAATGTACAATATGACAACACATTAACCTGAATCTCTGCTATCTGGACTACATGTTGTGTGACAGGCTCTGGGGTTATTCGAGGCAGAAGACATAGGTGAATATTAAAAATCCAGCAGGGAAATTTGATGTTATGTTAATATTAAAATAAATGGGACTAAATTATATCAATAAATATTGGAGGTGAAAGACAACACGTAGTGCTGTGGCACTGCTCTGTAATAAAACCTCTATGTGGAAAAAATAATGAACTATATAGAAGTGAGTGTGGGGATTTGTACTTGATTTGTCCTTGGTTAAGTTTACGGTTACTCTAATATAGCCGGATTGAATCAAATATGGACAAATACATTTTATGCTCTTGTCCTTATGATGAATAAAGGTGTCCAGATTTAGGGGGATTTAAAAACTGTATAGTTTTGATTAGAGCATCACTGGGTAATGTTGATGAAAAAAAACAAGAAAATATCAACGAAATGTAATTTGGAGCACTTTTGGCTGTAACCTTCAAACTGACAGAACAGGATCCTCATCTGAGATCTCTGTCCAGAAGAGCGGAGGGATCTATGTATTTGATCTGTGTTTGAAATTATTTACATGAAAATCAGTTTCAGATAAAATCATGGTCTCACAGTATTTGACGATTAATTCTTGGGCGTGTTGGGATGCGAGATGAAAGTAATTGTTAAACTGTATTCATATAGCACTGTTGATGACTACATTAAACCCTTTTAATGTATGAACTACATCAGCACACATTCACACGCTGCAGAGAAAGACACCAGGAGCAGTTTTGGGATCAGTGCCTTGCCAAAGGACACTTTGGCATGCTGAATGTAATTGACCACCAACCCTTTGATCAGTGGACAAAGTGCACTACAGCATTACAGCTGGTACAAATTATTTGTATTGCAGTAAACGATTATCAAGATAGTGGCCAGTTTACTTTTGCCACCACTACTGTCATTGAGGACCACAACACTTTCATATTCTGGATTTCCTGTCATCCCCTGCTGTGGATTTCAGATTCTTTACCTATAGATGGAGATCATCAGTTTCCCTTTCACCAGTAGTGCCAGTAACCAACTCTGACAGCCACTCGAGGAGAATTTCTTCCAGAGACCCTTTTCAATTTATTCCAATATGGGTAATCTGAGACTGGTAAGAGGTAAGCAAATATCCACAGTATGATAAATATCATATTCCGTACCACAGTATATTTTGTGAATCTAAGATTCTCCTTAAAACCTTTTCTGTAGGGTTTTAAATTGCACAATCCATTGTGACTGGATTTTGTCAATAAAAAAGTATTTCAAAACATTTTACACATAAATCTTTAAAAAAATAAGTCTTTCTTCAGTTTGTTTCAAAGGGGTGTTAAAGGTCCAGAAATGGAACTACAGAAAGTAATAGTGAATTTTGCACTGCAATCCTTTCTCTTAATACAACTTTGTGGACAGCATGCTGGAGATATTTACCAGAGATATGGACATATTTTCTGGACCATAGCCGCTAGCGTTGCCTTGATCTAAAGCTCCTTTGGGTGTAAAACCTCAACCAAACACTTTATGGACCCGTAACTTTTGCCTCCTCCACATTGTCAGTGGAGCAGAGAAGGTGTTTGCTTGTCAGTTGAGCAGATTAATGGTTTTCTGGCTACAGGAGTTCATGTTTTGTTGTTTAGGTATTGACTGACCTATCAGAGATCATGACTGGGGCTGGGGGAATGGAAAGCGGCTCCATCAGGAAAGTGCAGAATGTTACAAAGGTTTGAATGAGGTCAGTTATTGATAGAATATCGGTACATGAGGTCAAAATAAATTCCTCTGATCAGCACTGAGTTGACCCTAGTGTTACAGCATATGATTCCATGTTTTATCTGTAAATGATTTATTGTGTTATCCATCCCAGTTTGAGCCTATGAACAATAATGAGACCTCTTTCTTCTTAACCTCTCTTACTTCTGTGTCCTCAGTGTTCAACTATTCTTTTAGTAGTAGTTTTCTTTTATTAAGGCGCTTCCACACTTACCTTGTTTGGTCCCAAACATCTGCCATTTTCGGTTAGTCCAAATTACTATAACAGGTGTGAAAGATGCTCTGGACCACGGCCCAGACCAACGTTCTCACCAACGTTCATCACTTTCACTTTGAGACGGCATTTAACAATATAAGAAGCTTCACTGGATCGGCTGGCGGCCGAGTGTGAAGCGACTGGGATGAGGATCAGCACCGCTAAGTCTGAGGACTCTTAGCAGGAAACCGATGGATTGCTTACTCCGGGTAGGAAATGAGTCCTTAGCCCAAGTGAAGGAGTTCAAGTACCTCGGGGTCTTGTTCGCGAGTGAGGGTACTATGGAGCGTGAGATTGGCCGGAGAATCGGAGCAGCGGGGGCGGTATTGCGTTTGCTTTACCGCACCGTTGTAACGAAAAGAGAGCTGAGCCGCAAGGCAAAGCTCTCGATCTACCGGTCGATCTTCGTTCCTATCCTCACCTATGGTCATGAGGGCTGGGTGATGACCGAAAGGACGAGATCGCGGGTACAAGCGGCCGAGATGAGTTTTCTCAGAAGGGTGGCTGGCGTCTCCCTTAGGGATAGGGTGAGAAGCTCAGCCATCCGTGAGGAACTCGGATTAGAGCCGCTGCTCCTTTACTTAGAAAGGAGTCAGCTGAGGTGGTTCGGGCATCTGGTAAGGATGCCCACTGGGCGCCTTCCTTGGGAGGTGTTTCGGCACGTGGGGAGGAGACCTCGGGGAAGACCCAGGACTAGGTGGAGAGATTATATCTCAACACTGGCCTGGGAACGCCTCGGGATCCCCCCGTCAGAGTTGGTCAATGTGGCCCGGGAAAGGGAAGTCTGGGGCCCCCTGCTTGAGCTGCTCCCCCCGCGACCCGACCCCGGATAAGCGGACGAAAATGAGATGAGATGAGAAAAAGACGTGGAAGCAACTCGCAGGATTTTTTGTAGTGCTCATCTACCACAATATAATATTTGAACAAGGATGTACATTTTGGTTGTAGTAAGACCAAAGTGATATTACAGTGGCAACATAATATACGCAAAGAGCACCTTCATTTGCCTTCACCAAGACTGCTTATTTCTACACACATCATTCAAAAATGTCAGCAAATACAATGGGCGACTTAGCAACATGCTGACATCAGCTACACATCCGTCTGCAAACCAATCAATATCAAGGATAGGCAAAGACCCAGCCAACGGAAGTGCTGAGGACAGGATGTCTTTGGTGTGCTCACTAAATTAAATTGAGAGACCAAATAAAATACTCAATTTATACAATGTAACAAAGACCTTTGTCTGCACTTTCTGGGGTCAAGGCCCTAAATGTGGTGTCAGACATGCACTGAACTCATGATATCTGCTATATTTTACATATTACAACAATAGCATAACTTAAGCATAAATATTTGAGATGTCAGTGGTGCAGTATGAACTGTGAGCGCTCCTGAAGTGGTGATCCATTTATTTCCACACACACTAACACAAAATAACCTTTGTGTTGGCTTAATGAGAAGTGAGCATAGCTATTGAGGTCAACTCAGTGAAACTGACATTTAAGTGCAGGCAGATGTGGTGATTAAAATTCAGCAAGGAAACAGTGATTCAAATAATTGAGGTGCATTTCATCTGTCAGAGCTGGTGTGGGTTGATGCATATGAGAGAAAAGAACCATGAGATAAAAAATGGCCAAGAATCGCTTCACAACAGCTTGACCTAGTATCCACCTTAACATTAGATTATGCATTGTGTTACAGCAGGTGTGGAACTAGCAGATAACCCCCCCCCCACACACACACACACACACACACACACACACACACACACACACACACACACACACACACACACACACACACACACACACACACACACACACACACACACACACACACACACACACACACACACACACACACACACACACACACACACACACACACACACTGCTTTACAACACTAAATAAAACCTATTTACAGCTTAGTGATGATACACAACTTCATATAGCTCAGTGTGCTCCGTTAGCATCAATTATCCTGTGTTATTCTGCAAAACACAGAAGATACGACAAAGGCAAAGGTTTGTTTCTCTTTTAATATTTCTCTTTATACTTTAAAGCCTTTTCTCATTGAGTCGTTCTTTCCTCTCCCATTTGACTATTAACTGTAGCTTTACAAATGTGCGTACACTAATGCTTAACTATTCTACATTCTACATCACCCAGTAATACATTTTGCTTTCATTCTATCATCTTGTTTTTTCTGTTGCTGTAGCAATCTATTTTTAATTTCACTGTCATTCTCAATTTGAAAAATAGCAAAGGAGGATATATTACTTTTCAGATCCAGACCATAGCAATTAAAAAAAAACATCTTAACTCATTAGCACTTGATGCTTTATTAGCGTGTGACTGAAATACTCGCAGGAAAGGTGAAACATTGTTTGTTTCATCTTTGTTTATTATCTCTATTAGCAGCTCAGACTGAGGGCAGAGAGCGACATTGAAGCAGATTTGTGTTTACTGACAACAATCAAAGGTTTCGGGCCGAGCTGATGTTTCTGACCAAGGCTCGATGGGTTAGAGAGGTGTTTGAAAAGGCGGAGGAAGAAGGTCTTAACAATTGTGTCGGATTTATTGGTTTTTTAGAAAAATGCTCTCAAAGTTTAGAGATGTCTCTTTTACCCTTTTTCAATGAAATTTTTTTGCAATGAAAGTCAAATATTTTTGCTATCAAATGTTTTTATTCCATGTCTATCTGCTTCAGAGGCTGAGAAATAAACATTTTATATGATGGTTGGCAAATCTGTCAGCTCTTAGGGGCGTTACTTTCAAACAGAGTGTGTTTCTGTTCCCGCAGGTTGTAATGGCTCAATCCTAAATCAAGGTTGAAAATATTGTGTTGTGTAATGTGTTTTAGGGATCTTAAAAAAAAACATACTGACAAGGGACATTTCACTGCAACTCCACCTCAACCTCAACTTGTTATTGAATCTGTTAGTACAAACATTTGATGGATAAACACCACTGTCAGCAGTGGCGTGGCACCGTCACTCTGAAATTACATCCTGCTGCTCGCGAGGAGAACACCTCCGAGTGAGATGAAGTGAGGAGTTGGCGGGGAGAAAGGTCTCGGTTGAGAAGTGCGCCTCCGACAAGGCAATTAAACGCACCTTGGGCTTGATGGCTTTCTAATTGGAGGCTGGTCACATCAGAGGTGTGCTGGATTATAGTGTCGGTAATGAATGGGAGAGACAGAGCGTGACAGATTAGTGCTGTTACGCCTCTGCCTGAAAATGTGGGGGGGTGGGGGGCTGTGGATGAACGGCCGTCTGTGTGTGTCTGTGTCTGCATTAGTGCCCCCAGCGTTTGTGTGTGTGTGGAAGTCAATGTGGAGGTGAGAAAAACATGTGCAATCCGGAGTGTGTAGAATGTGTACCTCTGGACTTAGTATGCATGTATGAAAGGTTACTGGTGTGTATACTGGTGATTCTCTGACATGTGGAGAACATCGTGGAGCAGAGGCAGGGAAGATGAGGGAACAGTGCAGAGGAAAAAGAGCGGAAAGACGAGTAGGAGAATGTGGACGCATCACACAATGGAGAGAACGAAAGAGACACGGGAGAGAGACAGAAAGCAGGGAGAGGAAGCTGTTATAAAAATAACTTCAAATCCCACACACAAAGGGAACAAGAGACAAAGGACTCAGGTTGATGTCTGTAAGGAGATCTGTGGCTAAACCCTTCCCTAAAGTGCAACTTCAACCAGGGGCGTCGTTAGGCCAGTTTTAGGGGGGCTTCAGCCCCCCCAAATAATTATTGGGATTTTTATTTTTTTTAACTATTAAACCATTGTTTTACAGATGCACAAATTATTTATAACTCTAACAGCTACATTTGTGATTGCGTTTCTGGTTTGTATGTTTTCTCTCCCTTCAAATTACAATCCAATAGCCTCTCATCATACTTAACTATAAAAGACCAGGCACTAGGACCTTGGGGAGTCTGCATCGCTGCTGCGCTGGCTTTCTCACTCTTTCTCTGACTCACATTTTCTCAAAATCTCCTGTGCATTGGATTCTATTTTTGAAATAATTTGAATGTATTTTTGTGTATTGTTTATCTTATTCCCTCCTGCTCATAATACAACAAATAAACAACTCAGAAGTTGACGCTGGCAGGTCCATTGTCAATCTCCAGCACCAGCCAAGCCAGGGGACCCACTCTAAACCCCCCACCCTGAGTGCTGAAAAATGCCTAGAAATGTGTAACTCTGTTTGTTACCTAAAAAAAATACATGGGACACTTGTAGGCACTTTACATTATAGAAAAATGCCTAGAAATGTCCCACACATTTTGTTTGGGAAAAATACAATACATGGGAGAAAACAATCTCCAGCACCAGCCAAGCCCGGGGACCAACTATAAACCCCCACCCTGAGTGCTGAAAATGTCTAGAAATGTGTCACTCTTTGTGTTAGGTTAAAAAAAATACATGGGACACTTCCTCAGAACGGGAATGGAATGCACTGAACATTCACGGTATGACTGTGGCCATGGAAACATGATTACATTTTCTAAAATCTCCTTTGCATTGGATTCTATTTTTAAAATAATTTGAATGTATTTTTGTGTCATAATACAACAAATAAACAACTCAGAAGTTGACATTGGCAGGTCCATTTTCCATCCATTGTGTGTGGTCCGTTTAACAATTAGGATTTGGGAGTGACGCGGATATGAAAACTAGTATATCCGTCTTTCCTTTACAAGCAGGAAAATTATTTCTCTCTATTTGAGAAAATTTGTGTTGTCAAATTTCACAATGACCCTGAAATTCTGTTTCTTCTGTTATCTTATACTGATTGAATGCAAGCAAAGATACAGAGAAAAATCACACTCTTTCTGATTGAACCAACCTATGAACTGTCTGAAACAATGGATATCCGCATCCCCAAATGACCCCAAAAAAACATTCAGCATCCTTAGGGGCTAAGCCCCCCCTTTCTTTCAGTCCTAGAAACGCCCCTGACTTCAACCCTGAGTTTTGACTGACGTTTCTCTCCCTGGATATAACAAAAAGGCCTTGAGTGGTGGGAGGCAGAGCTAAGACACACCTCACCTACACCCACCCACATACCACTGAGCTTGCTAAAGCTAAGTTATCTAAGTTGTCCAGCTACTAGCAACAACTCTAGGAGCAGCTTGAGCAACTTTTCGATAGAAATATCAGACGAAATAGAGGTTTCTCACCTACAAAGTTTCCTGACGGCCAGGACTTCGGTAATCCTGAGCTATGTGAAGCACCGGCTGTTTTGGCCCACGGTTCAAGCAGTGTGTGTGTGTGTGAGAGAGACAGCCGAGGGGCGAGCGGATGAAGGTCGTCTCTGAAGGGGCGACAATGAGGTTTCTTTAAAAATAGATTTGAAAATGAGCGAAAGCGTTCTAGATTACCACTGATGAGTGGCTGTGGTGGTGGGGGCCACCCCGCATATCTGTAAATGTCAGGATGTAGGTACGAGCCAAACAATCAACTTAATGTGAGTCAGTCATATTATCTAGCAAACAACTCAAAAAACTAAACTAATTGGGCTGTACCTCTTCTAGTTATACTTTAAAGGGACATTCCACCAAGTTCAGTTTACTTATCTCTGTTTATACATCTCCACTGGGAAAACTGTTTGAGGAAATAATCTTAATGATGTACTCAATAACAGAGTGCCTTTGTAACAATCTGGAATTGTGGAGATTGAAACATACGTCTATTTATGGGACAGACTATTTATCTGACAAAACACACTATAGAGTTGCATCATGGAAAATCTAGGATCAAGTTTTGAACCAATCTTTCATCCTCTTGGGATTCCCCAGACTTCATTGAACTATAATGCAGCACTTAGTATCTTTAAACATTTGGGATCCTGCGCTATTTGGGGAATTTTTTTAAGTTTTTTTCTATCAAGAAGTATCATGAGCACAACCTGCATACACAAGTATTTGTAAAATACTGGTTCTGCACTCCAATCATCTGCTCAGGACTAAAAAAATGTTTTTATTCACAACATGTCTGTTGTTCACCTAAGCTCACCTGTTGCTCTGGAGCGTCTCCAGTCTAACCCTGATGTTTGCTCTCCACTCGGACGTTGCCATGGTGACAACATTTACCTCAAAAGGTCCTCTGTAACGATAAAATACAAAATGAGCATGTCAATTTTGGGAACTGTTAAATTACCCCTTTCCATTTCTATGCTTCTGTTGTTTATTTAAAAAAGTATCCTCCCTCCAGCTCTTTCAGAACTCTTCTGCTCGGCTGTTAACCAGAACCAAGAGGAGAGAACTCATTAATCCAGTTCTGCTCTGCACTGCTGACCTGTAACACACAGGATCGACTTCAAGGTTCTGCTCCTTACATACAAGGCTCTGATTGGGCGAGCTGACTCTCTAGCTTACTCTGTCCCATCTAGAACACTGAGATCATCTGCACACAAGCTCTGGCCCAAGGGTACATACACTCAAGGTGCATGGTAGCATTGCTACTTAGTGCAGACATTTAGGCTAAATACTTGGTGAAAATGTCGAATGTGAATGTTAGGGGCTTACAGACACTTGAAGACACCACAGGTGCAGCATGGAGGCCTTTCATGTTTTTCTTTCTGTAGTTTTTTCATGTTTGAAGAAGTGGTTCTACTTACTTCAGTTGTATTGGATTTGGCTGCAACGCTGTTTACCCCTGAAACTGCTAAAGGGTTCTGTGGACTCAAACACTTCACTCAACCGTCCATTGGCATAGTGGTGAGTAGATAATGACTTCATTTTCCTTTTTCCGTTAGCCATCCCAGCGAGGATCACGTTAAATCAGGGCTGCGCAGAGGCCCATGAAGTTGAATAGTCGTGTCCCAGCCTTCAAACACTGTGTTCTCAACGCTTTTTTCGAAGTTGGGAGAGAAACTTCAGACAATCTTCCAGCTGAGGTTACACTTTAATAAATGGTTTAGGAGTGATCTTTGTGTTAACATGAACTGATGCAGGTTTTGGAGCAACGTGGGGGACTTACTTTTAAATGAATGGCGGCTGAAACCTCCAGCATAGCTCAAGTGAGGTGTAGAGTCTATGACAAGCAGCCTTGGGCCTTAGAGCTGCTCTGGAGTCTGCTCCTTCCTTACATTTGTTCTCAACTTGTAGAGGAACTGCATGGATAATAATGGCGTAATGCTATGTGTGAGTAATGTATTGAAGCAGTTTAATTGTGCCTCTGCAGATTTTTCACTACCATCTGCTTGTGATGTATCAGAGTGTGCGTCAAGCAAAGTGTCAGACGGGATTGAAATGAGTGAAGACAACAGAGGATGTAACAAGAGGGAGGAGGAGCGAGGAAGGATGAGAAGGTGCAAGACAGGTAAGGAAGGAGAAGAAAAAGAGTGGGAGAAGTCGACAAAGGGGTGGGGCAGAAAACCGAAGGAGAGACAGTTTGTACATGTGTGTGTGTGTGCCTGAAAAGCGAAGGGGGGAGCGGAGAAGGAAGAGGGAAGCGGCGAGGGAACTTTTAATGGCCCTGCTGTTGTCTTTGTCAGCACACTGTGACAGCCGGAATCAATTATTAACCAGGACCACAAGTTTTGAGAGCGGGAGGACACGAGGAAGACAGTGCAGTGGGAGATGGGGAGGCGCTGAGGGCAGAGGGATGGAGGGAAGATGAGAGCATTAGGGGTTGATCTAAAGAAGGGAGGATGAACGGACGAAGAGAGGAGGGTGAATTAGGAGACAGGAAGAACAAGGGGGAAAAGCAACGCTAACAAGAGATGGAAAGGGAGCGTGGATGAAACATCCTTTCACAGCATTTTTGAAGAGACGCAGTGATAAGAGAGTGGCAGAGGAGAGGAGTAAATTACATGAAGAGACGTCTACCCTCAGTTCTAAAGGGCTGTATGATAGTAGAAACTGCCCATTTTGAACATGCTGTACTTTGTTACTCCCTGTGTCTTGCTCATTGTTTCTCCCAGGAAAGTTTCAATAATTTTAGCCCAAAGTTCAAGTTGCGATGTTGATGTTGAATGATTAAGAAAAAGGTTTTAAAAGTGGCAGTGGACCAAATCGTGGTCAATCTAAAATCCCAGCTTTATCCAAAGGAGGTGTTGACCTAAAAGGTTTGGCACAGCGCTGGCTGCGTCTTCTTCCCATCAATGGCCCACATTGCAATGGCGGGGATAACAGTGTATTATGAGAAAATGTCAAAATATGAATGCATGCCTTACAAAACCCTCTCGTTATATTCAAGAATCTCTTTGATGCTGAGATCAAACAATAACTAAATACCTATTAAAGGGATTGTTAACCCCCTCCCAAGGAATTGACACATCTACTCGCCACTAGCGGCTGTGGCTGAGCGGTAGAGTGGTCGTCCTCCAACCTGAAGGTCGGCGGTTCGATTCCCAGTCTGAACCATCTGCATGCCGAATTGTCCTTGGGCAAGATGCTGAACCCCGAATGGCCCCCCCTTAGAATAACAAAGTGCTGGGATAGATGCACTGTATGAATGTGTGTGTGAATGGGTGAATGTGAAACTGTAATGTAAAGCGCTTTGAGTGGTCATCAAGACTAGAAAAGCGCTATATAAATGCAAATCCAATCCATCCACTATGCCGATGGCAGGGTGGGTGAAGTGTTTCAGTCCACGAAATACTTTTGGAGTATCAGGGGTAAACAGTGTCGCAGCCAAATCTAATACAATTGAGGTAAATGGTTACTCCTACTTCAAACATAAAAAAAATAGGTAATAAAACATAAAATATCATACTGTTCCTGTGGTGTAATCCAAGTGTCCGTGAGCCCAAACTTCAAATTTGAGTAGTAACGTCATTTACACCATGTTTTTAGCCTAAATGTCTGTTGCTATCCTCCTAGTCTGGAGCAGCATCAGCGCAGAGTCCTCACAAGCTATCGCCCAAGGGGCTCGAGACACAATGTCATTCCTGCAGCTGCTGACAGTGCAGGTGAAACACTTGACAGAGGCTGCATTCTTAGACCAATTGGGTCACAGCGATTTGACTAGACTGTCCCATCGAGTGGATCCTTCCCAGGCCAACATATCACTTGAGTCATTGCACTTTAGTGACAGACTCTTTTTTCGAGCAGCAAAAAGCGAGGTGGAAACATCAGGAGTAGCACTGAACCAAACAGCTCAAGGTACACATCTTAAAATAATAGGTTTTAATGGTGGGACAGCTGGTGACGCAATATGTAGACCAGACCCGCTCATTTTGATTTGGCGAACGTGGTGAATGCAGCTGACATTGACGTAGACCGGGTCCTCCACAGGAAGAGGATGCCGAATTGAGACACAGCTACAGGCTGATCTAGGATTTCAACGGGGCGCTGAATAGTAAAAGAAAAACGAACCATTTGGAAGTAATAATGGACATTTACTGACAAAATTCTGAGCAGCATTCAGCCCCTTGGTGGTGAGAATTCCAATAAAAAGTGGTCACTGCGATCAACCAAGACACATGGTAATCAGGCATAAACAGGGCCACAGACCCCGTGATCGGGGATCGTATCAGAATCATCCGATAAATGATTGTAACACCCTTAACCACTATGTCAGCCTCTCAAGCAATAACCAGCCTCTCAAGTGTCACTCTGTCAAGGACAGAGTAACACAAACATTACCAACATCAGGCAGTTTAGAGAGAAACAAAAACAGAAACGTTTTCTCTTTGGCCTAAATGGGTTGACCTGAGCCGCTCTCTCTTAGTTGATTCAGGAGTTTTCTCCATTTGGAATAATTAAGAACAAGTTCTTGAACCAAAACTGAGCATTTGAAAATAAGAAAATGTAATTTTTTTACAAAAAGACAATTGATAAATCACAGTGATGAAGGTATTGCCCACACCGATGATATCTATATTCTACCTTTCTCCATTCGTTCCGTGCTCTACGTTGCCCTGGTGATAAGCCTGAATATCAGATGAAGTGGGGAGGAGACTTCCTATCAACCAGGGAAATGTAGACCTTCATGTTTTGGCACAGGGCTACTTATCTCTTCTACCTTTTTTTGATTAATGACTATGTTGCTACGGTGTTGGGTGTCGGGGTAATAAGTGTCAAATATATCAACTCATGCCTCATAAAAGAAATAAAGAAAATCATCCGTCATAGTCTGAAAATCTCTTTGATGCTGAGATCAAAACAATAACTTGATATCTGTACCATTACCTCACCTTTATGTCCCCTGTATATCTCTATCTTTATGTGTCCCCGGACCCTGACCGACCACAGTGTGCCATCTTTATGACTTGGTTTAAGAATAAAGGTGACTGATGACACACCAGGGATCGACATCCCGACTGACAGCATCAGCAGCGAATGCTCACACGTCTCATCCCAGTGTCATGAGCCTGGAGCTGTTCCTCCACATTCTATCAGCAGGGCCGCGCTGTAACACGTCGGTGACCTTGTTTATACTCTGCCGAGAAGCTGTAGCATGGCCCTCTGTAAACATGGAGGTTGTGGCGCATTTCCTACGTGCATGCAGAGAGGCGTTCATGGTCAACACATTAGACATTGCATTATGCTAGTGGGCGTGCAAAGAAAATAGTCCGTGGCTAAAGACAGAAGAAAGGAAGAAACGTTGGCTGGCAAAAATAGTAAACACTGCCAAACTTTGAACTAAAACAGCCATCACAGCTACACCAGAATCTGCGTGACCGATTTCCCCCCTCTGGGATACTCATGTTCTTCCTAAATGCCTCCTTTTTACCAAATGTTTCTGTCCAAGACTTCAGCCCCATCTAATTGTCTCTGTGGTCTCTGCAGGAGGAGGTTTAGAGATGCTTGTAAAGGTGAACATGCTCGGCCACTCTCCTCCGATGTCCTCCATGTTGAACTGTGCACGACAGTCACATATAGGTGCATGGCCAGGCAATGAGACAAGTTTGAAACTATTGTGCTAGACACGAAAAACTTGACATCATTGCTGGTGTGCGCCTCAAGATTTAAATACTTCAGGATCATCGTGTTGCCTTGAAGGTGATAGTCAAATTAGCTGTGGGCCAGTGTCAGAGGACGTGTTATTTCAATGTACAAATGAGATCATTGAAGGCCAGAACACGCCAATGCAGATAGAAGCTTCACAGAGGTGGTACATTCATAGAGTGTGTTTTTTTATTTGAGATTACAGCCAGTGTTTGAAGGTGGCAACATGGCAACATGGACATACTGAGGCAGATGTGTGGTTGAGGAATGTTTAGAGGCAGCAGGAGAGAGGGCTACTTGAAAGGATTGGTTTTTGAGACCTGTATCGATTTTTAACCACATTTCATGCTGAGGGATGGATCCGTGGTTGTGCATGTACAGACCTCTACAGCTGATTCTCTGACTCCTGAGTCTGTTTTCTCATTCATCTCAGTTGACTTATTTCCTGATCATTGTGAGAAGCTCTTATCATTAATTGCTGCAGTGTATCAGTGTCACACAGGAAAAGGAATGTTTTTAAAGACAAAGTTGTTACTTTTTTAAATATGAAAGTTGATCTAAATGTAATAATTTCTCTTAAACTTTAGGAGTCCTGGACTATTTTAGCGTTTTAACCACATAGAAAAATGTCAAAACCACAAGAAACAGAATCTTTTTTTAATACTATAAAAGACACAAATATGCTTCAAGAATTCTAAAGGTTTTTGAAGGTGGAACATTCTAAACACAGGAGGCAAAAGGGGAGATATCATTTTTAGACTGATACAACAGAAAGTAAAATACATCTATTTGAAATAGAAAAGTTTTTTTCCTTTGGGTATTTCTTTGTGGAATCATATCTCTGTTTTTTTTCGTTGGCCTATCAATGCCAAGAAAAAACTTGCATATAGTTTCATCTGAGGTCGAAAACAGCGCAACACGTGGCTTTGTTTTTACACGTTGTCGTCGTGGTGATCGGCAACTCCTGAGAGTCAAAGAAGCCCAGCAGTCACATCTCGGGGGGGGTCAAGTCTGCTCCGAGGTTAATGAAGCCAGTGTTTCTGTAGGGACTTCATGAGGAGTCCTCGCTGCCGCGTCACTTGTCTCCCACAACTACATACTTCATGAAGCACGTGTGAAGCCCCCGTGTCTCTCAGGTGGGCCCTTCATCAGTCTGACGCTGTCTTGTCAAAAACTCACCTGGAGAAAACTTTCAGACTTTATATTCGAATAAGAATCTGCACTTGGAAAGACCTCAGCAGCTCGGGGCCTCTGGGCCAGAGCCTCAGTATGAAGTGACTGTTAATATTTCATGTTTAAAAGTCAATAGGCCTGGTGGAGAAAGAAAAGATTGGATTATTTCTCTCAGTATAAAAGTCGCAAACTCCTCCTTTCATGGCTTCCCTGATAAATGTCTGCCAGCTGTGAGAGAGACACGACTGAGGAGCTTTGATATATTTGGAAAGTCTGATCCCAACATTAAAGCCGTGCAGCTCATTCACCCGTGGTTCCTTTCTTCTGTGGAAGCTCAGACGTCACTGATCATTCACCAAACAAATTAACAGAGACAACAGCTCAACGGCTAATAACTAATTCCTTTGATTAGTTGTTTGCTTAAACAATTAATTAACTACACTTTCAATTAACAAGATATGCCAATTACCGAGGAGACCAATTCTTCAGAAGCGGTGACAGCACAGCGAAAGACAAAAAAGACCTCTGTAGATAGAAGAGAGGGAGGCTGACAGAAAACAACGAACAGAGATATGACTGAATTTAAAGGTCACCCACGGAGGATAATACGTGTTGAGAGCGGGCGTGGTATGTCACATTAAAAGCTAAAAATCAAACAAACTCAGAGAACAGCGGAGATCGATAGAAACACTCCGGGGCCACAGTTTGTGGTTGACCCAGCTAGAAGAAGTGTGGAAAAAACAAATGCAGAATTATCCCTGAGAGACACACAAGGCGTTTTGTCTGCTTTGCTTTTTCATGAACTGAACAAAGATACGGATGCAGCGGCACAGATGTCTCTGGATAAAAAAAAACATTTTCTCGAGGAACCATTGTAGATTTCAGGAGAAATGACACGCAGATAAAAAATTGTGTCTTTGCTGTTTCCTTTCAAACATCTCATAGTGGATATCTGAGGTGGGCACCGTCTTTCATGCAGTCTAGTTTTGATCGGCCGATACCTAAGAAGGAAACTCCTCAAACTCCTCACTCTCCCGGCCTGTCAGTTAGATATCAGAAGCGAAAGACAGTGTTCATGTCTGGGAAACCAAACCACTGGGGTTATGAACAAATCTTTTGAGAAATCATTGTTTTGGTCGTATTGGTGATGCATTTTTTTTATCAATCTTGACCTTAATTCACCTAAAGCCAACTTTCCATCCAAATCTAAATTTATAAGAAGAACATTTGACGGACATTTGTGGCAAATTAAAATGTTTTACAATCCACTATGGTGGATGTTTTTGTCAAGAACCAGAATGTGAAGAGAAACACGTGCAGTTTTGTTATCAAGATCAACAGGTGGTGGCGCTACTTTGTATTTTTTGCGAGAAGACGGGGCAAAACGCAGCCACAATCTCAACAATAGCAGTCATAATTTCAAATGAGTCATGATCCAATGATCATTGATATAAGCTCAATGGCAAAAAAAAAGGTCATAGGGTCATACAGAAGAATGGAATTCATGTAAAAAAAGGAAATAACTTTAGATGTAAAAGGTCATGTTAAAGAGGTTAAACTGATGAATTCCTGTTTAAAAGGTTAAAATGTTTTAAAAAGAGGTAACAAGGTTAAAAAGTTATGCTACACTCTCCTGATTGAGTCTGTTTTGAACGCTGACAATTGTGATTGATTAGTCATGCCTGCTGAGTCCAGAAGGGGGAGCTGTGAGAAAGCATCGTGTCTGAGCATCTTTATTGATATCTCTAGCATTTATGCTCTTGAACTTTGGAATATGTTCTTTAAGTGGTTTTGTTGGTGTTTTGTGAACATGCTCAATGAATGTTAAGTGTTTTGGAAGCCTGTTTTGGATTTCCAGATTGATGATTGGTTTACTGTTAAACAGCTAGTTCAACTCAGTTCCCTCAGTGGCTAGCACGGACCAGCATGAGGCCATCGTAGGAGCAACAACTATCATGTGCATTTAGATTGTGTTTAGCTCAGTAAGACACATATACAGACTATGAGGTTGCTAATGTTTATGGATAAGTTTGAATATGTTTATTTCGTCTAATGAATTACTAATACATTTTTTTGTTTAATTGCCTGTAAAAGAAAAGTGGAAGAAAACTATATTGCAAAGTTGATCTTGAAATTGAGAGAAAATGTATTTAATTCTTGGGAGATTTATATATACATTTTTAGACAGCAAATACTGCTGGAAATGATATCATTCTTAGCTGCCAGAGAGAAAGCCTCGTGTCTGAGCATCTTTATTGATATCTTCCGTTTTCAGGGCGTAACATTAGTGGGTTCCCAGACTTTTGCAGTGACCGAACGCAAACTGACTGATACTTAGGCACTGGGGCTGTCACAATTTCGGGGATAAAATTCCTAACTGACTTTTAACTCCTTCAAAACACAACACACACATCGTACACTTTTAATTGTGAATATGTGAATATATTTCTATACGAAGGTGGCAAACTATATAATTTTTTTATCAGACAGGTTTGATGAGTACTTAATCTTAACTGACTTGGAAATTAACTCTATTTCTTCATCCTCGATAGCCGTTTTTGATTTAATTAAATCGCTTCACAGTCAGAAATAATATTTTTGATGGATTCTTGTAATTACAATTATGGAAATAGGATTGTTTTTCACCTGTTAGGGCTTATTTTCTAATTATAACATGACGGTTGAACATTAAGCCAGCACAAGGCAGGCTTTTTTCTATAATAAGGTATTAAATTATTTCGAGAATATTAGATGGTATCATGCTCTGGATAATCACCCAAGTTCTTAGGTAGTAATCTTTCATTTGGCAACTGAATACTTTTCCAGGGTTTTTTATCTCTCATGTTATTAACATTTAAATGGATAATAAATAAAATGTTATTGTGTGGACTGATATAAAAAAATCTAACAACTTACAAAATATCTAAATATCCATCTACTTATTCCAGAAATCTGTCTGCGCAATGCAACTTGAACCGTTCAACTTATCAGCCTCGCACCTGGAGTGTCTGTCGTGAAGGGTGCAAAGAAGTGCAGTGTTGAATTAGGTATGATTTGAAAACGTGATTTGTTCAATATTAATCAACTTCATCCTCCTCTAAACGGGAGAAGGTTTGAGATTTGTCCCCTCGCTGGTTCAGTCTAGATGAAATGTGTAACAGAGAAAGTGCTCTGTGGATGTGTTTATGAATGGGTAATTATTCCACATTGTGTAGTTCAAAGCCTTCTGCTTCTCCAACACAACACAGCTCCGTTTTGAGATGCAAGGACACATGATGTCATCCTGCAGACGTTAGACCAGAAAACCTTCTACTACTTGTTTAAGTAGTTGTTGCTCAAATCCAGTCACTTGAATCATCATGTTAGAATCAGATCAGAATCCTTTATTTGGCCAAGTATATTTTCACATACAGGAAATTGACTTGATGTGGACCTTAGGAGCATTTTAGCAATTATTAAAAGATAATCTTACAGAGCTGCACCAGTGGCTCTAGCTCGGTAAAGAAGTGTTGAACTGGGCATAATCGAAGTGACTTTAAAAATGTTGTTGTTCAATCAAATCTCATGATTTATATGTTAGCGTTGGCTCCTCCTGACCAGCAGAAGCTGGTGAGGCAACACATGCTAGGCTAAATGCTAACCCAAACAGACTGGAGCTCCAGAGTCTGTTTTGTTCTCCAATTCCATATTATATGTATCTTTGAAAAGTTTGTCTGCTAACCGTGCTAGGGAGAATCTACCGTGACCATATTTGCCAATCTGTGCTGAAATTGGCAGATGCACAAAGGTGGCTTGGAAGATGTGGGCATTTTGGTTTGGTTATTTTGCAGAATCAAAGTAAAAAACTTTTTGTAAATTGACCACTACCTACGTTATAATAACTGCACTGCAGAGCCCCTTGCTCTGCATCTTTTTTCCTTTTAACATAAATCACATTTCCTACTATTTTGCTATGCCATTTCATGCAGTGATGGAAAAGGTGCTGAGTTTGGGGAATCAAGTCCTGACTATGCTTCAACTGTGCTAGAGCATGAAGACGGCCATCCAACATTTCTGACATGTCAGAAATTTATCCCACCACCAAGCGGGTGGTCGGGAGCATCAGATCGCTCCTCACATCCTCCTGTACACTGCACGACAAACAACACAAGACAAAGTGTATATCCAGCTTTATGGTACTCTAATTTACTACAGTGACGCCTTGGTGCTCTGGATATGTCATAGATTTTCTGAGCCGGCTGTGCATCAAACCCAGAACCACAGTACCGTGCATACTTCTTTACAAAGAGCTGCACCGGCAGTATTGTGAAAAATCAAATATGAAACAAAATCCCAACAAAGCAAATCCGTTTAAATTTTCTCCGAAGGTAATGACAAGTTCATTTAACAGTCAGTGTGTTCAATATACACATCAGGGTGATAACTGCTAAAAGCTTCGGTCCATCTGTATTGATGGAGTGTGTGTGTGTGTGTGTGTGTGTGTTGTCCAGTCAGAGCACCATCAGATATTGATGGAGATGTTTGATGCATGGTTGATGATGTGGATAACACTTCCCAGTCACAAGTCGGTCCTCTCCATAGGATACACACACAAACACACTGATCCCAGTTAAACTAGTTATTCTCTCTTTGGCAGGTCAATACGAACAGGCAGGAGAGCAGAATGGTCACTAATGACCTCATTGGACCATGTTATTGTATGAGTGGAACACAAAACAGCATCCTTTTAAAAGTAATGTCGATTAAAGCAAGGGTAAGTCCGAGCAGTCGATGCAGCTGCAGCGATCGCTTGTTTCGACGTGATGAAACTCACAACCCGCGGAGAGTTGAACTTTCAGGGCCGGGGGCGGAACTTGTCCGGGGGGTTCATTCAGCGTCCGCTCCGTCTGGGAACAGAAACGCCTCGAGCTCCCACTTTTATCCGACCTGGAGGGGAACAGCTGTGAGTTTCAGGAGTCAGATGGACCGGCAGAGCAGCTTGTTCTTCGCCCACTGGGTCGATATGTGCGGTCAAGTGGAGCAGAGTGGTCACAACAGCACAGCTTGAGCGGTTTTGTCTGGTGGTACTCCGATTTTTATATCTTTATTCATTCATCTTGTTTTGACAATGACATGCAATCATTTCCTAGGTCCTAACTACGGGAAATAATTCAGAAGAATGAATAAAAGTTGAAATGAGCTATAGACGGTCGCTAATGGTTATTTTAATGGATAGCTGTGGGGTAAACAACTATTTTTTATAGGTAACAGCTAAAAGGTAATAATGTTATATCAGCGAGAGCTCAGGGGTTATTCTTCTTCTGGCAGTTTTGGTCATTAATAGCCATTTTCGGTGCATTATTATATCCCCTTCAGCTGGAGTGGAGCTGACCCTGATCTGCATGTGTGCTGTGAATTATAAGAAGGAGTGTTATCAGCTTTACTGTATGGCTAACTACCAGCTGCATGAGGGGGCTGGTATCATGGTGCCTTATGGCCTACAGAAGGAGAGTTACACACATTACAAAGTTGTGAGAGGCTCCTAAAAAAGCAGCAATAATGAAAAGGTAACACCTCCAAACTGCACAGACACTATTCAACAAGTCACCATATTTGAATCCTTGTTAGAACATATGAACAATTGCATCAACTTTTTTTGAAGCTTTGGGTGGAAACAGATTGTTGAATAAATTTTGTTCATTGCACATTTTGTGGCCCGAACACATCACCCATTCTGATCTGAGCCTTTGGCATCTCTATTGTCCTGCCATTCAGATAAACTGTATTTAGATGGATAAAGGTGTAAAGCAGATGTTAACTCTGGAAATATGTGCAAATAATTGGGTCCAAATTTTCTTTAGACTCTGTCTTTCAGATATGAAGAATGCTGCAGGAGATTCTCTCAGATTAGTTCATTACTAAATTAAAATAGTTCAGACGAGAGGTGGCGCCTAAGTTGAGCAGGCAGGAGGCATATAAATATAAATATAATAAATACAAATTCTGCTGCTGGAATAGGTTTTTGTTCACAGCACATTGTCACCGGCATTGGCCCTTGGCAGCAAAAGCTTTCAAATCATTTTGTCTTTATCTGTGTCCTCTGTGTGTGTGAGCCATACACCTCTTTTTTATCCTGAGATATTTTCTTTTTCTTCTGCTTTATGTCCAGTTAGAAATATCAGAAACATGCCCACTCACTCGCTGTGAATCCTCCAGACAATATCCTGCTGTATTCTCTCATGTGCTGGCAGAGAAACTGCAGAGAATGTCCAGAGAAAGTGACTCAGGACATTTGCATTCTCACATTCAGCCCCTCTGTGTCCAGTGCATGTCCGAAACCAGCCTACATGTAGTTGTAAATTATAGGCGATTGAATGAGAGTCTTAAATCTCTAAAACTCCTAAAAGGAATTCTAGCTTGGTGTCACATTAGGATATCTTATTGTGAAATGGTTTCCACAACTGAAATGCTTGTACTGCTAATTTGGTCTTTTAGGATGGGTTGAGTTGCCAGGTCACATGAACCACCACCCCCACATCATGTCCCATTGATTTTTTCATAGTATTTACTCTTTCCTGGTTTGATTACACTCCTCCTCTGATCTTGGCTCTTGCTAGTACCCCCTGCAGATGTGAGGCCTCCCAAAGGCAAAGATACAAGTCATGCAATGTTTGAGGATTCATTTCAAAGGCTGCAATATAAGTGCCTACTGGGTACAGACTTCAAAATCCCTTTCTTCGTCTGGTTTTGACGAAAAACAAGTTCTCCACACATTTCGTTACAATAAGAAATTGTCTCAATACAGTTTCTCCCTTGTTAAGTTCATCTCACTGTTCCAAGAAGTATCTTCGGTCAGGCTGATGCTTTCAGTGATATGAAGCCAAATTAAAACCTTAAATAACTTTACAGACATGGAGAATGGCAGGACTGCTTTCTTTTCACATACGAAGTCAGACCCGTTAGAAATAGCATACAAATGGAGGGAGAGCTCAGGTGCTTGGCAGGAAATAACAATTAAAGGCACCTTTTTTTCATCCTGATTTATATTATTGTCTTTTTCATTTGCTCTCGTGAATCATCCAGATAACCTCCTGCTGTGTGCTCATATGGGCCCATTCAGACATTATCCAGAGTTTTTACCAGGGGGCTGGCAGAAGAAACTCTGGAGAATGTCCGCAGACACTAATTCTTCTTCTTACAAACAAACCCTCTAGATTACTTCAGGAGGTCAGTGGAGGTCTGAAAGCAGCTGGAGAAAATACAAGTTCAGCTCTCAAGCAGACAGTGCTTTGTAGAGATGCATGTCTGCAAGCACATCCGTGTGAACATGTGCGTAATCCTTGCCACAAAAACCTTTAAAACATTGATGCAATTAATTCCGAATAGCATTGTTGCCCTTGCTCCGGCCCAGCTTCACAACAGGAAGTGAAGCGTGCGACAAAGTGGAGCAAGTGAAGAGGGTGTTTCAGGGTCACAAACAGTAAAACACAATCCCAACGTGAAGCCACGTCTCTTTACCCTCTAGAACACGCTGCAGCCCTTTAAAACGCTTGTTGACTCTTACATAAACACCATGCTTTGACTTTCAGATGAGCATTTTACATCAAAGTTGAATATGACGCATGGAACCAGGCTTTTGCTGCTTGTCCTGAAACTGAGCAGTCAGGCATAACACACACACGCACATTTAGATACAAAACAGAAGCACAAACAACACAATCACATACAAAAACAGAGGCTCTGGTTGAGACACAGACAAACACACAAACATGCACAAAGCAGAAGATATTTTGGAAAAGGCAATTTGCCAGACCCATATCGCAGCTCATGTGAACTGAGATGGAAAAGAAAGAGATGCAAGTGATTTATGTATAAACTTTTTGGAAGTTAATGTGCTGTTCAACTTATTTAGATGTCCATGAGGCTGTAATCGTGCGTGATCACAGTGGGCTTCCCTCAGTCATACATGTGTAATGGGAGAGTTGTTTATTTATGCTCTGCTCCTGGGATCACTCACCAAGCCAAAGGAAAGGGCGCTGTAACAAAAGATTATTTTCACTTATTTGTGTGATTAATATTTACTTAAAGGGACAACCAGGTCTGTATATGTTTGTGTTTTCAGGATGGTGCCTATTCACACAGCAACACAAGGCTTATAGGCATAACAGAAGAGGCTTTCTTTCTATTCTTTAATCTCCTGCTTGAGGGAGCTGAACATGCATGTGTGCACACACGCTGAGCAGACAGAGGGATAGAAAAAGGCTGTTTTTAAAGAGAGACAACTTGACAACTGCTTGTTGTGGGGAGCCAAAGTTTTGTAATTTGCAGAACAAATGTGCAAAGGAGACAGAATCTGACTCTGCTTGATGTTGAGAATGCATCTACGAATCTCTGCATTATTGTTGAAGAAACCTTGAGGCAGGTCTGAGGGGGAGGAAACAAAAGAACCCTTCTATCGTGTTCACAGGTTTAATTTAACAAATGCACTTTGCTCGAGTGAACGTCACTCACGTAAATATTTAAATCATCGTATCAGGCCATCATGTAAAATTATCCAGGAGCGAGAGAAAATGTTTGTGTGTGCTGCCAGACAGCGCACAACACACACACACACAAACACAGGCCCCTTGCTCAGAGAGACACGCACAGTGAGATCAGAGCTCGTTCACATGAAGCACCTGATCGGTGACTTTGTTGAAGAACAGTGAAAACACAGAGTTTCTCTGGTCACAGCTGCTCAGTGATCCGAGCTGGAGTTTCTGTTTCCTCCTCCACTCTGACCTGCTCTCACTTTAAACTAATAAACACTCATCACTAGTTATCAGGAACTGATCAGTACATGAAGTAACTTAGTGTTTGTTTGATTGGTTCCAAATTTTATAAGACTGTATTTAAACATCATATAAGAGTGTGTTCTTCTGCCTTCAATTTTCTATTATGGTTGGAAAACATCAAAAAGTTTAACAACCCCCACCATCTGTGTCGAGACGCGTCACCATCTGGGGAAAAAATGGCAAATTGGCTCTTAAAGATAACCTTCAGACCACTTTGACTCACTGTACTACTTATATATGTACAGTATATGTCAGTTCAAAAAACAAGCGTTTTGTGTTGACATATTTGCTGCTGTCGTGCAACTGATCGAGCAGTAAATGGGGATTTTTATGGAGAGACATAAATGCTGACTGCGAGCCAGTAGGTTCCAGTGACTCTCAGGCTGGAGCGTTTACCTCATGGCTCATGTTGTCCAGTTGGCAATGACAGAAACAGAAAAACGTGTCAATAAGGGTTAGGTGGCAGAAGCTTCACATCGCTGCTGCATTATGACATAAGCGACACGTTCATCTGACTATTTTGCTGTATTCTCTGACCTTGTAGCATTAAAAAAAAATAAATGTGTATGTGCTGTCAAACGTCTGGGGAAGCTTCCTTCACTTCATTGAGTTTCTGTGCGTTGAGCTTTCAGGGCCACCTTACACTCTGTCTTTATGACTTCACTCAGCGCTGGTTGAAAGGAATCACCTAGTACACCCTGTATGATTTACATGAATGCAAGTGTTAAGAATTAGTGATTTCTATGTGTTGAGAGCGGGAACAAAAAAAAGATCATGTTTACTAGAGCAGGTCGAGTGTCCACCTGGGTCATTTTATGAATGTCTTTGTTGCTTAAAATATTTTTTTTTGAATTTGTTACAGAAGGCTGTGTGTCCTGATTAAAAAGCATGAATCCTTTGCTGTTCATGCTCTCCACCTTCGCACAAATGCCTCCCTCACTGGAACACACGCACACACACGATGCATCCGAGCACACGCAGGCAAACTTACCTCATACAAGCTCTTATATGTGCTTAACACACATTAGAAATGAGACACAGTGTGGTGATGTGTTCAGGGAGTAAAGTAAAGAAAGAAAAAGGGAAAGAAAGGATGTGGTTGTGTGGGGGCGTAGGTCGGGAAGGTGAGGGTTGATGACATTTGCTCACTGCTGTGTGCATTAGTATCAGTTTTAAATCCTGCATCAGGCTGACAGCACATGCTCGCGTTGTCTTATGTGAACAGCCAACTCGGACAAATCCACCTTAATCTACAGACAAACACCACACAACCCTTTTTTGTTATCTGTCATTACAAGTTCCCTCCCCGTGACCCACATACTGTCCTCACAGCTTATTAGGCAAACATTTCTCAGCTCTAGACCCAGTGCTCCCCAGCATAAGCAGACGACAATGACAAGCTGGCGAGTTGACAATTTGAACTGTTTACACTCAATGTCAATGTAACTGTTATATAAAAAGAATTACCGCCTTGACCTCCTGTCTGTTTTCACCATCTTCATCCCGGTGAAGGCCCTCTCACGATCCACTGTTGCAGCTGGTATTGTCAGAATTTAATCCATAAAGAGCATTATAAAGCAGCACATGTGCTTACAATCATTTTATGTGAGGGTTTCAGAGGAACTGCATTTTATATACAATTTAGTTTTTCACATGAAACTTTGCTACCTTATTTTTCCAGGTATTGAGAGGACGAACAAGGTGCACCACAAATAATCTGGATAATAATATGCACATCATAATCCTGTTCATTTCATTAACACCATATTTTTGTGTTTAGTTGATCAAAATCAGAATCAGAATTATGTTTATTGCCACTTAAATTTGCATACATTGGAAATTGACATGGTGTGGTTGGTGCACTGTACATAAAACAAGACATAAATATATACAGTTAGACCATATATACAGGGGGCTTGTTTGTGAGCCTCACTGCCATTGGGAAAAAACCTACTGCAATTTATATTTCTTAGCAGTACTTATATCAATTAAGATGACCTTTTGATGAAAGGTGCCCGCATCTCCTTTGTCAGTGTTTTACACTGAGATTGATCTGGATTTGACCGAACCTGTCTGCTTGTCTCTGGACTGTGGCCGACCTTTGAAGCAGGCCAACTTTGTAGCCCGCAGCACACCAGTGCTTACATCCTTGAACCTGTGTGGAACGCTGTGGACAAGCCTGTCAGTCAGCCTGTCCTGGGATAAGATGAGACCCTGCTCTTCACCTCCCTCGTAAAAAATGTTTCCCTTGGTTGCCTTCATTGTTAATCTCTCTCTAATGACATAAATCTTACTTTACTATCCTTCACTGTCTTTCTTTGTTATTTGTAGTAAGCGTGACATTTTATTGACACTTTTATCAAGCAGATCACACCTGGATTTGTATTTCCCTGACACGGCTTTGCTGAAGCACGGTGCCACTGTGGGCCTCTGTGATGGCAACACTGGATCAGTGGAGTGGAATCTGACAAGCCACTCAAATGTGAGATGAGGACGCAGGGGAACCCACAAAACCTTAGCACCACAATTCTCAGCAGGCTGCGTGAATAGCATGCAACACTGCTGCACAGCCTTTACTCCATGTGTCACACTGGTCCTCATCCATAAAAGTACGAGACAAAATTGCAAATAAAAAAACCATCAACATGAATTTGTCTTCTTAATTGGATCTGTGGCGCTAACAGTTAGCATTTAAATAACTTACATCAACAAGGCCATAATGAACTTTAATAAGAAAACATTTACAAATGATGGATCCACCTGCTCTGGGTGTTGGCCTGGAATCCTCTGTGGAAATGATCAATCCAAGAGGATCAGCCATCTGGTGCGTCTGACTCTTGCTGGCATGTGAGGTAGAAATCCCAGCACCTTGAAGCTGTTGATTTACTCTGAGTGGTTTAGGCACCTGATAAAATGTTTAAAGTCCTGCCAGTCATTCTTCCACTTGTTGAAAAGGTCGACGCTCTTGACTGCATCTTTAAGCTCGAGCCTGTGTGCCATCCTGTGCACATCCACAGCACAGGGTTTGTCTTGTTTCGGCCAGAAGACAATGTAACTCTGTGAATTGTGTTGTCATCCCTGCTGCAACATCTGTGGCTGCAGCAACCAGCCTCTCTCCCGACCACAGCAGATTGTTTTTTTTTACTATCCCTTTAACTGGGTTTGTAATGTCTCTGCTTCTGATTTCTCCACTGATGTTACACCAGTAAATGTAACCCTCACTGTAGCTGTCACTTTGGTTGTCAATCATCTCATTGTTAGTGCTGCTTTTAGTGTTTCTCAAATTGGATCCCTCTCAATTGGCACAACACACTGTAGTATAGTCACGTCCTTACTTCCACCTAATTCTGGTAAACTCATCCACAACACGTTTGCTCATCAACTGACAAAGGGGAAAATAAATGGTTCAAAGGATCGGTTTCTTTTTAATTTCATCACCCAGTGTCCTGTGCAAAATAGGTCTAGCCAATTTCCAATACATATAGCTAGAAACTATCCTGTGGTAGCATTAGCTATAAATAACTGCGGCTGTTCTATGAGGGGCAATTTGGGGTTCAGCATCTTGCCCAAGGACACTTCGAAATGGAGATGGGGAAGACTGGGGATTGAACTGCCGACCTTCAGGTTGGAGGACGACCAGTCTACCCCTCAGCCACAGCCACCCGGCTCATTATTCTGTTGTCACTGTGATAACAATGTTTATCTGCCCTTACCCCCAAATTCGTGTAATAGCACTTTTTGTTAAATTTTATTTAAGTCATAATTTTACTATGCTTGTCATTTTTCCTATTTGGCGATGTGCTGCCCCATATACATGCAGACTCCCAGAACTATACAACTACGCTTGGTTACACACAGTGTCACCTGTGTTTTAAAATATGTCATCACATTGTCAAGCTATAATGAACAAGGAGGGCAATCAAAGAATTGCAAAGCTCCGTCAACTCATCAGAAGCTTATCTGATGAAAAATGAAAGTTTGTAGTCAATTTTCAGTCAGGTGCTGGGTGGGCGGTCTGTCACAGAACATCATCTTGGTTGGCCATTTTTTTGCTCCAAAGGTGAAACCTGAATGAATCCCAAGGCAAACCACCACACAGTAATCAATCATGCAGATAGAATTGTCCATATTATATGTTGATTACAAATGTCTCCCCTACATGGAGCACTGACGAATGATTACATCTGACAGGCTTCAGTCACATCACTAACTTAAAATACCTGTAGGCCTTTTAATTAGAATTATTACAAGACTGTCGAAGAAAAAATGCGCCTCAAGTAATTTTTCAGGTTACATAAAAACTATAATTTATTATGATAAGCTCATAGCTTTAGGGTACAACTGAACTTTCTCTTTGCAAAACTGCCAGCTGATGCATTATGTAGCTATATCAGGATAGGATTAGTGGACTGGAGAAAGATTGCTATTAATGTAGCTGTCTCAATGTTACAACTTTGGGGAGGAAGGGGGAATCACTGATGATTGCTTACTAATTATTTCCCCCGTTGTAACTAAAATGTCTGTGAAAATTTTGATGAAGGACAGAGCAGGTACATTTAATATTGATTGGCAGTCTTAAAATTGCATAGCACACCATCTTGCTTCAAGGCAAACGAGTTCTAATAGTTAGCTAACCACTTAGCTTGCACGTGTTGCAGTCAGAGCTCAGTGTTGGTTTGATTAATGTGCCGCTGATAACAAATCAACTCATCCCTTCCGGCAATACACACTTGATGATGACTCAAAGTACTTCAGAGTAGATTTTTTTTTCTATTCACACACATTCGTACAGTGCATCCATGTGCAGCACTTTCTCTATCACACATCGCTCACACACTGACAACACACAGCGGTCAGCATCAGTTTGGGGATCAGTATCTTGCCCAAGTATTCCAAAGTGTGCCGCAGCGTCGATACAGCATTAATACAAGAGGCTTGTTTGTGAGATTGATACCTGTGCTACGAATTTCAGATGGCAGTTTTATTTGTTTTCTTTAGAGTGTGATGGTAACATTACATTTTCAAATGTTGGAAAGGTTTTGGTTGTTTCTCTTGCCTCTGTCGGCCCTGGTCACCTCCATATGTCCCTGAGAACATGGCTCCATTTTACCAAGCCTAGCACGTAGTTGCCAAGCAATGAGTGGATAATTGCATAATAGGGAAAGGTCAATTGCTGTAACCAAAGTTTTGAAGATCCAATATTCTCTCCCCCATAAACTCAGCTTTAGATCGGTCTTATAAAAAGCCACAATGTCCATGGACAGTTCTTACAACTAGCTTCATTCGAATCTGAAATCTAATTCTGCCCTTCCATTAAATGTAAATCCAGAAGCTTTCGTGGGAATGTGGGTTATGTTCTGCATGGTGACCCTGTAAAGGCAATCCCACTCACACGCATCACCTCTATCTTGTGATATTGCCAAGAATCTTAATGTTTGCTCTTCCTCATAGCATCCGGTAAACAACAACAATGCAGAGAATCACTTATGTTTGCTCGGCTGCTGGCAGTATTGTTTTGACACTGAAGGTGCACTGTAGAATCCCCTGAGCTCCCTGAGCCAAACAGCCTCAATACTATTTTGGGCCATAGCTACTCAACCACACACTTTAGAGTCCTCAGCATGTTTTCTTCAGCTGTCTTCTCCTCTTTTCCTTGTCTCACTCCTCACTATTATCATCCACATATGTCGAACTATAGAAGAAATATATATATCGCCTGCTCTCCCATCTCTTTGACTCAAGATTTCATCAATTTCCACTGCCTTTTTTGGGAGGACAGCATGTCCCCAGGGAGTGCTGTGATATTTCCTCTTCATTCCTTTTCGTCTTGCGGACGCCATATAAAATGCCTGGCTGCAGCGGAGGTGGAAAGGTAGCATCAGCAGAGCAAACTGTTTTTATGGGGGGGGGGTTCCAGGGGTTGGCAATCATCAGCAATGCATCAAAGCTGTTTGTCCATAGCATCAAAGAAATTCATCACAAAGGATGGATGTGTGATTATGTTGGGAGCATTGTTGAATAATTTAGGGTTGCAAGCAGCTAACTGCTTTCAGAGGCAAACAAAAAGTGTAACTCCTGGTTCAATCAAGAGGTCAGCGGGGGTTGATAGTAAAACACTCATCCTTTCAATCTAAAAAAACACCTTTTAGATTAGATGCTGCTCCATCTGGCCCACGAGCTACCAATTACAATCGAGTACAAGAGCATTGTTATCTGTCACCGTCTAATGTTTAATTATTGGTTCAACTGTAATTCACAATAAGTTATGTAAGTACTACATGTAATGAAAAGGTACCTACTAAGGATGAACTTGAAAATGTGGAAGTGGGCAGAGTCAAAGTGCCAGAGGGTGTGGGGTGACAGTTACCACAACAGGAGGGTAAAGCTCACTGCGTGCATTGTGCAGGTAAGCACTTAGTTAATGGACATTGGTGGAAGAAAAACATTATTTAATTTGACCGCTTGCTCTGTTATGTTTCTATTTCAGAAACTGTGGGCAAGTTTTTTGACCTTTTGGTCTATTCATTCATCCTCTTAGCAGAAAGGCAGTCTGATAAGTTTGGACCCAGTTTCAGTTATAAAACAAATTGCTGCAATGTGCATGTGGTGGTTTTATTCATTGATGGAATAATATGTAAAATGACCACAGTTAGAATAAACTCCTGACAAAAATGCCTCCAGCAGTGGATTCTGAAGAGGCCTCAGTCACTACAAGTACAAATAGGCTACAAGTACTTTCATTTTTAATGAATTCAAAGCAAGTACTCACTTATACTCATGTAGAAATATTGATATGGCACATTTACTTTCACTTGATTACATTTTCGTCAATTTGTTTGTATTTTTACTTAAAGATAGGGTAAACCATATTAACTCAATACACTTTTTGTCAAATTACGCTATAATTTCTCGCCACAGGCCACTAGCTGTACATTCTATGAGTAAACTGAAATTTATCCAGTTTGAATACACGGTCCTGGCTTTTCATTTGGGAAATAAAGAAAACTGGAACAAAGGTGTTCATGCTTGTGCACAGCACATGGGGGTGAGGGGTCAGTAGGAGAGAGACAGAAGTGTCTGCTGTCATAAAAAGTATACAGGTAGCAAAACCTCTTTCTAGGGGCAATTTTTTATAAAATATGTGGAAACATAACTTACACCGCCCCGACTGTTTCAGAACAGCCACTGAAAATGCTAACAGTGCTTTCCCACAGGACATAATACCAACAACCATTTTCAAAGTAGTGCTCCAAATGCTAACTGCTGAAGATCCACAGACTACAGGCAACCCAAAGAAAGCAAAATAAGGAAAGGGCAAAGACATTCAACATTGGTGAGATGCTTCAATGACGTACTACAGGAGTTGCCTCCAAACTGCTTTGTGATCTGCAGCAACCAAATACCGGTACATAAAATCCACAAGGCCAGTCACTAACTCTGGTCGTGCAAAGGTAATAAGTGTCTCTCTGCTGATTCAAGGGGAGACAGATGCTCACTATCACTCCTGATTCTGGTTGTTGAACGTGGAGTTTGTGTAGAAACAGAGGAAGTATTTTTTTGTGTGCAGCTAATGCTTATGTGTGTAGAGGCTAATTCCCGCTTTTTCACATCAGCGGTTCACCTGGATAATGCCTGTGCCTGAATGTAGGAGGGTGGAGCTTCTGAAGTTTTCAGATATCAATGGTCACTGCAGTCTCTAACTCCATCTTCAAGTCAAATGTATCAGTACTTCCTCTACTTCGTTAACAAGCGTTTCCCTTTATTTAACTAGATAGTGGTGATTCACAAGTTTCATAATAATCAGTTACGATGTCTGTAGAGATTCTTAGTCATCCAGGTCACTACTATCTATAGAAGTTGTACATGTGTATAGGCAACTTCTTCAGTTCTGAACAAGCCTCTTGGATCAAAGGTGAATTGTCTTCAAGAAACCAAAACAAGTCCAGGTGCCTACGCAGACTCTGACATAGAGATTTGTTCTCTTTCTTATTGTATAACTCTGTGCAACACTTTACTGTCTCTTTCACAAACAGTGACCTGTTTATAACAGCTCCTCCTCAGCAATCAGCACCATGAATCCTGCCATGTGCATGACGTGGTAGTCTATTAAAAAACCCATTAAAGTGTTAACCGTCCTCAGCAGGCAGTCGATATAACACCTGCCACCTGCACTGCACGCGAGATCCTCTGTGTACATGTTCACTAGGCAATCAGCCCAAACACAGTCGTGTAACATGTGACCCTGCATTCTGTCTGTGTTTTATATTTTATTTTTTCTCTCTCTGACTCTCTGGTGTTGCCTCTGATTCCTTCCCCCCTCTACCCATGTCTATGTAGGAGTAGAGCTCCTGAAAGAGAGGAAGAGTAGAAGTGGGACCTGAGGAGAATCGGAGGAGGGCACACTTGCCTAACAGCCAGTAGCAGAATTTCTGTAGGGATTTGTCCTCTCTTTTCATTTTTCAACACAATTTATAGTGTTGGGTTTTTCTTTTCTTATGGGCTGTAATTTACCCACGGTTCAGTCCATTATCTTTTGTTGTGTGTGAGGGTTTAGGGGGGTGAGCTGGAAAGCTGTCTCATCGCTTCTTCTTCTCTTGATTTTTTGTCTTTGGAATATCCACCCCAGCTTTTTTGTTGTGTCTTTAATATTTAAGTATAATTTTCATTCTGTTTAAAAAAAACTGACTTGTTGCTTTTGGTATTGCTGTCCTTTTCATAGCTTTCAGTCTCCAGTGTGTTTGTGTATCAGCAGGCATAATGCATTGCAACATTGTCCTTGGAATTGGCAGGAATGCATGTGAAACAGTAGGTTTGGCTGATTGGACGAATATATTGTCCATCTTGGCTTGTTTTTAGTTTTTTTTGGCGGTTCGTTATTTAAAAGCTCCTAATAAATGGTCAGCCTTATCAAGAATAAATTAAAGTATTTAAATAATTAACCCAGGAATGTGCACATATATTTTATATATATATTAATTCTCTCTGGCAGTTTTAAGCCGAATTAATCCCAAATAGGTGATTTTCATTTTTCTTTGCAACAAGCTCGTCCATAATTACATTCGTAGATACTGGCGTGCACCCACCACGCACTCACACATCTGCACAAATATATTGTTATTCGACAGTTGTTGGGCTGACGGTGGCCGATTGTAAAATCTTAGCATATCGCCCAACCCTATGAGCCAAACTCATAAATTAATTATAAAATATGTATAAGGGGGGTCAGCACCACAGAATAAAATGGACAGAATTTGGCACAAGGCAGGTACCAACTAGCTTTGTTGCACCAGTTTATGACCTGGATGTTGAACCTAGAACACTGGTGGTCAGCTTATCAGCAAAATGATCAAGGTTACTTTTATGAACATGATTTGTTTGTCCAAAAGTTGCAGAATGTTATAGCCCGTGTTAAGAGAAACTATGAATGATTAGAATATTACACAATAATAAGCTCAAACCATGGAAAACTTATTTAACAGACTCATAATAAAACAGAAATGTCAACTCACTGTGACCAGTTCCCATGACTGTTACATAGCAATGTGACCAGCTGTGCTGTGTGGGAGAAGTGATCTCAGAGGCTGTTTGTCAGCCCCTCATACTCGTATAACACTGATCAATGATTTGATAAAATGCAGACGGAGGAGATCACAAGCAGGGCAAACAGGGCATGCTCACATCCGCTCTGTCTCACTGCAGAAACAAGCATTAGTAGATCACTGCCTCAGACCAGCTTGGCTGAAGCTGCAGGGGAATTTAAGCGTCTGGCTCGGGCACATTTCATGGTAGGTAATGAGGCAGGCGCAAGTGCTGTGTAATCACTTCCAAGAAGATATTTATCCCTCCAGTCCTAGCCTAACCTCAAGACCTTCTAATCACAAGACAACATTACACCTCAGAGCTCTGACTTTTTGTATAGACATGGCCTCCAATAAAAACAGCAACGGGGTAAATTCCATCCCACCTGGCTCATAATAAGGCAACGCAATGATGGATATAATCTAAATGCCAAAAAAATACCTCTTTCTTTTCAGGCTCACAAAACCTGATCCAACAATAATACAAATCACAGATTTGGATGAAAGCCTTGAAGTTGGACTTGATTGGATACCATACATATGTTTATCATACCTTTTACTTTGGTGTCCATCAAGAGGCAGTAAAGAGTGGAGGAGACCATGTTGAATGGCGCGAGAACCGACGCCTGCTCAATATCAATTGCACTGCTGGAAATGGAATTTATTAAAAGCCTAACAACTCTGTTTTTGATCATTGTAAACAGGTGCTCTCACAGCATGGAGAGCTCTTTTGAATTTCAGTACGAGGCTTGTGGAAAAGTGGATAGAGTGAATGAAATGTAAGCGAGGATGCATGAGTAGAAAAGGGATGAATTTAATGTTGGCCCTTCTGCTTGCATATAAAAAGGCATGAAATAAGCCACCTGCAACACACAGTACCTCATGTCTATAGCTCTTTATATTTCCCTCTGTCTACGTACAGCGAAGAGAAATACTGATCCGTCTAGTTTTTCTGTCCACACACACTCACACTGTTTATGCACACACACCCAGGGGCGCCGCTAGGGATTTTGGGCCCCATGAAAAGAATCTTTACAGGGCCCCCAACACAGCGGCAACATTTTTTGATGCTATTTTACATACAATTATGCATTTTAATGGTATTTTTGACTATCATTACCATATTTGTGAAAGAAGAACAGCATGACAGTTGACATGTACAGTAGGGGAAGAACTGAACACTCTGAATACAATGGAATTCATTTTGAGTCATTTAAAAAATGTATTATATTTTGTATTATATTATGTATTATTATTATTATTATTATTATTATTATTATTATTATTATTTCAACACACACAGCTGCTCACCTCCTTCCTCATGTGGGGGCACTGGGGCTGATTCAGGGGCAGGGGGAGTTGGGGGCTGACAGACAGCTGCTGCATCTTCTGGTGCACTTGACTCTGTTCAGAATGAGGCATCATTTTGACAGAGGGGAGATCAACTATTATTGAATAAGAACAGCTTGATAAATGTTTGACTGGATTGATTATTTAACTAATATAGCAGTAAAATGTAAAAATCCAGAATTTTCTTGAGCTAACATGGTGAGAAAAGTGAGCTAGCTTATAGACCACAGACAGGGACAAAGTTAATATCCATAACTTTCCACCACAACAAACCCACCTTTTTTTTGGAAATACTGGGTGACATATTGTCGACCCTTCAACTCCTTCTCCTCTCTTAATTTATTTTCCTTTCTTTTTTGGCTGCCTGATTTTTGAGGCATACTGCTGTCTCCTCCGCTTTGCCCGCTGTGGCGCGCTGTCTGTGACAAATCGCTGGTGCGCTACCGGCAGCAGCTGATCCAGTCGGACTGAACCATTTTACGTAAATAGAGGGGGGGAAGGGGGGGGGCCCTGCAGGGGTTGATGCTTCCAAAACAAATAAAGGAATTGTTACCAGGACATGGAAAATAAAACATGTGTGATTATATGTTAGTTAATAACTTAGTGTCATTATTTTTTCTGTATTATAATTTCATCATCATTAGGGGCCTCTCTGGGCCCCCCTCCATCATGGGCCCCTAGAATCCGTCTCCTTTACCCCCCCTTTTCGGCGCCCCTGCACACACCCACACACATACACAGAAACCCACTAAGCTTACAATAATAGACAGACAAGACCATAAGAATTCATGATGGAATTTCTGAGTGAAATTACATCAGCTTCCCTCCGACTGATCTCCAACCCATTTCTGTACATTCACACACACACACACACACACGCACACACACACATATCCACAGGTAGTACAATCCCTTTTGAGTCTCATAGGGGAAATGGTGATTAAATGTCCAATAACTGCCAATAGAAGCTGTACACACACACACACAAAATACGCAGGAAATAACACAGACAAATACGCATTTAAAAACATTTCAAAAGAATATAGTCAAAACATTACAGATTCAGTATTTTCACATATGGTATTAAGATCCTTAAATCTCATCATCTATTGAGTTTTCCATAAGTAAAACACTGTATGATGGGTCCTGTCATTTATTATGAAGTGGGTCAGTCGGGCCCATCCCAAATTTGTTGGCAAAGACCCCTCGGGCAGGTTAATCCACTCAATCCCTCTGTACTAAGAAAGATGCAAACCTAATCCACCAAACCCATGAATTTAAACCCAATGACTATTTCCCCAAAATCTTTGATTTCATTATGAAAATGCACTGAACTCGACATTATTCGTAGAAGCTGTATGTTAAAATCAAATGTTCAAGCTTGAGATATATTTTTTTCTGCCAGCCCCCGAGTGAAAAATCTGGACTAGGTCAGGATGAGCCCATGTGAGAAAAAAGCAGGAGATTCGGACGACGGACTCAAAACTGTAAAAAACATGAATTCAAATATCTCTGGTTGAAAAGAAAAGACACCAATAAAGACGTCAAGATACCTTTTGATCACAAGGGCCGACACCGGTGTGGATGGGCTGTAAGCAAAAGAACATGGTCTCTTTAGCAGAGTTTATACATTATGTCCGTCCTCCCTCTGTCTGCTGCACCACCCCTCAACTCACCTGAACGCTCATATGTGTGCGGAAATCAAAGACATCAAAAAGAATCCAGACCAAATCGCTTTGTCTTTTACATCGTCCAGAGGCAAGAAGCTCTCAGAGAGAAAAGCTTCTCTGATAGAAAGCATGTACACAAACTCTTGAATCAGACCTGGAAATCAAGGCTGGATGATCTAAAGTAAATACTGATCTTGTGCGGAGACGACCTGAGGTGTTACTGCGGTCTCAAACAAGCTATATGACCACACAGCTCTAGTGTCAACCAGCAAGCACATAAACAAGTTAATCTGAGAGAATTTTAGATCAGTGATCAATATATATGAGACTGGAGTGTTTAAATTTCGCGGAGATATCAATTTACAGGAATTTTCCCTCCAGTCTTTGCCTTTACACAGCTCCTAAGAAAGCATTTGGCTATTTTCAAGGACCATAGCGAGCTTGCAAGCTTGGCCATGTGATGATTTACTGCTGTGCTATTGTTACAGTTCCTGGCAGTAACTTGATATTTGCAAAATATTTGTCATTCATCAATTTATCAAAGGATCAACCCCTGACATGATTTGTAAAGATGTGGGCTATATAAAAGTGGATGGGGAAAAAGCGTTAGTGGGGAAATTACGGGCAACTACAAAATAAACCTCTCTCATGCTGAGTATAATATTGTGGTGTCACAAAAATTATGCCATTCCCCAAGCACCGTCACTTTAAATACTGACATCATTCACTTTTGTAAAATGTTAGGGTGACGGTCCAAATGGCTGCAGCTCTTTGATGCATCCTTCCATTCCATCCATTATCCATACAGCTTATCCTGTCAGGGTTTGGAGCCGGAGCCAAGTTGACATTGGGCGAGAGGCTGGGTGCTCCCTGGACAGGCTGCCAGCCTCTTGCACGGTATAAATACAGAGAACAACAACCAAGGTCAATTTGGAGTCTCCAACCTAACCCCCTTCTGCAAGTCTTTGGACTGTTGAAGGAAGCTGCAGTACCCGCAAGAAACCCAAACAGACATGGGAAAAACCTAAATATTCAAGAACTTCTTTGCTTTTAGGCGATAGTGCTAACCAATGCACCACTTTGATGCAGCCACAAAATGATCTGCCTGATCTTTATAGCACTTTAGACTGATGTGGTATTGCAGATGACAATGAGCAGACAAAACATTTTTGTTGGCATTCATGCAATATCATAAACAACATATAAAGGAGCAGCCAAGTGGGAAAATATGTTCACATTAGCATTTCCTATAACAATGGTATCTCCCACCTAGTGAAGAGAAATGCTTGAACTCTGTAATATTTAAGCTCATCAGATTCATCCCAAGGCAATTCCCTTTATGGTTATTCCTCAAGGCAATACCTGAAGAGTCACTTAAACTAGCTGCTGCTCCCATCTCAGAATATTGACAATTCATATTTACAGTGTCGAACTTTATTTGATATGCTCCATCAAAACTAAGAACACAGCGTGTGTGACATTATGTGTATTATACATGGGGCTGGTTTTCATTCCAGGTTAAAACCACATTCAATCAAATTGGCAAACACACGCTGACGACACTTCCATTGCAAAGTCAATATGTGCAGCACTCTGATGATAAAATAAGCAGTGAAGTATTTAGCATCTTGTATGGACTTCATGTCCTTTTCAGCTCCACTTTATTCTCCCTACTTTTCTCTTGTTTTCAACTCAGTCTTCCTCTCTCTCTTTCACATACACACACACACACAGCCATTTCTCATTGTTAGGGCAAGCCAGATAGTGCTGTCTGTGTGTGTGTGTGTGTGTGTGTGTGTGTGTGTGTGTGTGTGTGTGTGTGTGTGTGTGTGTGTGTGTGTGTGTGTGTGTGTGTGTGTGTGTGTGTGTGTGTGTGTGTGTGTGTGTGTGTGTGTGTGTGTGTGTGTGTGTGTGTGTGTGTGTGTGTGTGTGTGTGTGTGTGTGTGTGTGTGTGTGTGTGTGTGTGTGTGTGTGTGTGTGTGTGTGTGTGTGTGTGTGTGTGAGACCTGCACGTGTTTGGGTGCCAGGGTACAGGGCACTAAAAATAGACGGTGATCATCTGTATTCTAACTCCTGTGTGAAGCTTCTCTTGTGTCTTTGAGATTCTTAACACACTGACAATGGCTCACGTGTTGGACCAGAAGTCTTTATCAGCAGGAAGTGTGAAGAGTTTACTGTTGCATGAGATGACATTTTAGCATGAGGGTGACGACCTTTGCCGTGGAAGGTCAGTTGTTGTGACTGCAGATATAGACACATGAATCGATTGTGTAACTAATTTAGAGAGGTGTTTGAAAAATATTTCATTATGAAATCATTATAAGGATTACTTTTTCAATTTGGTTGATTTGTAATGCAGAAAATAAAAAAAAATAAAAAAACATCCCCGGACCTTTTAAGTTAATGTTTAACAGCATCGGGCCTAGTCCCCAGATATCAAATTTACAACCAAAGAAAACTGAGCTAAATTTAAAGTAGATATAACCTGAGAATGATAATATCCTGCTTGTTTGCTTTACACTAGTAATTAACAAATACCATTATTAAAATTACTCCAGATGTTGGTTCATTTTCTGATGAAGTGAAGTAATTTATAATTCTTGGTTTGGCTTATGCCTCAGGTGTTTTCATACAAGAAAGTAGAAAAGCCAAATGTAAGCCCCTATAACCAGCCAGCTAACTGCAAACACATGGGAACTGACAGTCATTCACAAAGTGTCGCCTTTATATAGATGGATGATATGACAGCTCCCTTGAAAGTGAAGCCAAATTATCTCCATCACCCCCTGTTGGCTGGCTGCAGTATAGGTCATAAACCTCCTCAGTGTCAGGGGAAGAGACATGGACCGGACACTTTAAATACAATTTTGTCAAAGATTTTTTTTTACATTTTAGGTAGTTCTTAACGCAGTGATGTATCATGTAATGACTGACAGCTGAAACTCAGCTCAGGGATGACTTAACTTGGAGACCGAAAAGCTTTGTAATATAAGCCTCCAATATACACTTATTTGAACAATGTGTGATAAGACGAGGTAGTTAAAGGTTGTGGGCACTTTTGGATAATTCATGAGGCCGCCCGATTATAACAGAAATCAAACCTGAGGAGAAAATGTGGCGCTTGCAAACATCTACAGCCCGGTGAGGATAAAGATTTCCAACTCCTGCAGAAATCGTGGACATGGAACCTGAACCATACACTGAAATAACACTCAGACAGACTCACCCTTTGCATGTGTTTAAATGGCCACGTACAGGTTCACCATAGCCATGGGCATCGAGTGGATCTGAGAGGAGCATATTTCAAATTCCACAGGAAGCCCATGGCGGTGATGAGTCAGCATTAATCCCTTTGAAAAAGTTAGGTTTTATAGAAAAAGATGCTAAGTGGCCACAAGGTGGGGTCTCCTGTTGGGAGAAGAATTATTCAGGGCTCATTTCTTCAAAGGAGCAGGAACTTCTGCAAATTGATCCATAGGAACATTCTGTGGCGTAATTCTTACCAATTAGGGATGAAATGGTTACCGGTTTCAGGATAAACCACAGCAAGACTCCTGCCGGTTAGTATTACCGTATGAAATTGTATTTATCACATCAAACCGCAGTGGATTACAATAGTGTAAATCATGATAAGAAAAGTAATGTGACCCCAGTGCAGTGGCGCTGCCAAGAGGGGTCCACTGGGGATGACTGGATACTGAGAAGGCTATAACAGATTTTTCCCCCACACAAACCTTGGTGCATTGATGTGGAGAGTATCAAAATAATAGTAGTTAGTAGTAGTTACATCGCTATTGATTTTATTATTTATTTAAACACTGTGCAGAGATGATTCAGCAAGGTTTCAAAGCAGGCGCAGCATTTGTTGTGTGTAGTAAAAACTTGTCACTGTCGCAAAATTGCCTCCGTTTGACAAACTGCTGATATTTTGCCCCCAACTCTGAGATTTGTGATTGACGTCTGCATTAATGAACAAGTTGTCGACCTCCGATCAAAAATGCAAATACTATTCTAATTTATTACATAAAATATATTATGTCAATACAAACCTTGGTGAAATAAATATAGTTGGTGTATCAGTAATTTGGGAATTGTATTTAAGTAATACTCTGATAAGACTGATAACCTTGATCATTTAGTTAACTATATTTATGTAAGTGTGTTATATATATCTCTATCTCTACTATAATTATATTATACCCTATATTAATATTGGCTAATAGCATTTTACAGGTCAAACAAGTTATCCTGGAATGTGGACACACCCTACAGTTAAATTTGTCATGGATGTGCAGTGAAACAATGGACACTGACACTGAAGTAAATGCTCACAGACACTGATTGACCATGAAGGTTATTCAAGTTATTGTTGATCAATTACAACGAGACATATCTTCCTAAATAATTGTTACCAAAGGCAGTAAAGGATATATCACATAAAAGAAAGCCTGTCTATCTTACATGGAAACAGTAGCGAGCCTAATATGATTTTACATATCTGAAGTTCGAGCCATAGAGGATGGGCCAAAAACAAGAATAACTCGATTATTCATAAATTAAAATGATGGATAAGACACTCATCCTTTACTTTCTTGCCAGTGAGGGGGTATATATCAATTTACAAAATGTATGTTGAATTTTTCCTTCATGAAAAAAGGATCATCCTTATTGCAGATGGGATAGCTTTCGACCTCTGCCACAATCTTACAGTTAATCTATCCACAAAGTCCCTTAAAATTGTTCACATAAAAATAATTTGATCACTGTGGAATAAAAACTTAGCGACTGAGCTGCACCTTCTAACCACTAAGAGCCTTAAACACAACCCGCAGGGCAAGGAGGCACGCAGAGAGTCAGTGGTCAGCCTCACACGGAAAGTTTTAACTGCTCTAGTGAACTTACCGACGCTGTCGTTTTACTGATGCATCGCCTGCAGCACAGGAGCAACACAAATAGTACTGATCGATTTTAGAAAAATCCTGGAAACAGCTGTCTTCGCTGTGGCAGTGGACTCTGTTCTGTATTTAAAAGGCTGTTTTAAAAGACAGGTAAGAGAGAGGGGGGAATTTGTGGTTCTTGTACATGTCAATAAAATGTCAGGCATTGAACCGGGCAGGTTCATTAGCAGCGCATTTACAATAGGGCCGCCTGGATGAGTGCTGCCTTGAAACCCAGGACTCCCCTGACATTCTATGGTTATTATAACAGTATGAATACAAATATAATCTTCTGTCTCTGTTTTAATTGCTCATTTATCTCTTGTTATAAACCAAATATGTGTCAAATAGTTACCAGGTTTCCTCATAACTGTACAAGAGAATAACTTCTTATGACTCGTCCTCCACTCTATAAATCTAGCCACCAAATGTGATTTGAGGTGATCGAGTCCAGTACAGTATGTGTGGGACTATATGACTATCTTGTCAGGTACAGTGACTCTTCACATGTTCTATCTTTAAAGTAAAAACTTAAACTAAATCTAGTGAAATTCTGCTTTTAGATACTATCTTTTGATTGAATGCTTTGATTTCCTTGCTCATATTTGCTCCATTATCGGAAATACTGCCTTGTGCAAATTATTTAAGTAAACAGTACCGCGGCGTAACTAGGGCTGGGTATTCTCATTACAGACCGTTTGATGTCCAACAGAATACGTATAGATGAATTACCAATATTGGATATTGTTTGATATTGACATGAAACTGATATTAAGTCAAACGTCCTTGAAAACAACCAATCTGAGCAGATGAATTGTTGCCTAAGAAGCCGGAGCATTGATCCTGCAATCAAAATGTGCGTGTCACCTACTACAAACACACTGCCCATACACACATGTGCATTTGTCTTCACTCATTGGCACAATACATTCCCTTGCCTCTTATCCAAACCTTCACCTTACTCTCTTCATAAACCTAAAACCAAGTCTTAAAGCTCAAAAAGCCCGAGGGAGTTTTGAGGACCAGCCAAAAATATTCTAACAACCATGGTTTTGAAGCAGAAAAACCACACACACACACACACTAACGCACACACACACACACACAAACACCACACATCAGCGTGTGTATACACATGTGTAGGTTTCAGTGTTTCAGGCTTGGATAATTTCACAGAACCCCAGGCTAGTGAGGAGATGTGAGCAGGGCCAAGGTTGTCTGTGTGTGTGTGTGTGTTTCTGTGTGTGAAGGAGAAAGAATTGTTAATATCGTGAAATTGTAATAGTGTCATTTCTAAATGTGCGTGGATGTCACATTCAAAATGTGTTAGGTGAAGGCGAATGTAGGACTGCAGTGCAAGTGGCCATATCTGTGTGTGTTTGTATTGTGTGTGAGTTTGCTTGGACCTCTGTGTGTGCGCATGTGTGTTTGTCTTCTGCATCCTTGTTTGCATATCCTGTGTGTATGTGTGTGTGGTTGGAGGTTAAAACTGGGACAGCAGCCTTAATCCCCTTGAAGACTGATGACCCAAGCTTTGCATAGTTTGTTCTACCAACCAGCTCACACACACACACACACACACACACACACACACACACACACACACACACACACACACACACACACACACACACACACACACACACACACACACACACACACACACACACACACACACACACACACACACACACACACACACACACACACGGTCTTTGTCAATAATTGGGATTTTGGGACAGCATTATATTGTTAGTACATTTTCCCCTACACAATGCAATGTGTTACATTGATAGTGTGTGTGCATAGTAGACCTGAGAGGTCACAATAACAAATACAAGATCTTTAAATCAAACTACTGTCCTCAAGATGATGGAGGTTGCTTTCAGGCTCAGTGTAAGTGTTGTTTCACATGAGGAGGAGTCATCATAATGAGTCAGATCAATTGACAGTTACCACAGTCCACAAACCTGAACTCAAAACTCCAGCCAAATTCACACACTCCCTAGCAGACGAGTAAAAGATACATTAATGCATAGTAGAGTGTGTGTGTGAGTTCGAAAGCTGATTGTCCTCCACCTTTCGGTAAGAGGTCACCACCTACCCACACCTAAACCATATCCCTCACCAGCCTGCCCACTGAACACAGAAAACCAAACTTCCTCCATCAATCTCCTGGTGTAACAGAAAACAAGATGCTACGTCTACTTACTTACTGTAGTTGATCACTTCAGTAAGTAGTAACGTGTTAGTAAGTTATCCATTACTGCCCAACACTAAGGCCGCTTAGTCTTCAGAAAATTAAGCGGCCGAGCTTGGAGCAACAGATATGTTGTGGAAGTTATAAAGAATTATGACAAAGACCAGTGCTACTGTTAATTCCTGGTTTTGGTCTTTTCATAAATTAAGTAACAGTGAGACGAATAAAACCCTAGAAATCTATGGTGTGAGATTCCCTAAACCTTACTCGCGAGGGAGCATTCCTAATCTGCAAGCGCACATTATTCATGAGCGGCATTAAAAAACTAAAATATCCTTCCTCATGTCCTTTGGATCAAAATCAAACAATATTTCATCACACATAATCACAATTTACTGTCATACACACACACACACACAACAATCTAAGCATGGAAATAATCCACATATCACATTCTAACCAAACAAAAATTTATCACAGAGGTGACTATGTGTACCATAGACTGACCCGGTGTGACAAACAGTAAAGTTAAAGACCACATGCCACTGATTCTGGAGGGAAATGGTTCCTCTTTGCATAAACTTGAGGTGATTATACAAGCAGGACTGGAAACAAACAGCAGCCATTAGCCATATGTTGTCAACATATGGAAATGCATGTAATCAGATGAACTGCTCCGCACAGTGAACAAATGCATTGAATGGTACATGTGCACAAAATCAGAAACCGCTAAATGGTTTATTTGAGCAAATGCTATCACTGCACATGAATCAAGAGACTGCTACTGACATGTTTGTCTGCTTGATTTTACATATTATCAGTAACAACAAAACATGATGATAAATGTCCATGTTGTCCACTGACGGAATCTATATACACACATCGGCTGGGATTGTGGATTAACATTTCATTGTTGTCAGAAATCTAATCCTTGGTAGATCCAACATATACTCTGTGATATATTATCCCATATTGGAGCACAGAGAATTAATAACTGACCCTCACCCTTAATCTGATAAACCCCTAATCTCATGGTAAGCAAGTCAGATAAACGAGTAAAGTTCAAATTAGAAGAGCTAAATCCAGGCTGATTTTCTTAAGTTATTGTCTGGCTTGGTTTCATGTCTCGCTCGGCTGTGGTTTAGGAGATAGAGCGGGTCGTCCACTAACGAGAAGGTCAGTGGCTCGATCTCTGACTCATTACAGTACTTAAGTCAAAGTGTCCTTGGGCAAGATACTGAACCACAAATAGCCCCTGATGTGAGAATGGGTAGGTGTGGCATGTACTGTAAACTGGGTGTTTGTCCAGTAAGCCTAGAAAAGCATTTAATTTACCACTGTCATAATAAGACACATTTTTTACCTAAGTCTGGAAGGGGTGTTCATATAAATCAAAGAAGGAATCAGTCAATGGACGGTGTGTTCTCATCAAAGCTGTGTGTATGAGATCGACCCACACAGGAAACAGTAGAAAGTCCTACTGTAGAATGTAGAATGCTCATGGCTCATTATCTCTGAGGAGTATCCTGTTGTATAGAACTGCTGTAGTGTTAACAGACCATCGGCCGTGTGGTGGACACCTCTCCCCAAGGCCTCTAACTGTGTACGTATGGTGTCAATTCAATACTTTTAAAGCATTTTAAAGCCATCATTATACCAACACGGCAGTAAAAGCCCTGATAGATATCTGACAACTGTCACCTTTAATCTGTGGTACCCCATTAGCCAATAATATGGTCCCAGTTTATGACATATCCCACCCACCCTCTTTCAGATATCAACTTAGCATGCGTACACACAGGCGCCCTTCAGCACAGCTTATAGTGTCTGTGATATGGTGATGGAAAGCCATTAGAATGTCTATCTGCAAATTAAAGCCAGATTTCCATTATTCTCTCTGTAGGATTAATTTCCAGTTGCACTAGGTCTCAAACGTACATCCATTATCAAAATGCAGATGTATGGGCAAGTCAATTCAATCCATCCATCCCTCCCTCTCCTTGGAAACGCTTTCCGGTTCTTTCTGGGGAATCTCGAGGCATTCCCAGGCCATATGGGATCTGTAGTCCCACCAGCGAGTACTGGTTTTACCCCGAGGCTCCTCCCAGTTTGATGTGCTCGGTAAACCTCCAGATACCCAGGAGGCATTCTGACTAGATGCCCAAACCACCTCAGCTGTCCCCTTAAAACATGCGGGAACAGCGGTAACACATCCGATGTTAATGATTAAAACAACACTTTTAACAATTGCCGTTGGCAGCACTTACAGTATATCCAGGTTATTTTGGCTTCATCCCTGGATAGCGGTCGGAATAGGAGATACATAGACCATCTATGATCTAGACTAAAGTGGTGGACTGAGAGGCAGACTCCAAATCCCAGTGTCAGTCCACTTTGGCTGAAAGACACAGTGAGATATGAATATCTACTATCTCACTCCTGACAGCTGATTAATCACAAACAACACTAACATGATCATTTCTCCATCCATTCTCTCTGAAGGAAACCAGCCTGAGCCACTCAACATTTTAAACCAGGGTCTTTATGAGAACCTTTTCTGTGTTCATTAATTTAGCCTTAATTCATCCACCCACTGTAGCACCAAACAAGCTGAGAAGTGTAGCAGTTCATCTAAACCCTGAAGTAAACATCACTCATCACACGACAACGTGATTAGATCTCTAATATCTCACCGTGAGATGCACGAGAGAGGGGACAGCAGTGCTCACGCATATTTCTAGAACTATTTTTTACATTTGTAACGTTCATATAATTCTCCTTTTGTTCAAGTGCGGTTCAAACAAGATTTAGCCTCTTGAATGTCAACATTATAATCCACAAGGCGTGTACTTGTGTCAAAGAGTTTTCTGTCATCACAAATACATCATGTTACGCAGTGCTAATGTGTGATAGAAGAGAAAGAAGACCACAGCATTGCAAATCAAAGTCTGTACATGTTAACAGCCCTGCTGCAGAAAACTTTGCTTGTCAGCTGACATTTCCATCATACGGACATGTTAGCCTGTGGGACCGACACAGAGATGATAACATCGACATACGGCTAACACAAGATAACAAGATACCGTGCATTTCTACTCATGCATTATTTATACCCCCAGCTCCCTGCCAAAAACTAGTCTCTTCCAAAAAACGTGTGCCCAAACGGTCCATTTCCTTCTCTATCCATCCATCAGTTTGAGCAGCAACGGAGATTTATGATCACATCACAGCGTCTCTGCTCTGAGCTCATAAACGCCGCAGGAAATCTGAGGCAATCACTTCAACCTCTCACTCTCTTATTGTCTCTACTTACAGGTTCATGTGCAGGTGTAAAATCCCATATTATAAATGACATATCTATCACTCTATCTAAATCTCCTAGGTATCCGCTCTATATGCCTATACAAGCACTTTGTGGATGTGGATCATTTCGTGATTCAGAGTGAATTACTGCAGGAGAAGAAAAACACATACACAACATGCAAGTTTTCATATCCAAACTTTCTAGGGATTTCATGTCGGAAATCACGGAATTTCCAAAATGCATTGACATGTCTGGAAGCAGATTTGCAGTTTTTTGGCCTATTTATTGCAGTATAAATACTCAATTGTAGATCAATGATCATTTCTCATTATTAAAATGATTTAAAGTTAACAACAGAGAACATTATATTAGCATACACTGTCAAAAACTATTATCACACCCTCGTTCAGAGTTTGAACGTTTACATTTTTCAGTTTCTCAGGCTTAGTGAGAAAAGATTAGAAAAAAGGGAAGAGGTAAGAGACAAAAGATCCTTTCCCTTGCTCTTTCCTCTTCACATCCACATATCCCTCTCTCTATCTCGCCTTCCCTCAGATTCTTCTGTCCTTCCATTGAAAATGCCAATTGCCCTGTGACCTCTGATTGATTTTACTAGCGGACGCCGCAGCCAGTAAGCTGGTGGCTAACGAGATCACCAATGGCTGCGCTAAACGCAACTGACAACAGAGAAACTGGTTTTCCATCAGGTGGGAATAGAAACCCACCCACACACAAACACACCCACACACACACACCACAACCCTTACCTGGTCAGCCAAGCAAAACCTCTCTGCATCTAAAAACTGCTGTGCCTCATCAAGTTTGAATGGTCTATAGATACAGTGCTTTGTGTGTGTGTGTATGTGTGTATCTGCATGACCGCACCTCCATCTCGCTACCTGCTTGTTCAGCATTAGTGCCTGTCAGGTGCCCAGCGGGAGGGCCCACTGCTCGAACCAAACCTGCACCAGCTGCTGCTGTGGCTCTTAGCTGTTTATCGCTTCAATCAGGTGTGTGTGTGTGTGTGTCTTTGGAAGAGAAATTATAGCCCCAAAAACTGCCAGTAAGCTGAAAATTGTATGATATGATTAGTGTAGAGCGGCAGAGACACATTAAATGTGCGTGTGTAGCTTCAGTGCATTGAACAGGGTAAGTATTGTACAAAACATAAATGAGATGTCGGAGCCATTTCAAAGCAACAAGGACCTGTGGTCTACCCACATTCCTCACCCTAGGTCTGACCTGCGTGAGAGTCATTAACATCACATCATCATACCATACCAGGTGCATTCATGAGTGAGTCAAGTGGTCACATCAAGTTCAGAGATGTGTGAAAAGTGACGCCAAAGCATCATGATCTTAGAGAAGCTGCAGTACAGTAAAGTACACATTGAATAAATACATTTCTCAAAGATGGTGTCTCTTATTTTTGGTAGTTCTTATCACAATAATGTGCTTAATTTATTGACAGTTGATACTGATTTGCAATTGGTTGGTGCCCAATCGCCATTGTGCAGACTCTGGCCCCAACTGCGCAACATGGCGGCTGTTGGAACCAGGATGTTTTGGCTTCATTCCTGGATGGTGGGAGGAAGTTGGGATATATCATCCATCTTTTCACAGTCTATGGGTTGAACTTTTTCCACCAATGCTGCTCTTAAGCTTAAACAAGTGTAAGAAGTTCATGGTAACACATTAAGACATATACAGGTGTGAAACGACCATGAGCCGTGGTATGATTATTCTTTAGTGAGAGTTAAACTCTACATAAGCGCAAACACAGCTCATGCATCCCGTCAAGCATACCTTCTCTTTTACTCAGTTGCTATGGTAACGGCTTGCTCTCCAACATTGGCTCCCTCCCGCTCACTTCTCTGTGTCAATGGCTAGGTTTTCACTGACCTGACACAAACATGTCCAGCAATGCCCGTCAATCAACTGAGGTTGGCATAAAATAAACAACTATGATGTAGATATGGTGTGTGTGATAAGATAATAGGTGGACACATCATAGAATATGCTGGACATTTTAGATTTTTCTTAAAAGGTTCAGTGTGTAAGATGAAGGTGAAAGATCTGTTGAATGAGGATGAAGATAAAATAATCAGTGTGTTTCATCTTAACTGTACAATTGTTGTTTTCATTAGCCTAGAATGGGCCCTTTATATTTAAATACTTTATATTTACATCAGGACCGGGTCCTCTGTACGCAGACCCCCATGTTTTTTACAGTAGCACAGACGAGACCAACGATATATCTTTTTATGACAACTGAAGGCTAGCACAGGTTTTCTTTCATGTTATTGTTTATGGGGTAGGTGTGGGGTAATCAGCTGCAACATGCAACTTCACCACTAGATACATTTTACAATCAGATCCTTTAAATAAATGACAGCAAAAGCAAAATGACTTCAACAAAGATGTGATAATGTGAAACAATTGAGCGAGAGGTATAACACACACATTTTATGGACTGTTGCAGTTGCCCCATAAGATTCAATTACATTTCCTGATGTCTTTACTGCAGAAATTCACCAGTTAGAATATCCGTCAAAGACACCAGTATTGTGAGAAAAAGTATCTCAAAATATGTTTTTGCAGTGTTTGGTTCCCCTCTATTATACTTCAATTCCACATCTAGATGAATGTGAACCAGATCATAACACGTCAAATAATTCTGCAGCACTGGCATTATTATGTATGTTTGCAATAGTAGTGGGCTCAGCTTTGTTTATGGAGTTGAGGAGCACATTAACCTTGATTTGCATGTACACAGTGGCCTGCTGCCGACATCAGCTGATTGATGGCTGTGATTCAAAAGGTGAAAGCCTACAGGCTGTATATGTATGATGCGGCTTGTATGACACAGTTTGTATGCTGCTGTTTGTCTGTAGTTTTGCCTGATGAAGATCTATTTTTAGTGTGATGGACAGTGTCCTGGATTTTTTATTCAATTGTCGTATGCATAAAAAATACATACAAAACAGTCAGCAAAATGTGGCTCAACTCATCTTTCCTGTGTGAGGTCATGTATACACAAATTGGTGCAATAATGTAATTATGTAAACTAATCTAGTAATCCGTCTGTAATTCAGGGTATATTAAGATTTACATTTCAACAACATGATATTTAACTAAAACAAATCTAGAAAACACCTACAAAGCAGCTACAGTGACTTGGACGGTGAACTAAATGTCAAGTTATTGTGACAGTCAAGCGGATGGACCTGACGTCATCAATGTAACATTTACTCTGCTACACAGCAGATTTTACTGCATGCGTGATGTATGGAATCAGATTCTACCATAAAATAGATCATGCTTTCAAAAGGTTGTAGACCATTGTGTCCGTCCCACCTGCAGGGTTCTTTTCCCTTTTTGCATGTTTATTTTCATTAGTCGATTATGACGGAGACCTGGCATATCTCTCTTGGCCTTTCTTTTTCCAATTCTATTCTGACAAAATGTTCATGAATATCTGGGTATCTGTTTTTACAAGTTTTGTTGTCAAACCATAAATTGAACAGCTTCAATGCCTTTTTTATTTAGACAAAAGCAGACACAGGCAGGCACCTCTTGCCTAATGTCAGCTTGGATTTGGTGCCGACCCCTTCCACCATCAACGGATAAACAGTCTAAGTAATTGATAGACGATATTTTCGGATTTAAAAATCAAAGTGTTCCCGGTTATTTCCTCCGAAGCTATGAGACGAATAATAAAATTGGAATATACCTACAACTCGTAACTGTGGACTCACTTTGCGTGCTCTCCTGCTTTACCTGCATGTTTTGTGATTTCTGACAACAGACAACTGACGGCCTGTTTATTGGCAGATGGTTGATTTGTCTTACGTTAATTGGCTGCAGCTAACTGACTTTGGTGGCCCATCTGTGTAGTAGCATTACAGGCAATAGTAGCTTTGTGACAGCCCTTCATTTACCCATCCCTTGTGTTTCCCTGCCAATCATAATTTGAACTGAATTGACTCATTAGCATAAACCAGATTTACACTCCTCTTCAACTACCTCCACATGGGTACAGGTCAGTAATCGTATTTTAGACCTTTAATATTGTACTGATACGTCTGTCAGTCAGGTGGGAATATTTGATCAAGTCATTACTCTTGCCATCATCATCTTCTTTACTGAAGTAACCCATTTTGATTGTCAGGTGTGAAAGTTCCACTGTCAGTGCTGACAGTAATAGCTCTCATCTCTCTCCCAGCAGAAAAACATCTGCTCTTGGATTTGTCATCCTCTATTTGTTAGACTACGTCTTATCGAGGGAATATGTTTTTTATTTAAACATTTACTCTGAAACTCATTTTTTGAAGATATTAGGTGAGCAGCCCTTCTGATTAAATGCATCAACAATCAGCAGCGCTGTAAATTCACAATGTCAATATGCTGAATTTAGTCAGTGGCTGAAGAGGGCTGCCATGGCTTACAAATAGGGGTTCATCAGTCAACACATAAAATTGCTTTAATCTCTTTAAAATCTGATGCACATTGGATCCATCACTGTCCTATTAAATGAATATGGAATTGTAATGTACTGAGAGGTGCTGGATTAAAATGCTCGACTCGGAGACAGAGATGATAATGAGTCACTTTTAATGGAAGAGGATGGTTAACGGAGTGGCAGTCCAGTAGCAACACAAATCCAATAAGGGTCGGGCAGTAGCAGAAGTCGTAGGCTGGTGCCTGTGAGAAGGCTGTAGAGGTGAGGGGCCACCAACCGCAGACCTCCTCTGCAGGCTGCGTGGTCCACCACGGGCCAGGCGGGTTCCCTTAAAAGGGTTAGTCGATGAGGCTGGAGGGTTGAGGTATTTTTTTAGTCTGTTCCGCACCTCCACGAGGTACGGGACAAAACTACTCACCCAAGGGCGATCTTTTAGCCATAATTCAATAACCGAGATCTCCTCAAGGGTCTCTGCCTTGTTCTGTGTTCCCGTTGAACCCAGCTCCTCTACCAGAAAATCCAAATAAAAAACTTGATCATGAAAAAAACTAATCTCTGCTGAGTCCATATTTTGGTCGGATTGTTCTATCAGGATTGGTGGAATTAGATGGACCCAAGAGCAGAGGTAGTTAACAAAAAGAGTATTTAATATAAAAAGAGACTTTAACTAGACAAACACAAAACATATACACTAAAGGAGTTGACAAACTGGAAAGACAAGAACAAGAGGACAAAAACACAAGTAAGCTTACAAGAGGCTCAGGAGATCAGGAACGCAGGAAAGGACAGCACCATGGAACATCGACAAGCGGAGCCAGAACAAGAAAAACAGACAATCCGACAGAGGACAAAGGGAAGGACAGAAGCTTAAATACACACAGGGAAGGCAGGGGCAATTGGACACAGGTGTAACACATGAGGACTGGGCTGACAACCAGAGACAGGAAGTGAAGACAGAAACAACACACAAGGAGCAGAGACTACAAAATAAACAGAAGAAACAAGAAACAGAAATAGAGTGTGCAAACATGAAAACAACTAGAACACCCACAACAGAGATTTACTAAAACAGAAAACCATTTTACAATTAATCTTAAACATAGACTAAAGTGCCAGATCGTTTCAGGAATATATATTTGCATCAGTGCATCAAGATTACGTAGAATGATGTACTGATGCTCTGAAGAGACAGGGCACAGTTTTTTTTGTCTCTGTTGATTTTGTGGACTTTGATGCTTATTTTAACAACAATAGTAAACAATTTTCCTTTCTATTTGTAACAATTGGTGACACGTTTGACTTCTTTGTTTTCCATGTTAATGTGTGAGTTAAGCGTTTGTTGAAATTGTAATGATTATTATTATTATTATTATTATTCAGACAAATTAATGGGCTTTTTGAGGGCTTTAACATGCTCAAATTCTTACAAAAAATTGCAGAAAGCTAGAAAGTAATGAAAATGTACGTATTCTGGAGGAATTTTCAATGGACGTCGCGAAATAACGCAATGGTGCCCCACGAGACCCCCGGAACGTGTTCACATTGACCGATCTTCACAAAAATCGATACACAGGTCTCCAATCACAGGCCAGAAAACCTTGTAAAACTCTGCAGGAAGTCCAACGATGCCCGGAACCTTGCCATTCTTTATCTTCTTAAGCGCAGCATGTAGTTCTTCAGCAGAGCTGTGTGTGTAGCCCTGCAGGGACCTCTGCAGGAACCTTGTGTAGACCCTCAAATAATGTCTGTCCAACCTATGGTCTCTCTTGAAACTCCATCTTGAAGAGTTCCTCATAGAAACTGACAGCATATCTGCAAATCTCTGCAGACTCAGGGCAGCTGTCCAATAGCAGGTGTTCATGAGTCTTTGTTGTATGTTCTTATGTTTGAGGTCAAAGAAGTAGTGAGAGGGAGCATCCATCGAAGGAGAATAGACAGGGTTTAATAATTTTAATTAATCACATATTTCCCATTTTCTCTGTATATTTTTGTGAAAACAAAAGGTTCATGACAAAAGACAGATATATAAAATAAACTTTTTGTATGCAACTCAGCAGTTCTTTAGCAGTTGTCATTGCTATTTCATATGGAACATTAGTATAATCTTCTTCTTACAGAATTCGAGCTTCTTAGCCATTGTATGGTTGAATAAACCATTTTTCTTTAATTTTTAAATCAAACAAACTATTTGGGCTTCTTAGCCATTAGATGTGCAGTTACAACCAGGTAATTATCATTACTCACTGAGGTCCAGTGATCCCCTGTCAGCGCCACTTGTTTCGTAGCAGCCAAGTCTTTTTCTTCTCAGCTTCATACAGGTGGTGGATTCTTGTCATTAATGTGCGTCTTTGAGGTGCTTTGATGCTCGAGTCCCCCGTTGCCACTCGCACAACCTCGGTGAACCCCTCGTCCTCAACAATATGAATCGGTCTACAGCTTTTTACAATCCATTTGGCAAGTGTGCTAGTCAACTTGTCACAGGTAGACTTAGTGAGGGGCCTACGTTGTTCAGTGAGGGTGGTTTGGCACTTTCCACTTGAACGCCCCTCACCGACCAACGCATGCTTCGCGTTGAGGTGGTTATTTAGGCTGGTATAACTGTCCACAAAGCCACAATGTAGGACTCAACATTCTACAATCGGACCACTCTAAACATGGTTGGCATAAGCCATGTTTACGTCCGTTTGGCTGAAGCAGACAGGCCCTGACAAATGGTAAAAACCTAAAGACATCTGCGCCTGCTGATGCTACCCTTATCATTTCTATTCCCCACAGAATCGAATCCAATTGACAATTAATTGTATATTGATGCCGTTCTAAGTCTAGGTTAATTCCACCTGAGGGCCACAAGAAAAGTCATTTATTTTAGCTAAAGAGTGTTTTGTTTTATATTTATTAATTAAAAAACACATTCCTGGAGGAGATTTAAATGATACCAGGAGGACCAAATAATTTGGACCAATTGAGACACAATAAAGATCTCAGCTAACATCAACTAAAGAACAAAAGATAAAATATCAGGCAGCTTGCTGTAATTGCAATCTCAATGCCTGAGTACCTTTGTTTTTGAAATACCAAAAACATATGTGTGTCAAAGTAAAAGTCTCCTTGTGCCCATTAACATTTCCGGCTCTTTCATCTTCTTTTTTCTTTTTTAACCTTATTGAGAACAAAGCGTGAAAATGCAACAAAAATACTTAATGGGACTGGTAGAGTTGTGAACATACCCACTGAGTGCTCCTGATTGCTGGTCCTCTGTTCCCAGTCCTGCATAACAGGCTCGAAAATGGGATGTGGCAACACTGCAGACTATAAAAGACAAAAACTGTTTTGCTATTTTGATTGTACTATTTTGTTATGTATGTACAACAAACTGCTCAATTTACTTTAATCAGAAATTGAGGTATGGTTTAGTTCGGACAACTACAATTTAATTGGAATAAGTAGCGGGGCTCTTTTTAAGACTTCCTCAAACAGGGGAAAAAACACAGGTGAAGTCAGGAATAAAAAGAACTGTGGTTTTTATTAACTGTCCACCCGAAGTGGAAACTGATTACATTATTCACTTAAATACTAAAATGGAGAAAAAAAAATAGACTATATACAAAAGTTCGCTTCGCAAAAAATGATTTCCTTAATAACTCAATAACAATTCAGTATTTGACAGACTGACCCTCTGGAACCAAAACAGCTTCTTTTAAACCGGTAGCCCCTCCCACTAGGATTAATATTTTTAAAATAACATTATATCACACTTTTCATCCCCCTAAAGGGCTCAGAAAATGTAAAAGATTAAATAAAATTTTAAAATATAATTCTGACAATATTTTTAGTTACAGTTAAACAGGAGTTACTTACAACAATGGTGAGCTAAGGTTTTGTGTGTATGTATTCGTGAGTTAGAGTAGGGCAGTGGTTCCAAAACTTTTTACAGCCCCGTACCCCTTCACACATTTAATCTCCAGCTACGTACCCCCCGCGCACATATACAGCCAACCAGGGGTTGAACTGGAATTACTATTTAACTCAAACATTGAGATCTTTATTACAAGATGAACAACTCAGTTAAACACGATCCTTTCAGTGGTTACACTTAAAAAACCAAGAGCCGGCTCTGTCCGGGTCCGAAGGGGCTAGCTTTTGAGCTAGCCTACGCTAGCTCCGGAGCTCGGCTTCAATTCCGCACAAGGACCCTCAGTCCACGTGGAAGGGAACCCGGACAGAGCCGGGTCTGGATGAGGGGTTCCGGGAGTGAGGACGTGACAACAACCGGACTGAGAGGTCGAGAAACGTCAAATCCATCTCGCTCTCAGCGGCTAGCGGCTCTCTCAGCGACTTGAATATAGCTCCGGGCTGCTTCCTCGAGTTGCTAACATCCTCACTGTGCTGCGTTCCAGGCAACTCGGATATTCCGACCTCATAAATGAAGAAGAGCAGTGGACTTCCCCGGGTGCTCATGGAGATGTATAGCTTTGCAGTGAACGCAACAGAATTACGTACATGACATGGCAGCGTAATTATTTCGCTGAATATGGGTATACATGAGTATGTTTGGCAATGCGACTTGGATATTCAGACTATTTAATATTGCATGATTATTTATAGCTCAGTTTGAAAATGTAATGGGCATTTTCACTTTGAAAACGCAAATAAAATGTTCTCCCCACGTACCCCCCTGAACCACTTTGCCTACCCCTTGGGGTACATGCAGTGCTTAATTTGTAAATCACAAGGTGCCGGAACGCAAAGTACATATGACAGCGCAGGGATGACGAGACGGGCACAGGTCCCGGAACGTATACAGAAAACGGTGCTGAAAAAAACATGCAAATGCCCACTGACAATGCTGTGGGACTTACAAGCCTTAATTTCAAATACACCGCGTTCCACATTATTATGCAAATTACACTTTGCTCAGATTTTCCTAAATAATAATGCACAGCCAGTCAGTATAATTTTCAAGTCATCAACTGTTAGAGTATAATTCAAATTTTATTGAACAAACCTCCCAGTGATAACAGTATTTTTTTCAAAAATAAAAAACTCAAAATGCAGTGTTCCAAATTATTATGCAGAGTTTCTGAGTTTCAGAGTTTCAAGATATTTTATCGGTTTTAAAGAACAAAAAATTGTCATTTGTTGAATTTGCAGCATTAAGAGGTCATATTTACTGAAATCAAAAAAAGTTTTAATCAAAAACATCTTAACAGGTCAAGTTACATGTTAACATAGGAGCCCCTTCTTTGATATCACCTTCACAAATTCATGCATCCATTGAACTTGTGAGTTATTTGATAGTTTCTGCTTTAATATCTTTGCAGGATGCCATAATAGCCTCCCAGAGCACCTGCTTGGATGTGAACTGCCTTCCACCCACATAGATATTTTGCTTGATGATGCTCCAAAAGTTCTCAATAGGGTTAAGGTCAGGGGAAGATGGGGGCCACACCATGAGTTTCTCTCCTTTTATGCCCATAGCAGCCAATGCCCCAGAGGTATTCTTTGCAGCATGAGATGGTGCATTCTCATGCATGAATATGATTTTGCTTCGGAAGGCACGGTTCTTCTTTTTGTACCATGGAAGAAAGTGGTCAGTCAGAAACTCTGCATACTTTGCCGTGGTCATTTTCAACCCGTCAGGGACCCTGAAGGGGCCCTACCAACTCTCCCCCCATGATTCAGGCCCAAAACATGTCTCCGCCACCTCCTTGTTGACGTCTCAGCCTTGTTGGGACATGGTGGCCTTTCACCAACCATCCTCTAGTCTACTCCATCCATCAGGACCATCAAGGGTTGCACGGCACTCATCCGTAAACAAAACAGTTTGGAAGTTAGTCTTCATGTAGTCCTGAGCCCACTGCAAACTTTTTTGCTTGTGAGCTTGGTTTAGGGGTGGCCGAATAACAGGTTTAAGGAAACTTGCAAACCTCTTGAGCATCCTACATCTTGAAGTTCGCGAGGCACCACAGGCTTCTATTCAATGGCATTTTAGTGGCTGCTCTCTTAACCCTACGCATTTGTTTGGCAGAAATCGTCCTTATTTTGCCTTTGTCTGAACGAACCCGCTTGTGCTGTGAATCAGTGACAGATTTCTTCACCGTCCGATGATCCCGCGCAATTCTTTTGGAAATATCCAATATTGTGATACCTTGACCAAGGTATTGCACTATTAGCTGCTTTTCAGCAGCAGAGAGATCCTTTTTCTTCCCCATTTTGCCTGAAACATGTAGCTTGCTTAATAATGTGGAACATCCTTCTTAAGAAGTTTTCCTTTGATTGGGCTCACCTGGCAAACTAATTATCACAGATGTCTGAGATTGATTTCAATCATCCAAATAGCCCTGAGACACAATACCATCCATGAGTTTTATTCAAAAACTAAAAAATGAATGTTTATGGCGCTTAAATCCAATTTGCATAATAATGTGGAACGCGGTGTAATATCAATGGTATACATTTTATGACAATAATTTACAATTATTTTAGGCTATACTGCACAGCACAGGCAAATGCCCACATCAACACAGGTGGGACTTACAGATGATTACCAGTAAGCACATAATCTGAAATATCTGAAATAATTCAATATAATATTCTCACATTACACATACATACTCTGACTTCATCCCTTGTCTCTTCTTCTACTGTTTAATTTTACAAATATGTGCTCATGTTTGATTTTTTACTTAACAATTGGGCATTTGCACAATATTAATTGTGACAGCTCTTTGAGTTTAGTTGCTAAACTAAAATAACCTTCATACTGACTGAGCCATCAGTACTCTTTGCAAGTTGCATTGTTACATCTGAAAAGAGAGGTCTATTTTACATTTGCGATGGGGGAGTTTGGGATGGATGGTTTGGATATGGTTAAATTGGAGATGGGGCTTGGGTGGTTGGGAATGCTGTGGTATAAGGCTATTCAACCAGCGGTGGCGCTTCATTTCCTCCAAAGTGGCACGCTTCTTAGGGTCTAAATCCAAACACATCTCTAAGAAGTCTTTGCAGTCTATGAGGAGAAAGGACAAACGATAAGGAAACGATGAGGCTTGAATCTACAGTGATCGAATGTAACATGAAAGGAACATAATAACCGCACATTAAAAACCAGCATTGTCTCACCTTTGGATCCAAACCAGATTTTAAAATCAGTCCCAATAAAGTTATTGGTGTGGAACCGAGCGGATCCAGTCAGCATTTCAAATAAAATTGCTGCCAACTGCCATACTGTGGTTGGGCCAGCCATGTATCTTTTTTTGATTGATTGAATATTTATTTAAGCCTCGGAAGACACATTGAGGGATAAGACCCTCATTTACAATGGTGCCGAGGGTACAATAAAAAAGTTGATACATTAAAAGTTAATACATTGAATAAATAGGAATGAAATAAATATGCATATATATATACACAGTAATACAAGGTATAAAACAATTTGTCAATAAAATACTATGGCCAAATCAACTAGCAGTTACAGTCATTGCAGGAGAAGTCAGCTGTACATGAGACCAGACTCAAGAACTCCGTCAATGAAACAAATGAGCGCAACTTTAAAGATTTTTGGACCTCATTCCAAAATATCTGCCTTTCATTGTGAACTCTGGAGGAGCGTATGCTAAGGTTCATACAATACTTGAGATAAAAAGAGACAGAAAAAAGCAAACAGTGAGGAACAGGCAGAGATTTTACAGTCAGATGAATGAAGAGCTGGATAACAAGACAGGTTGGCTGTACCAGTGAATTTGCTATAAACACAGTTTTTCCTTCTAATGCAGCCACATCCAAAACTATGATGCGCAGTCGCGGGCCATCGGTGCTGGGCTGAATTAGGATGTTCGCTAATTTTAAATCTCTGTGGAAAATGCCCTTAGCTTGCAAATCCATGGCAGCATCCACCAGCTGAGGCATGATGATCTGAGAAAGAGATAGAGTCACAAATAAGTTAGAGAGATGAAGAAGGGACTCTGGGTGGGACTGAAAAACACAGTCTATGTTGGAGCTGCTCTGGATCTTTCAACAGAGCAAACTTTACATGAACTTGTAGGGGTTCAAATATCCATCTACTCCTGAGCACTTTGAGGACTAAGTTGAGGGCAAAAGGCCTTTCTTATTTTCTGGGACCAGCAATTGTAAAAACGACCTGACACAAGGTATATTTAATGGCTGTTGTGTAGCTATAGTTTTCTCAACTTTTCTGGCACCAAACTTGAAATAAGGGTGTGATAGCAGCCAAACACTCTCCCCTGAAAATGATGATATACAAAATGAGGACCTTTACAGTTGTAGTCTGGGAATACAGTAAAAATACAGTAAAACACTGTTTTGGTTCCGCCCATCACACGCCCACTTTCAACCATGAATGGTCCATGCAGAGCACGGCATGAATATTAAATGCTGCTGACCAATGGGTTTCCACCGTGAGTCCTGACGGAGACACGGCATCAAGCGATGTGAAGAGGAAGTGAAACTTTCTGACACTGACATCGAGGCATCTGTTGGTGAGGTGGAGGTGAAGAGCGACTTTATGGGACAGCAGTGATGTCACTAATAAAGAAAATACACTGACACTCTGCTGCTGTGGATAACACAATGTGTGAGATCAGAAATCGCTGAACCCTCGCTTCCTCCTCATCCTTCCATTCGCATGCACACATCGCGCAGAACCCTGCACCACTGTCACAGCAGTATTTATTTATTTGGAGCATCGGACCAAAAAAAATCAGAGGTGCACGAAAAGATCTCCGAGGCTCTCGGAGTGGGCGTTTCTCTGTCCGTGTCCGTCTGTCTCCGTCAAAACGGAGTAAAAACGTAGAAGCATACAGCGGCCTTAAGTTGACCAGAAGGAGTCACTGAAGACTGATAGCGCTCCTGATCCTGAGGCTACACAAAGTTCACACATCTCTGTTTCCCTTTGTCGACTCTTTATGTGGTGTTGCCAACACCTCTGTCAAGGATTTCACCCAAACTCTGCACTCTTATCCCCTTTTTGTGTTTTTTTTTAGCAAAAATGTCACTCCATATAAACTGTGCAAGCTTCTAGGTGCAGGTTCAGTACAAGAACACATGACTGTTTGCTTTCCTGCAGAAATTGGAAGATCTTCTGCAGCCATAACTCTGGTCTTTACTGGCTAGTCACTCAGGGCTAAGGCTGAGTTCATGTCTGAAATCAGCTATGCTATTGCTTTCTAGCATCATGTAGGTTCACCGATACTGTCACACTACAAGTTCAATTTTCTACTACAAACAATAATTTAATCTGATGTTTAGAGATTTATCATCTGGTTTGTCCTTCTCCTGTTTGTACCAAAAAATAAACATATAAACAGCTTTCATGGGAAAACAGTCATGTTGACAAAATGTGACTACACAGTTGGAAACTATCTATTGCATGTGCTTTACTGGGTTCACATGTTATCTAATGTGGGAGAGTTATAACGTATATGTAATTGTCCTGACTTGAGTGGGTTGTGCATGTGTTCATATTTGTGCATGCATATCTGTTCACGTGGGTGCACTTGTCGGTGTGTATAAATATCTCGCACCACCTCAGGTGTGTTTGAAGCAGATTTTCAGGGGAGTTAGAGATAAATCATCCGAATCCTCGCTGACATCAAAAGCCCTGAAGCACTAATCAGCTGTGTTCTCAAACAAATGCGAACAGGCAGCGAGACGGCCACTATGTGGGCTTCAATCACCGCCACTGATGTCTTACTTTGTGTGTGTTTAACAGGTATCTGGGCTGTCGAGGGAAGAGATACGGAGACGGAGGAGTGAGGAAAAAGGAAAGGCCCAAAAGAACCCACAGACTGTATGCTACAGTCGGGAAAATGTGTCGGTTTTGCTATCTTTTCTGTCTGATATGCTGTCCTAAGCATCACACTCCCTCCAAACACAGATCACTTGATTGCCTGAAGTAAGACATTTAACATCTCAAACAACAGCTCTTGCCCAGCCCAATGTTATATTTTATTTATTGTGTTTATTCATAATGAATGTGTATGGAAGCTAGAAAGTACAAAATGAACACTGAGTGTACAACGCTCACTCTTTCTTTAGAACCAAGAGCGTGTTCAGGTCGAAGCTGAAAATCCTGCTCAGTTTCAATACAATTAATGCTGCATTATGCCCCAGCAGCTCTTAAGTTCAAACTAAATATCTCTCTGAAATGCTGACAATGTGTGAATATACACAATTATATGCTAATGTGCGAACGTTTCATCTACAACCCCTTTGCCCTTGTGTAATGAAAGTAACCCTTACTTACTCAGCTAACAGGTCATGTAGGAGGCTGCAGAAAGAAAATGTGAGAAGTGGGAGAAGAGTCAATGTTCAAAACACAACAAACAGAAGGGAAACTCCACTTTTAAGCAACAACAACATCAAGCTGGTTCATTGACAACTGCACTGAGTTAATGCTTCTTGTATGTTTAAAAACACTGAAGCCTTACCTTCATCAATTTATCACAGATTTGCTGTCTCACCTGCAAATAATAGGGTAAAGTCCAGTACATGGACAGGACTCTCAAACAACTGATTTAACTGTACTTTTTCTTCTGCCATCATTTAAAAAACTGCAACCAATTGTAGAGTTATATGTAACATCCCTCTGTAATTTATATGTTTTTTCCGAAGAAACTAGATTGTTTCCTTTTCAGCAGTAATTTGCTATATGAGTCAAAATGGCTCTTTGAAAAAAGATGTTTGTAGCTCCCTAAAACGTAAAGCCAAATCCTCCCTCGCTTGACTGTTGCCTACGAGTAGACATGTACCTACTACACACCCCTACACCGTACCCTGACTTGCACTTTCCCAAAATGTAACTATGCATTGAGGCAACGCAGACTGCAAGAGCTGTGACTGGTCCACTTGATCTGACAGCCGCCATTTTTTTATTGAGTTGTAGGAACGAACACGGACGACCTCTTTCTTTTCTTCGTTATTGTTCGTTAAGAAAAAGTGATTGCTCTTCAATATCTTTCAGCTCCATATCCAACACGGTCCACTTGCCATTGCTCTGAAGTAAACAGACACACACACACCTACACACAACTATGAATGCTCAGGCTACGTGCCTACCTATGGCGTAGCTTTGACGCAAAAGCATGAATTGGGTTTTCCTCTAAACCCTAGTGAGCTCACAGCCACATGACTGCCACCTACGGAAATAACCAGGACATGATAAATAACCTATCACAATGAAGAGATGGATTACATGCTAGAGATCTGGTTCTTGGTTTTCGTGCTTTGAAGTTAAAATCACAGTTTTATCTATACTGATCTCATATGTGGCCCCTCTGGAATCTGATTATGGGAAATCAATAGTAGCGGCAAAGAACTTTAATCAAGGCACATGAGAGACAAGGCGGCGCTGAGAAGAGAAGCTTATTACCACAACTTGTCTCGTTGTTTCCCATCCACTGAAAAGCTGGAATTGCTGTGAATAATTCAATTGTGGATACAGACAAATGATCTGAAACACCTCTCTTAACAGATTCATTGTCATATAAGAAAAATGTGTGGCACCTGTTAAGGGTATAGCTCTAATGCACAACGACAGACGTGTTGGATTAAAACCATGTTCTATACTTCCTGATATTCACTGAATAGCACTTAAAATTGGATTTGGACTTTTGCTTTCAAGGTCATTCACTGATCCCTGTCTCTGCTTACCTTCTGCATAGACACCCTGCATGGTGTAAAACTGTTGGGCCATTGCAGCACAATTGCCTGGAAATAAATGGATGAAAAAAAAGGTAGAACTCTCTTAAACCGGAACTGTTCCACTCCATTAATGCTCCATAAATGCTGGGCTGCGGGTTGAGCTCTGCATGCGGCAACTCGTAAGGTGATGATTCAACTGTCCTATGCTGTATGAAAAGGCTTTAGCAGGACACTCTGTATGCTTTATGTTTGTAGGCTCAATCTATGTCGACGAGCAGACTTTGGAGCAGCTCACCAGATTGCTTGTATTTGACTCCAGCAGAGCATTCATAGAAGAGGTGCTTTGGATGATTTAGTTCACTTCATTAAAATTCATACCGTTTAAATACTGTGTAAAAACCACTATGAGCTGTGTCTGTGAGCCATAATGTGACAGTCAGCTCCTGTATTACCGACTGGTCGGATTCACCATGTCTTAGTCTTGGTTGAATGGGCTCCAGTCCCAATCCAATAGACTGCAGGATAATTGGGGAACTAGTTGATATCAGGAGAGCGCAGCGCCTGTTCAACATTTTATTCTGCAATGACAATGTATTCATTTGGTTAATTACAGTCAGAGAACTGGACTATACCTGCACGTTGCAGACCCAGTCTACAAAATGGATTCATTCGTCCATTAAATCCATCCAAATATAGTTTATCCAGCCATTTATATATATATATATAGTGTATATATAGTTCCTTTAGCCATTAATTCATATATCTTCATCCATTCATCCATCCACAGATACATCATCAGTACCCAGAGTTCAATTTGGTGTTGCCTACTGAATTAATCCTTATACATCTTAACATCTTATGACTCTGCGATCCCTAATCATCACCATATATGAGTTTTTCTCATGAAACTGCTCCTGTACAGTCATGCCAAACTGTTCTCCTTGATTTCTGTTGCAATGCATTTAAAGACAGAGGGAGCGCCAGAGGCAGGGAGGAGAGAGCAAGACAGAGGGTCACAACAGCCGACTAGGAAGATGACGAATTTGTGTGTATGGATGAAAACAACATCAATGAAGACATTCATTCTTCAGAATTTGTGGAGATTAGATAATCTCTCTATCTCTTTCACCCGCCCTCTTTGCATCTCTGTCCTCAACATATCGATTGCTTTCCATTCAATCTGCGCCGTGGCCGTGGCAGTTGAAAACAAACTCTGCCAAACACATCAAAATGAAACTAATCAACATTTTGGAGCCATAAATTGCATCCCATCGCCTGTGTAGACTCCTCTCTCCACCCACCCAACACACCCATCAGACAATCCATCTCGCTCTGGGATAGATAGATTGTTCTCTAGAAGCATGGAAGGGGGCTTTAATACAAAAGGGGGAGGACATACCCGGAGATTAAAGGGCCATTTTACTGAATATCTAAGTTATATTAAACTACGGGTCCATCTCCACTGAGCAGGTGAGGAATTGGATCCCACCAGCCTTTTATTGTGAAACACAATACTGTTCACATATTATTTTTAACATTAAGATTGTCACCCTCCGTCGAAGTAACATCCTCTGTGTGAGTCGTTCCCCCATTGGTAACACATAGATCTGCATAGAAAATAAATGGGGGATCCTCATTGAGTTTTACCTGAAGGCATAGTGACTAATTGCTAGTTCAGTATGTTCATTCATTTTGGTGTTGCATTTACTTTTGTCTCAATGTTTGGGCAGCAGTTGCAGGGGTGGACATTTAGAAGTGGACATATTAGGTTACTATCATTAGTATCTATATATTCAGTTTCCCATCCCTTTACATCCCACATTAGTGCTGTTGGAAATTTGTTTTTTGGAGGAAATTGGCATTCTGACAAGTTGAAAACTCATTCAGAAGGAGAATTTGTGGATCTGCTTCAACAGGACAAAGTAAATGTGTGCCTTGTGTGCAAACACTGTGCATGTACGTAACTACTGCCTAGCCTGCTATGACATCTGAATACGCCGTCTTCCCTTCAGGCGAGAGGTTTTAGGCCATGAAAACAACAACCAACAAACAAAACTGAGCAAATTTGCATTTTGCAGCCAGTAAAATGCGGAACTAGCTGATTTGCCTGACAAGCACAATAACACAAAAAAAATTAAGCAGCAAATCAAGGACAATCTCAGAGCTCAGTACCACAAGCTCCTCTTGAGTTACTTCAAATTAGATTCGTTCACAGAAACCCAACTGATACTGGTTTATATTTAGGTTGTAGCATCATTAGTTCGTTTAATTTTAATAAAAGTGAAGTAGGGTAATAAATGCATGTATGAGCCAAAATGAGTCCTTGCCCACTGCTTTTACAGCAAAGAGTTCTCATCTTAGTAGCCTTGCACGCAGAAAAAAAAACATGCAGTCTCTTTCCAAATTCGTGGCCTCAATTCACTCGGTCGGCCTCCATTTGTGTGTTACTCAGCAGGATTGTGTGTATGTGTGTGTGTGTGTATATGTATTACTCAGTTGCTGTTCTCTGCCCAACTTGGAGAGGCACATCTAATATGCTATATAAACAAGTCTCTTTTTCAGACGCTCTCTCAGTTTTTACCTCTACTATTTTCTCCTTTCTCTCTTCCTCTCTTTGTTTTAATCTCACCTGCTGTTCTCCAGACGTTTCGTCACACCGGGTCGGCCTTTCCACAAAGCAATTCTGCATCTACTGTTTACTTTGATCACTGTGTGCGAGTTTCTGGGTGCTAGCCAAGCATTCTTTTCCCCACAAAGTCATGGTTGGGGCATGACTTCAAAAACATAAGATTAAAGCCATGAGATTAGTTTGCGTCTTTTGAATAAAAGATTTATGCTTTTACTTGTTTCATATGTAATCACCGTTATTATGTCAAATACAGGCATCTTTTTTTAAGTCAAAATCAATTATTTATCTTACCATCCATTCTCTGTATCTACTTATCTCGAAGACTTTAAAGCATCCATCACCTGTAACACTTATTCTCTGTAGATCACAGGGGGGAGCTGGGGCCAATCCCTGCCAACGTTTGATGAAAGGCAGGATACACCCTGGACAGGTCGCCAGCTTATCACAGAGAGAAACAACTGTGCAAGGAAACCGGAATACCCAAAGAAATCCTGTGCAGACACGGGGGAGGATATGCCATGTCCAGCAAAACCAGGAGTGTAAGCAGAAACCTTCTGGTGACAATGCAAACCACTGTTTCATCCCTGACTTTATAGCAAGTGGCAAGAGAAATCTACTGAAAATACTTGTGTATTGATGTACAAATGGCTTAATCAACATTGCAAAGTTTTGATGATCAGTGATTAGTTCCGGTAATCTGTCATCCTTGGCGACCCTCCCAGAATGCACCCCTACTCTTGCCCATTGTCAGGTTTCCCGGATGACTGCCAAAGACGTAAATTACAACCCTAACCCTAACCCTAACCCAACCAGTGAAATATGCTCTGATTATCACTCTTGTTCGGTTTCTTATTCTGTCACTTTATCTTTTCCTCTTCTTCGTTTCCTCCAATGTCCTCATCAGTTTTCTTTTGTGATTCTGCCGTGACGTCCACACTGAGAATGGCGAGTTAGTGGTCTCTTATAGCTAGCTGCTAGCTCTGGCTGTGGTTGTTTGTGTGACTTTTGCTTCAAAGCAGGTCTTTATTGTTCCAATTTAGTACACTAGACTTACAAAGTGCAGTTCTAGGCCTTCAGGGAGTGCTATTCCAATGATAGACATGCTATTCTCGCTATTATAACTTTTGTAACATCAAAGTGATCCTGAAGCCATTATTGTGTGGTTTGAAAACTACTAAGCATTGCTTTAAAGGCAGGGAACCATCTGGTCAGGCCACCAGTCTATCAATGGCCCAACACACATCGAAAATAGATCAATAGGAATTTCCACACAGAAAGGCCCCACACAAGATTGGAGGATTGCATAACTCCTAAACTTTGTGTGGGCCGTTTAAATCCAACTTTTCATTCTGTGTTCCACAAATTTGAATTGTGCAGCATCGCATCAGGTCTCAGCAAAGACAAGCAAGACACAGTAAGTAGCTAAATTGTAGGCCTCTATAAACTATATATCAGGAGGTGCTCACACTAAAGGAGAACGGCTGCTTCTAACGGGGCCAAGGAGGTTTTTATTATTGGTATTTATAATTATTTCGGATTTGAAATGATACATCTGCAAGACAATGTCGGACATTGTAAGTTTCAATTAAGAGGGCAGGATAAAGTACCAGGAACATCTCTGCATGTGTATAATGAAAAAAGACCCTCTGGAGGACCCTATAGAATTGAGGAACACAAGAGCAAGCATCTCGTAGGATGACCAAGAGCGACCTATTCAACAGATAGATGAGCCAATCCTGAGCCACATCCATGATGTTATGTTATGACCTATGGATCAAAGGCTGAGCTGACGTCAATGCATATGCTGGCGTCACTTTCAACCATGGTATTTGAATATGTTTCTTTTGAAATCCCTTGATACCCTTTCAGTGACTATTGAGTGAACTGATTGCATGAGCATCACTTCAATATCACCATGTCTTTAAATGCTCAAATAGTGGGATACACCCTAGGCTCAATTTTCACCCCAGAGTAAAGCATTATATTGTCTCTGTGTGACTGGAATAAGACAAGTGCAGACATGCACCAGTTCACACATCCTTTCATGTCTGTGCTTCCAGCAGTTTTTTATCTGTAAAACAAAAAGGGAAACACCCTGCAGGGACTTTACCTTTGTCTTTTGCATGGTATAGCTAGAAGTAGTCCCCTGAGAGAAAGGGTCGGCATGCAATCCGTGTGCAAGTGATGTACATGACTATTTGCCTATGCAGAGGGGACATGCAGTCCAATTAGAATTCCTAACGGGAGACAGGTTTTAAGATGCTTGTCAGTGGAAAGTGAACGCAGTTGGTCTCAGACAGAGTAGAAATACATCTTGGCAGTATGGGTCTCAGAGATGACCATCTTCAGTGGGGAAGAGTTAGACAGCAGGTGAATCAGGTTGGTGAAGAGGTTGACGGAAAAAAAGAAGGTTTTAAGGCATTGTGCTGTTTCTCTCACTATGACATCAGCCTTGTTAAAATGAACCTTTTTACCATGTTATACACAAATACACACATGCACACCGTATCAAATCTCACACGGCATGTCTTATACAACCATGGAGTGTTGTCTGCCAATTGAATTATGCAGAGTGATGTAGAATCGTCTTTAGTGCTCCTCTCAAAGTTGCACATACTGGAGGACGGGCAAGCACACCCGCACACAAACACACACAAATAAACTCTCTTACTCTCTCACCAACTAAATTACATGTGCTTATGCATAACTAACGCTCCCCACCATATCTCCTCTGTTGTTTCTCGTCCCCAGTGTGTCAGTGTTTGAAGTAGAGTTGCTGGAAGCCATTTTTTTAAATCTACTCGCTCTGTACCAGATATCAAAGACACAATGCGGAATTTATTTGACCATGAAAAGTCTACATATATTCAGGGAGGATTCTCTGACAGGTTTCTCCCTGCACTCGGCTCTCACCATCAATCATTACTAAATATAAAGATCACGTGCTGTAAATATGACAGGAATGTTCGGAAGGCATTGAGCTGTAAAATACCCTTGAATTTGTAAGTTGGAGAAGTTGTGTATTCCTTTTTTTCAGCTGTGTATTGCAGTCAAGTAGGCTTTTTGTAACCAAATTTATACTAGGATCATGTCACATAAAAATGGTACTCTGCCTGATACAAAGTTCTGCAAACTCAAGTGGGATGAAAAACTTGCAATTCCAAAACACTAAATAGACAGTGTGGTTGCAGAGGCTTTGTAGCCAGCTCCACGATAAAACTGCAGAGGGAACCAGGAGCAAGAGCGATCTTATTTTGGACACAACTTAAGATTTGTCCCAAATAAGATCCTCTGGTAGTCAATGCTGTGCCCTTCCTGAGAATATCCAGAGCACTGATCCCCAGGGATTGTAACACCCAGTCCTAACAACCAATCAAAACTGACACCAAAACATGTCACTTGCTTTTTGAATTGTAGCCCAGATCAGTTTTTCTATCCTTAAGCCCGTCTCAAATTTTAGGTGTATGATGTGACTGCATCACAATGTGTCTCCCTCTCCACCACAGCTGTGTCCCGATTCAAGGGACACGACGCAACCCCTGATCAACTGCAAAGAACTAACAAAATGAGATGGTTAAGTGTTCGGAAGATTTCCTAACTGTGTCAACAGCTCGTCCCACCATTACCATGGCATCAATAGCCACTGTGAGCAGCCGCTCCTACTGCAGCTTAGCCACCCGCATAGCCAGCTCATTCGCTAAGTATCTGACATGGATAGGTTGGCTTGAGAAAGGATCCCAATGTTTAATCTTTTGTTGCTTGGGAATAGACACACTCGTTTTTTGGCAAAGTTTGAGGGATCCTTTGAGATAGGACATCCAAGTCCTGTTGCTGCAATGCAATTACTGTTTAAACACAACTTCCGAACGTTGTGTCTCCTTGCTCGCTGCTGCACTCTCCCTTAGTTGGTGGCAGACAAACTAATAATGTTGACTTCTAGAATACATCGAACACATTATACAACTTTCGAGAATTTCCTTTTTCTTGCTGATATTGGGTGAGAGACTGGGTACACCTTGGAAAAGTTGTTGGTCAAATTCCTCACATGATCTCTGAAAATGCCCAAATGATTGGGTTAGGACTTTGGTTAGAATTTGCCTTTTACATGCAAATAATAGTAATACATGTTTTTATGATTACAGCACATCAGTGTCAACCGGTATCACCAGAATCTTTCAAATCTAGTCTTTCCATCTTGACAACTTTGACTGTGTCTTCTTCGTGTTTGCAACTCTCCCATCTCTCATCATGATGTGTTTAATTGTTCTTGTTTTTTGTAGTTATTTGGTCCTGTGTGAAAAACATTAGAAAATCCTCTGGATGAGTTCAGGTTTTATTCTGTATTATCCTCCAGAGTTTTTACTCAGGGGCTGTCAGGAGAAACCTGGGAGATTATTTGGAGACTCTGATTCGGACATTTGTGTTCTCACATACAGGCACTCAGGAGATTATCTGGAGTGTAGTGCATGTCGGAAAGCAGCTATAGTGACAAACAACTATTCATGCTCACAGTCACCTGGGCTGGGTGGAAGGATTTGGAGGGAGAGGGAGATGTGCATCAGGGAGAAAAACTAATCAAAGTACAGAAGCTGATGTTCCAATTCAGGGAGCAAATGTGATGAAACTGATGCTTTTCTTGGAAATGTGTGGTATTTGCAATTGGGTATGTTTTATACTGTGATACTGCCACTTTGTAATAAGGGTGAATTATCTGAATATTTCCTGGTAACTGCTGCTTGTATTTAATAAATGGTAAATTAATATAGTTCTGCAAATTGTTCAATTGTGTAAAACTTTATAATTGTGAAAATCGTATTTGATATATGACTCACACAAATGTATAATTATAAGATTTATAATAAACATAATTTAAGTCCTCTGATTGGATTATGTGTCTCAAAACAATTAAGCTGTTGTCAACGATGATTATTGAAAGTAGAACATTTAATTGCTTTTCTCCAGTGTCTCTGGTTTCCCCCACCCATGTCAACACTTCAAACTGTAAAGTGATTTAATAAAATCCCCAAAAAAGAAAAGAAAGCCGATTCAAATTATTTTCCTTATCTCATCTCATCAGTCAGATCTGTCAGTGTACCACAGAGACCAATATTCCTTATAATGATTAATTTTAACTCTTAATTTAAACATTATCTGTAACTAAAAAACAAAGAAATGACTGAGCTGTTGCAACATCAGTTTTTAAATTGTTATTATATATGAAGGAAAAGTCACACGTAATATCTGTGAAAGACACAGAGTTAAAGAGATTATTTCTTTTTGTTTCTTTAAGAACAAAACATTTGAGAAAACAATTAAAGAATATTAATAATTCTTATATATCCTCATTTCTTGTTGTTTAGATGTATACCTTACTCCTTTTAAAAGAAACCTCAAATGTACACCTTTTTTTTAAACGGAAATGTTTCCTTGTATAGTTTGTTGATATTCTCAACAAGTTTATTAATGTTTTAGTCTATGTTGAGATAAAAAAAAGGCCGGCTGTGGCGGAGGGGTAGACCGGTCGTCCTCCAACTTGAAGGTCGGTAGTTCTATCCCCAGTCTTCCCCATTTGCATGCAGAAGTGTCCTTGGGCAAGATGCTGAACCCTGATTTGTCCCTCATAGAACCATAAAAGGGCTGCTAATAGATGCACTGTATGAATGTGTGTGAGAATGGTTTAATGTTAAAACTGTACTGTAAAGAGCTTTGCGTGGTCATCAAGACTAGATAAGAGCAATATAAATAGAAAACCATTTACCAGTTTATTTTACACCACCACACGGTTTTTACATCTAAATTAAATTGTAAAGTGTGTAAATAGAAATCTAACTGTAAGGTAGAGATCAAACACATCTCAACCTTCTTTTGAGGGAAATAAAAAGCAGGTAATGGATCTGAATGTGCTAGGATAAAAACCGTAAGCTACGTTAGGTGTCCAGCCAATCAGGGCCAAGTTATGTCGTCGCAGAGGTGGTTCCCAGGTTCTGCAGATGTAGGACAACAACTGCATGTTCTGATTACGTTACATTTAGTTGACACTTTTATCCAAAGCGACTTCTAATTAGTGCATTCAACATCTATTAGGGGCCATTTAGGGCTCAGCATCTTGCCCAAGGACAGTTTGGCATGCATATGGGGTTGACTGGAATCGGACTGCCAGCATGTTGGAAAACAGTCATGACTCCTGTCAGTCATCATCTTAATCCCATCCCAAAACAATTTTAGAGGAGAAGGGAAAGCCTTTTGTCTGCGACATTTAAGACTGTCCAGGAGATCATTAAGGAGGAGCTCTCTCAATTCACAGATGATATAAAGGACTCTGATTATGAGCAGTTGGAGTCTAGCTCCTCTTTGGAGATTAAGAACGTTGCAGATAACATTGCTGAGGTGATTGGAATCCTAATCACAAAAGACAAAGATGATCCAGAAACACCCCAGAGCATAGCCTCTCTGAAAGAAATGTCTGGAAGGATTGAGACATGCATTGCAAAGCAGTTTGCCAAAGTTTCCATTTGTCGTATTGTGGGGAAACTGAATAACAAGTACTTTGAGTCCCAATGTTCAGTTCTGTCTGTCATGAGTGATGCTGACGCTCTGCTTCAAACAGCAGATAGTAAGATATAGCAGGGAGAGAATGGATCTGAATGGATCAATGATATTTCCACTGTAAAACTCTTGTGTTCACCGAAGAGATTAATAATATCCTCAACAATGCAACAATAGGATGAGCCATAGGATAATCTCACATGAATGGATTTAATACTTTCCAAAAGCTCATGAGCATAAGTGTTTGTTCGCCACGTGCTACCATATCAGCTGACATACTTGCCAGAGTGTGGTGTTTCCTTGGAGTAATGAGGTGGTGGCTTCATCCACATTCTCATACTCACACTTCCAGGGCGATAACACATGCTTTATAAAACGCTGTGTCAGAGGACCCGGTCAGTGGGGCCAGTCTGCCTTCAGCAACTGGTACAGTGTCTGGCTCAGTAAGCGTGGTGACATGTCCCGAATTCAATGAAGAATACAGAGGAGAGAAGGATCCATCAGTGGAAGGAAAGGAATTACATGAATTGATCAGAAGCTGTTTCCGAGGATCTTTGCCAAAGTAAAGGTTTGGAGCAATCTTAGATTCCCAGACACCATCAGGTACCTGGGATTATGGAATCGTTCTTTGTGTAGTAGCTTTTAGTAATATGCAAATTATGTAACATCAAAGGAATGAAGACATTATTTTAGTTCACTGCTTTTATCTGAGTCTGCATATTTGGCCCTTCATATGTTAATCTCTTGAATTCTGTACCTTACATTGCCAATCATATTGTACAAACAGTGTGTGTTTTGATAATCAATACCAAATCAATGGTTTCTTTCTTTTGCTCCTCTGTCGTGCTGTAGTTTTTTTCCAACAAAATGTATGTAGATACAGGAATGACATCAAGGTTAAAATAATTTTGCCTACCCTCACTGTAGCTAAGTACGGTTTTTGTTCAAGACGTGCTGATTTAAATTTGAGCCTGGCAGGACGATCTTAATTTGTGTTTTCTGTTTTTCTTTCCCAACATCCTCCATCTCATTGATTCAACTCTAAAGGAGCTTATTTAAATTTGTATAACAGCAGGACTGACTGATTTAGCTTACTTTCTTAGTTCTTATTCAGTATTCTGGTGTCTTTATCTTGCTCCACCCACGTCTCAATCTCACCCTCTTTTCTCAGATTTTCTACAGCTTTTTCTGAGAATTTGTTTAGCACAGAAAAGGAACGACAGCAGTGTTGTGAAACCAAATACAAATATGGTGTCCAATTAAACCTCACCGAATGTATCCCCAGTAGACAAAGCATCATTGTTGGTCTCCCTGGTATGAAGGACTTTGTTTTACCAATTTGTTCTATCTCATAACCCAAAGTGTCACAGCAAGGCTAAATGACTAAGTAAATCAAACATCTTATCCGAAAAAGGAAAAGCAGCAGGGGACAGGAAATTCAAACAAGGAAGGAAATTGTCCTTTTAAATGCCTGATACAATCTTAACTCAATATATTCTACATTCAATTTGCAAAGCCGATAAGGGTTGATTCTTTTGATTGCAAAGCGGACCTAGGTGACAGGGGCAAAGACGGGGGCTGGTGAAACATAGAGTGCTGCCTGCCTGCTGAGAAGTGTTTGTCCATCATGGAACATTAACAGCTAAAGTGGAAGCTGCTGATTTTATGATACGATCTGTCCATCTGCCAAGGATGGTAAAAGCTATGTGGATGTTTTTATATCCCACAGACACAACTTAAATTACTCCTTCAACTGCTGATGGTCCATCTGACTGTATCAGACTGGTTAATGTGTTAGGGACAGACAGTAAGATAATGAAGCTTTGGTAGGACTAACTAGACTATGGTGGGCTTCTGTGCTCCTACATACCATCGCCCCAAACAGAGACAATTAACTTTTTCAAGGTTCTGATGAAGATTTAGAACTGGTCAACAGTTCATAGTCCGAGGGTTAACAAAGCCCCGTCACACCACAAAGTGAAATGTCACTCATTGCCCAAGAACAGGGTGACATGTAAACGTATTGAATAAGTGTCCACTTTATTACACATTATAATATTGTGTACTGTCTTTTAGAGTAAGAAAATTAAGTTTAAAACATAAGCACTAAATTTGGTTGGCCTCTATGGTAATCAGCTTAGGGTTCAATTGTGATTAAAAGTAAGGCAAAGAATCTCAGGAGACACACAAAAAAATATGAGTGTCTGCAGGGGCACTGTTCTTTTTGAGCCCCCCCCCCTCCCCCCTCCCTGTGGCCCAAAAGAGCTCAGACCCAGACCTCTTGTCGGGTTAATTCTCCCCCTCTCTTTTATGCTGCTCTGAGGGAGAGGGATTTTAGGCAGAGAGACTCGGATGGCTAAGTGAGGATAATACTGTCATTAAAGAGAGAGAGCAGCAAGACAGAGCAGGAGATGTGGACACAAAATGGGATGGGAGGAAGGGATAAAGCAGAGAGAGCAGGAATCAAAAGGAGGCATTCATGAAAGTCTTAGTGGGAGAGAGCAAAAAAAAATAAAAGAGTCATTTTTATTATTCAGCTTTTCGCAAAATCCACTGACGTCTGCAGCGCTTGCAAGTGTTGGATTTTTGCCCCTGCATGAATATTTGGGTTTGTCAGTATAAGCACCTTTGTGCCGCGCAATAATAAAAGACACTTGAAAATGAAAGAAGACAGAGGGAGGGAGGACAGTGGATGAGAGGAGAAGAGGAGTGCTCAGACATATTACAAATACTGATAAAAACAAACAGAACATGATGCAAATCCACAATAACAATCATGTTACCTACTCTTATAAAGAACTGAGCTAGGTTTTGATGCGAAGGCATACAGATTGGAGATTCATCGAAAAGAGACAGTTTTCTAATTAAGGATTAAAAGTCACTCTTCACTTTTGCTGATTAATGGTGTTTCGAGGGCAGACATGCTAAATCATTAACAAAACTACCTTTATTTCGCTATATGAAAAAAATTGTCCATTATCCTGTCAATTGTTAGTTGAAAAAGTCGTTGTCCACAAAAGTAAACTGCATGTTTATTTTCAATAAGTGGTCTTATTATGTGTGGATACGTAAATCCATTATTCTAGTATGTGTTCAACCACATTACATCCACATGTAAGTATGCAGCAGCTATCCATGTTTGACCTTGTGTATGATAAAGGCCTAGTTACAAGTGTCTCCCCTGCAGCTGGTTTGTTTAGATTAGTATAACTGAAAATAAGAGAAAACAGGAAGCCTGGCTCTGTCAAAAGGAAACAAGATTGATCCATCACAACCAATGGCTGTATATAAAGCAAGGATAACGTGACAGAGGAGAGGATTCAGACTTTACATTGACTTGCGAGCCTGGCCTGTCTGCATCGCAAGGATGCACAGCCTCTACATTTCTATCATAGGTACTGTGGAGGTCCTTACTCAGAGAGATCACTGTGCACAAGTCCACTTAGACTTTGACACTTAAAAATCAGTTTAGTTTTTAGGAATCTTACACAATGTAATAAACTGAACGTTCTTGGCTCGTCTCAGGTAGATGTTGCTATTTTCTTCATGTCTGCCAGGTACATTTAAACTTTAATACAAACATTCAGACTTGTTGAACATTTTAACACCTTCACCTTAGTGCATATTGCAGGATAGTAATTCAAAAGGCTAATTCTTGTTTTCAACATCTACAAGGCCTCAAGGTTTAACATAAAGTAAATTACATCACCCGCCCAAATCTGTGAGAGGTGGACCCCTGTGTTGACATAAACATTTGATGGCCAGGGGGTAGTCATCAATGTATGAGTAGTATTGGGAACTACCACCTCCCCCGCAATCATGGGACTACCATATTAATGTAATAGCCTCCTTAGTTATGGTTAAAACTACAAACCAGCACAAAAATAGAGTTTCAGACGTATTACAGATATTAATTTAAAGTACATTTTGGCATTTTGTAACATAAAACAGCGAACTTGAACTACTCAGTCAAGCACAATGCATGAGGCGACAATGAGGTGAGGGGAGTTGCATTGTAATGATAACATGAAAGAGCAAAATGCAAAGAAAAAATTATGGCTATTACCCAGATGCCAAGGGGAAGCCTATCCTACACAGCCTGTCTGCAAACTCTGGAAAAGATGCGTGCCAGTGAAGGACATCCAATCCAATTGACATCCAACTTATTTACACATGTGTGACTTAACTTCACTCCAAGCCTGCAACACTGCCTCAAGCACCTTTTCTCTAACAGCACCTGCGCTGTTGCATCTCCCCAGGCCACCGTATGGGCAGCTTTTGCTCCAAATACAGCGTGACATGGGACAAGTGTGCTGTTGTAAGATTATCTCTCGAAGGGGTTGGTCTCATTTCACACGTCTTTTGAATTTGAGTATTCATCAAGTAACAAAGTCTCCTCCGTTCAAACAATATATCTGTGCTTGTGCAACAATATCAAAGCCTCATGTTCTGTAATTCTTCTGGAGCACCAGGCAAGGTTTTGGTGGGAAGGCATATGGAGAATAGAGAAGCATCTCAGATTCATGGAAAGGAGAAGGCAAACTGGTTTGTATCCAGGGATTTCAAATTTACTTGTCGCTGGTGCTGATTAATGGGGCTCTTCACTCGGAAATGCTGCTCCACCCGAAACCTCTTCGAATGCGCAGCCGGGCAAAGATTCTATAGATTATCTTAGTTATATCTTAGTTCTTAGAAAACATTTGATGGATGATCTGATCGGAACAAGCTACATTACACCCACATGCCAGTGTGCAGCAGCTGTCCACGTTTGTCCTGGAGTACGATAAAAGCATAGTTAAAAGTCTCCAGGTCTGTTTAGCTCATACTATTAAGACTGAATATGTGGGAAAACAAGAAGCCTGGCTCTGTTAAGAGGAAACAACCAATGACTGTATATAAAGCAAGGGACAACATACAAGCTCTTTTCTTCAAATAAGAAGCCAAAACATTTCCATTGCCTGGCTGCAGTATAGCTCTCTTCCCACTCACTGCTGTGTAACCTCTTGATCATAATTATGTCACCCGTACAAAATGGCAGAAAAAGATTTTAAGGATATCCTTTTGTACAGTTGGAGGAAGTCGAGAAGTATCTTTAAGTCATCTTTCTTTCCAGTCCCTGGTCAGTTTGTTAACTCATTTACACTTTACTGCTGACTTTAAAGGGAAATGAACCCATGTCGGAATTCAGACACCTACATTAACAGTAGTAGTAAATACAGTATTTACAGTGCTATATACACTGAGAGATGCCCCTGCAGTCTTCTGGTCACCACAGGTTTCTAGGCAACCTGCTGAGACTACAGCAAGCCACTGCACTCGGCCAATGCAGATGATCCCCTTCTAAACTAGAAAGTGAATTTTTTGTACAGATAAAATGTGTTCAATCCTTTTTTCCAAGGGGCAGGGGCCAGGCGACCCTGCCAATTTGCTCAGAAACAATCTGTGTATGCAAGGCTAACACCATTACACTCTGCTGCTAATGGAACAAAACTGCACTTCATGTAAATGAAATAGGATTGAATTATTATTCAGAGATGGATAGTTCCATCTAGACATTTATTAGTAGATGATTCCAGTACATCACTATTCTCATTGCCGTGGTAATGATAATTGCATGATGTAACTATCAAAACAAGTAGAGAAAATATAGATTAAAAATATAAGACTGAAATAAGCTAATCAGTATATATTGACAATTTCTACACCTTGGCATGAATGTAGAACATTCTGTCTCTGTGCAAAAATGGGTTCCCTCTCTGGTGTATGCGGCTGTTACTCCCTATCCATAGATTCTGCAAATGTGTAAGCCATTAGCACTCTTGCTGTGTCCAGTGTGTAGTGTGTGTGTGTGTGTGCGCGCGTTTGTGTGTGTGCGCGCGTTTGTGTGTGTGTGAGTCGTGCGTGTGCGCACCGAGAGTTGAAGGTCAGGGAAAGGAGAAGCAAACACCACCATCACACTTGTCAATCAGAACACGACAGAGATGGAGAGGATGTGATGCAGTGATAACAGTAGAGAAAAACGGAGGGAGAGGGAAGGTAGAGTAAACGAGACAGGAATCAGTACTGACAATGAATAATTGAATTGGCACCGAGCTTGTGTTGCTGTTGTGAAGAACTCACTTAAGGGATCTCTACCCCCACCCCCCCCGTTCGGTGGCACCCAAACACTCTGCTCACGATAACCTAGATTCATTCCTCTGATCTGGGTGTCTGAGAGTGTGTTTTGCTGCTTTTACCACATCCCCTGCTGCCGGTTCATCAAAAACTGCTTTTAAAAGGCTGCCGAGATTCTGTGAGAACTAGCTCACACTCTTAGGGAGCTAGAGAGCCACAGTCGCACTCTCACGCTGCTGGGGAGACCAGTGACGTCCGGGGTCAATGTGGACAGAAGCTGAGCCAGGCAGGTTAGACCTCATGAATAAATGTTTTTTTAAATCGAGGAAAATGCCACATTATACGATGGCGGCAGATTTTTTTTTCCCATTTGTGTTTATATTTACCGAGATTGTTTGATTCATAAGAGGAAGTTATAATGTGAAAATCAAACTCATATTATATATATATATATATATAATATATATAATTATAAAGGCCAGAACTAGGTTTTGAGGTTCTTCTATCAGAGCCAGTATTATAAAAATAAATAACCAACCCTCACGCTATTGTCCATAAAGCTGTTACTGTTCAAGCAGACATTAAAACCTCATAGTTTCAGCTGAATTGCATGCAAAGCAGTTCTGTCTCACAACTCAATGACTTCCGTAGGATAGGGACGACTTTCAGGTAGAAGTACATTTTAAGAAGGGACTTGGCCCTGACTCTGACAGCCTACTTTCCTCACACAGGTCATTCCAGATCTCTGGGGTCCTGACTGCAATCACTGTGTCCCCTTTAGATTTCAACCATGTCTCTGGTACAGCAAAGAAGACCCCTGCCCTAGGAGTTCAAGCTATGCGAAGGTCATATGAGATAAGACTGTCAATCAGACATGGTTTATCTTGTGATCGAGCAATGGGCACTTGCTATCATCTATTGCTTGCCCTCTTGACAAATCAGTGAAGTAAGCTTAAAACCTTACGTTGTATTACTATGAACTAGGAGGACACAACCAGGAAAAGCCATCCCTAGTGGACAATTACAACACCAAAGAGGCTGAGAAGTGGTGGGTGGAAGTGTTTTGTGATCTACACCGTAGACCAGTGGTTTTCAAACTTGTTCCTGCCCAAGGCACACTGAAGGGCAAGCCAAAATCACAAGGCACGACTGTATTTTTATATTATACTTGAGTTTCTCTCTATTTTCAAGTTTATCTTCTTCATACTGTCAATAAAGGTCTTTGATCCGTCGAACCAACAGTGAAAATTAGGGTGTAGACGGTTGGTTGTTTTTAAGTAAATAATTTACCTCTGTATTGAGAAATTAATGCATAAAAATATCTGAGTTAAGGATTTAGTGAGTGGGGGGGCGCATGCAGACATGTGTGTGTGTGAGTGTAAACTCTTCAGAGGAGATGAGATGAAGAAGCAAGACTAGTCGACCAAATACAGAGACAAACCAGATAAAAGTCTGGCTCACCGGTGCAAGCAAGGCAAGTTCACCGGTTTAAATGGTCGCACTCTGGAGCCCTGTATTAGTATAGCAGCATTGCAATAAGAATATTGTACATTTCTCTAAAAATCCCAAGGCACGCCTGGTCCTGCCCCGCGGCACACCATTTGGAAACCACTGCCGTAGATGACAAAGTACCAAACAAAGGTACAGCTGTTTGTTGACTTTGCTCCCTGCTACTGCCTTTCTCTTCAAGGAAAAACAAATCTGCAGGCTCTAGCTTTCCACCCCCGTGAGGCAGTGCAGGAGGCAATGTGAAGTGTTCATGTGTGTGTCTAACTGCTAAAGTTGCTAAAATTGGTGTGATACGACTGATGATAATACGAGTCATTACGTCTTTGTTCCACTATAATCTTCATAGCTTATGCCAATGAGGATTCACAGAGCTTCAAGGTGACTTAGCATCACTGCACAGACAGACAAAAAACAAGAAACATATCACATTCCAATAAACACTGTCCATCTGCCGTTGGCACATATGCCCAGTAAATCAGATTTTCGAATATTTATCAGAACACAGCAAACCTGAGGTCTCGTTAAAAAAAGAAGGTGCATGATCGAAAAGTTTGCAGCCCACCAGCACAGAGAAGCCACATGTCCTGAGGGAAGCCATATCTCCTCATGTGTGGACACACACAGTCCTGCATGATAAGCAGAGTGATAAGTCCACCATCATACGTCAATTTTGATGTCCCTGTGTCATGTTCCGTGATAAGTGGGTGTCAGGGAAATGTGAATAGTGCATCATCTTTTAGGACCTTTAATATTGTCTATTGAAATAGTTTCAATGCATTGGATTAGGATGTTTTGGTTTTGGTGGGGTGATTCCATCCTTTCTCAAGGCATATCTGCATTATGCGGACTGTATGCCATCTGTGTGTTAACATTTTCCTGAGAACTCAAGAGCTTCGAAGCAAAACGTGACCCACAAAATTGATACTTACTTCCCTGGTTTGTTTGGAAATGGGAACTATGATGACATTGAATCTCAAAAGCAGCATGACTGCTGTAGCCCCGTCAATCACAGCAGCGTCATCCGTCTTTAAAGGATCTAATCAATATGCAGCTACTGTAAAGACCTTCAAATGGAGCTTCTTCAGTATTGTGGCTCAATGTATTTTTCAGCTCCTGTGGTGTCTTGTAATTGTTTTGAAAACGTCCTCTTACAGTCCAGTTGGTGTGGAAAAATATCTAAACCATACATTTTAAGAGGAATTCTGGATTTGCTTCCATATCATTTCGAAAATATTAATAAATCACATCAGACAAACAGGATTAATGACTTTTTGTTTCATGTTTAAGATTTAATTGAAGGTGAAATGTGTGGAATCTGTGCAAAAGAGTGACACACTCTAAATCTATTTATTTTAAATCATAGGAAATCATTCGACCCTGATACAGAGACGTCTCCGCCTGCAGACTGATCGGCAGGTTGTTTTTCCAAAACACAGCCGAACCTTTTCAAACATTAAATGTCAGCTGATGGCCAGGTAATTGTCTAATCATTGGTATTGACTAAGACTGCATTAAACACATGTTACTAATCGAACAAGTAATACGACCTTTCGAAGTAATCACATGAGAAAAATGGCATCGGCATTGGATTTGAATGGCTACACCCACCTCTCCAGACCACAAGATCCACTGGAGAGAAATAACTTTTATTCTCAGAACACACATCACATCAATAAACCACTAGTCTGTAATGTCGAGTCAGCGTGGTCTGCGTTTTTTCTCCAGAGTATTCACCCTAACTGTGCATTCACAAGCTCCTCAGCAGGACCCATTTCCGTACTTTGTAAACCATTGCTCCAACTGAGATGTGTTCATGTGTGATCCAGTGAACAAAATGTTTTGTACGTATTTGTTCAGAACCTTTAACACCTTGAAACCTCTTTTCAAGATTTGCATAATAACAAAACACAAACAAACAAAAGGATCAGGCGTGATTGGAAAATGTAATATCTGTACACTTATCCTACATAATGTCTGTATTGGTTTGAAAATGCTGTAAGGCACTTGTGAGATATTCATTTTCAGTTTTATTAATAACAAAAAGTGATACATTTCACAAGTCGTCATTAGAAGCAACTGTTTAGGGCCGATTATAAAGTTATATTAATTGGAGTCAGCACCATGGCCACTAAAATACCACCATTTCCCAGTTGTTCTGACTTTTTTTCCCAGTGAATTTTCTAGATTTTGGAAAGGATGAAGAATGTGAGAAATGAAATGATCATGTTGTATTTCTGTTTTTGATGAATCAATCATTTCAGTACATTGTGAATGTAAAGTCAAATAGGAGTATTATGTTAAATCAGTGGCATCTTGATGAATGGACCCTGTTGATTGTTGGACTATAGAGGGGTTGTAGATTAACGCTTTGATGGGTTTAATCCAGCATTTTGCTGCATCATTTGTTTTACCTTAATGCCCACAGGGATGCACATGCTCTGCCAACAGATTCGCAGCATTGCATCATGAAAGGTAGCGGTGCCCTGATAACTGGAGAAGAAAAGTGTGTGTTTGTAACTCATAAGGATACACACATTGCACTGGTGAGACAATGGGACTACTTTCAATGGAATATTTCAAAGGCTTAAAACAGGGGAGTAAATGATGAATTGGCATAATTGTCTGCATTGACACAACAATGGCTCAGCACAAAGCCACCCTTACACCTATAAAGTGTGGATGGCCAAAGAGGGCAGGGTGTTTGTGTCTAATGGCAGGACAGAGGGGGGAGATGGCTGCAGTAGAACCGTGCTACAAGAACTACACTCTGCAGTGTACTGCCACAGGGTGAGCAATACTGCTCCATCACTTAGAGCTGCAGGCCAGAGTAAAGCTACTGCTCTAACAAGATGAGCAATGCTACAAAAACACAGCCTGGTCTGACTGCAGATGAAAGCCAACAGCTGTTGGGATGCCAGAGTGACTCTTTGCCAAGTATGGGGCTGCAGTGCTGAAACCCTCTGGCTACTGGATACCTCCAGTTGTTGTCATCGTTCCAGAGCATAGCACACCCAAGGGCTGCGTGTGCACGATTTGACTGGACACTGGTGGAGACTTCTCTTGAGGCATTCACCTGATGGCAGTAGGTAGTTGTCTAGTGATTCAGAGAATTGAGAGCATTTACTACAGGTTTTTTTTATTCTGTGGTGCAAAGGTCCTTTTCCCAAATGAACGAAGGACAATTAGAGTCACAACAAAGCCAAATTGTACGAGACCGAGCACCAGCAGGTTTGTACACCGCCTCCGTGCTTGAAAGGAGTTGCAGAGCATCTTTGAGGACAATGTTTGTGAAGATAGCTGCCAGCGGGAAGAGGAGAATACAGTGTGTCTCCTGAAAAGATTTAAGCAGTCACCAGTGAGCAATTTAGAACTGCACCAATGTGTTTTTATCCTCTCGATAAAATCCAGTATGTGCAGGGGGAAAAAAAGGTCACAGATGGACACTGAGAGGCAAAGATTATACCCTACAAATCTGCAGATTTTCTCTTACCGGGGACTGGTTTACTCTGTTGAGTCTGTGGCAGTTCTGTTGCGAATACATGCAAATATCAGGCCATTTTAATAATTACTGGGGTACAGCACCTCCTAACTTCCTGAGAAAAGGTCATTTCTCCGGAAAGCCTCAAGATCTGAATAGTCCAAAAATTTGCCCTCAGCTTTGAGTAGATTTTTGTCTTTTACTGATAGAACAGATTAACATTTGAATCATGTATTCCTTGCTGATGTTAAATAGGTTTAAATCTATACAATGATAATGTACTTTTATTTAACTATTGTACACAAGCGTTATGCTCTACAATCCTCATGTGTAAAGACTTCTTAAAGGATGATTTTCGAACGCAAGCCGGAAAAAAATACCCAACACTTCAGCTCCCTCTTTCAATTTCAGGGGGAATGTTCTTTATTAAAGATAACTTAAATCACATTTCTGCTTTTCACAGTGAAAATAGACAGAAAAAATGTCTAGGTGTTGTGCGACAAAGGTTTTAGGCTGAATTCAAACTCAGAGTACAACAGTAGCTAAGCCACAAAGTCACCCTGGAAGAGATTTGTACCCTTTCATTTTCAGCCTGTCACATGCCACTGGGTTTGAATGAAAACCTGCATACTCCTGGGCTTTGACAGCACATAGTTTGACACAACAGCAGCATACAAACCGCAGCGTTTCCAACAGGAGAACAGTGGTTGGAAACAATGTTGAGCAAAATGTAATTCCACTGGCAGACGCAAAATGAATTATCAAATTTTTTCCACAAAAGCGGCAATGATTACAGAACTGACAGTGAAAGAGAGAAAGAAATAGATGTCCAGTCATGTTATATATCTTCTTCAGTCTTCTTCTTATTCTTAAGCTTTAGCTCTGAGTTCTGATTAATTATAAGTCATTTACAATATCATACTTAATACACTAAAACAGTTTTTTGAATAATGCCTCACAGTAAAGGGGTGCTTGAAGCTAAAGGTTACTGTTAGCATGTTAATCTGCTCACAATTACATTTGTGACTTGTTGATTAGCATGTGTTGTTGTTGTCAGACTTCTGGTCTGATAACGCTGCCAGATACATTTCAGGATTTCAAAGTTTTAACAAATCATCATGGGAGGGAAAACCAAAGTATGTCCCAAAATATATATAATAAAGATATATCAATTGAGCAGATGATGACTGAACAGTTTCATTTAGAATTGGAATTCCATGGTGGCCGAGACATCTCACACAATCACATTAACAGGAAAAATGAATGCTAAACAACTGCAAAAAAACAGCAACACACAACAGAAAGTGAGCAGAAATTTTTTTTAAAAGAAAAGATAGTTTTGAGTGTTATGGCTATTGTAGATGTGTTTTCACTTCTGATTTCATCATGTGGCTCTTTCAGTCTGGAGCAATGTGGCGGTTTGATGACCTGACAGTGGATAAATAATTTCACAGAATAACTGTTGTGTTGGTGCAATGCAATGCATGCTTTCCAGCTATTAACAGCTACACAAATTCAATGTCGAGTGTGAAACAGGTTTTATTACACAGACATTTTTTTGCCATACATGTCTTCACAAACCTCCCAGAATTAATCAAATTAAGTTTGCCATGTAGCATTGGAGTGCCTGTTTTTTATGTTATAAACTGCAGTTAACACAAATTATTCTTTCAGGCAAATATTGCGCATGCCCAGCAAATGAGGTGATTATTCTTTCTGCTGGCTTTTCTATTGACGGGATGGGGGAACCAGTATTTCACTTGTTTTTGCCACTGTTGGAAGGTTGAAGGCCATCAACAGAACAGTATGGGGGAAAGTGCAATGAAGACGAGCAACAAACCACAGATAAAGACAACATCGATTGAATGAACACAGCTCAGATTGTATCACCCAGAAGCTATATAAATCATCTGAGATCAGATTAGTGTGGAGGCTGAAAGCCAGACACCTGCTCTTTCCTGCACAACCTTTAGAAAAAAACTATTTACAGAACAGCTATACTAAAACACAAGAACCAGACAATCCAAAAGAATGTAATATCATACTTCATGACTTGTTGTAATTACCATTTTATCAGTTGCCAGATTTAGCTGTACATCTGCCTCTTTTTTGCTTCACCTTTCTGGGAGACGATTTTTAATTCTTTCCAGATACTTATTGACCGTGCTTAAAGGTCACCTTCGTGACTGTAATTGCAGAGAGCTGACAGTTTGCTTCTTCGACTTAGCTTTTCTGAGAAAGGGTGAGAAATGAGGTCTGATGCTCAAAAAACGTGGCTCAGCCTCAAGCAGGCTCTGAGCGATGAAAGTCTTGGCTTGCTGCATTGCATCAGCGATTTGTCACTTCCTCCCTGCTCTATCCTGAACTCCACCAAATCTCCTTCACACTGAAGACACCACCTCACTCAGCTGTGATGGATAGAGCTGTCTGAACGACTACCTGGCTAACTATCTGACTGGGTGACTGATTTCTCTGTATGTGTGGAAACCAATGCAACGTGTATAAGACAGCGGGGGAACTTGTGCTTGAGGAAAACAACCACACTTCAAAGTGATCAGGTAAGATATGTGCTTATCATTATGTTCCAAGCTATAACATTTGATTTGGCTCGCTCTCCACCTCTGGTCATACCTCAGTGATAATACGCTTTGATCTTAAAAGATCTGAACCCTGCAATTAAACCATATGTCAACACTCATAACACACTTAATTTGATTGAATATTTATTTTAATTTAGGACATTTTATTTCACAATGTGTAAATACAATCTAGAAACTCAAAAATAATCATTTTCTGTCACAAAGACCAGTGCAACTTAGAACTCAAGAGTTTTTTATTTTATTTACCTAACATCTATGCAATATTGGTACACATCAATGATGATCAAATGTTGAACCTTGTTCATGCACTTTGTGTACTTAAAATTGTTATAGTTGTAAGCAACTGACTAATTTGTCAGAAGAAAACAAAAAGGACATGGGCCTACAATATTTCAGCTGGGACCAAGGCCCCACTGGCCCCACCCTTCGATCCTCCCCTGGAATGTCTCACTCACCCATCACTCCTTAACCCCTTTGTTTATCAGAATGGCCACAAAGCCCATGCACCTAGACGGTGTTTACTTTATAGACATACAACTCCGGCCAGCTTATTTTTGCCTCAGTCAAGTCAAATAAAGTATTAATTTAGTTATCCAGATGTATTTGTCCTACCTGCTTTACAAAGAGAAAAGCAATAGGACTTCACAGCCGAATGGAATGAACGATTCAGCCAGCAGAACGTGACTGCTGCCATGACTGAACTCGGCTGAATGATGGATACAGCTGTCTGACTGAATCACTCCCACGTGTGCGTACGCGTCACTTTATATGAACTGTGTGTTTATTCTCCGAGTGTGTCACTGTAGCAGGCAGAAGACGAAGGATGCAAGTCCATCTGAGTGACTTGTGTATTTATGCATGTGTGGTGTGTTTAGTTTGCGTGACTCGGCACTTGTGCGAGATGATGGATGTGTATGGCAGGTGTCTAGTAGGTGATGGATGGCTGGTATTTCAGTGGTACAGATGCAGCAGGCAGCCTCAGTATCACTGGCCTCCTGTGGCAGAAAATGAATATAGCTGAGGTGTATCAGAATTCAACTCAGGTGACAAGTGGAATAAAGATAAAGAAAAAGTTTTAATGATGCTTGTGTGGAAAGTGGGTCGCTGTAACCACAAATAGTAACAAGATACAGCAAAGAAAACAGAAAAATTGAGACGAGCAAGAAGCAAATGCAGAGAAAAACATATCAAACGTAAATATGAATGAAATTCTTACTTACTCCCTCAATACAATTTATTTTGTAAGTTGGACTAACTTTTTACCTTGATGCAGTTGTATCAAAGTGTATTGCCCGGTGTGGGCCATTACATCAGTAACACACATGCCGGAACAGACATTTAGCTTATTATGCTGATGTGGTCCGAGTTAAAACCCAGATGTCCACCCTAACCTGTGAGGTAATTCACCACTAGTTGCACGTCAGTCCTTGTTTTATGTTTGATTTGGAACCAAATGCCTCTTACTGATCAATGATGCCCATTTGTTCGATGTGCACCATTAGAATTCTAGTTTGCAGGGTGTCGAAAAACTGACACTGCACCTTAACTCTGTGCGTTGGCTAAAGCTGGACTACAGGAGTTTTCAAAACCAAACTGTCTTTAAAATCGGGTTGACCTTAAGTAGCAAGCCCACACGAAAAGATTGGAAAACAGTGGCGCATCACAAACTACAGCATATTGTTATTCAATCTAAAGCGGTGAACAGTGAACACCACACAAAACAACGTGTGAACGACAAGAAGAGAAATCAGACAGGAATAGATGTGATGAAATTTAACAGGCAGAGGCATATTAAAAAGGGCACTGAAGAAAGAAACACATATTAATGGACAGACAGAAATAAAGAGCAAATCAGCCAGTTAGAAAGGAAAAAAGGTTGGTCGGAGTTTCAGAGAAGAAGAAAGAAGGAAGAAAGAAAATCAATCTGTCATTGCTGGGTTGCTACGGCCAGACTGATTACAGCTGCCTGCAAAACAGCCTGTGGTGTGTGCTCGTGTAGGTGTGTGTGTGTGTGTGTATTGATTAGCCCCGACCCTTTGCCTGTTACAGCGTGAGGTGTCCATGACGTGCACAATCATTGATGAGAAGGAGCCTTCTCACTTCCCAGTCCCATTCTCCCAAACACTCACCTGCTCTCTTTAATCAGCCCTCTTCTTCCAAGCTCACCGAAGCATCAAATTCTATCAGTCTGTGCACATGCAGCCATGCGTGTGTACACTACACACACACATACAGTATGAACACAGACACAAAGGGCATGACAGTATCACAGCAATCTGCCGGATCAGTGCGAGTTGCTTGACTCAATCGTCGTTAACAAGATCCAGGAGAGAGAAAGGGTGACAGATATTGTCCTCTAGTTCAGTGGTTCTCAACCTTTTCAAGTCGCAACACACCGGTTTAATCAGGCTGCTCAGTCGCCAACAGATGTCCCTGCAAGCTTTACCTAGATATAAATGCTTATAACAGGTTTTATTTTCCTCTGTCAATCACTGTTGTTGGCTAGGCGGATGTGTTGGGACGCTTCTGCATTTCCTGTCTAATCAACGGGGAATCTGCGATGTGTTTCTGTACACCATAGTCAGCAATGCTAAAATTCTTCTCGTTCTTTTGGTTAAAACGTGCTCAACTTTGAGTGTTTTACGTGTGTTTTCTCACTTTAAGAGAAAATGTGTTGTAAGGAATATGATGTGATAGTTTTCCAGGCATCTGGTGTGTGTCCAGAACATCGTCTCTGGCCCAACTCTGGACCTACTGAAACAAATTCTCGGTATAAAATATTTAATTTTAATTCGTTCTCTTACAAGTAAAACTGTTTGTGGTGCATGTGCAGGATAATGCAGCAAGTGACGGGTATCAGTCCAGCCTCCCTTCCGGTTGAGAACTGCATGACCCTTGTGGGAACACAACACACACACAGCTGACATTAGGATGGGGGGAGGCTGCCGGCGAGGACAATGAAAACTTTCTGGATGTTATGATGGCACACCGATGTGCGATTCCTCCCTATGGTGCATCATTGACCAGGGCGGGAGAGAACGCGTCAGTTTGAGCAAGTGAGGAAGTGCAAAGAGCTCCGGTCACAGTTCTACGTGTGTAAGAAATGTTTGGGTTCATTGCGAAACTTTGCTGAGACAAATTAGTCAATGACAGGCCACCACGGTCAAGGTAATTTGTGGGAAACCCAAAGGATTGTGTTATTCTATAGGTTCCCATGAAAATACTAGACTAAATAATAAGTTTGGCCTTTAACTTCCTTCCTCTCTCTCAACATTGATTTTGGAAAAAGTCTTGGTTATCTACTAAAACAGTTGGGCTCTGAAGTTTTTAGGAAATATTGCTCAAAACTAAAGTACCGTCTTTGCTCCGGACTATTTTCAGCTATTAATAGCAAAATGCACGATGGTAAATTCAATAAAAGCCATTTAATGTGTCCCTAGCTTGCTATATATTTTTCAACTCAGTGTCTCTCTCAGTCTCAGATTCCTGTTTGTCTCTTGAGTGTCTGAGTCCTTCTGTGTCTGTGTCTCTCCCTCTGACAGCTCTGCTGCTGCCTTGTCAATCCAGGGAGGGTTGATCGGTCCAACTAGTCTGAGCTGGACCAATCCCATGCTCACTGAGCTCCCTCCACACTTGGATTAAAGTGATAATGACAATGAGTTAGAAGATCCAAGCACAGACTCAGATCTGCCTTACACTACACGAAAAGCTGAATTTTCGGCTCTGCAAACGCGCCTCACTTATGCACTTGGAACAAGAGTAGAGTCATGAATAGTTAGAATGGGACACCCCTAATTGTTAAATATTTACTGATATGTTGTTTTTCGATTTTCAGGCAAAAAAGAAGGTTGAGGCATTCATAAAAGTGGACACATTTAGTTTAAAGGAAACTAGAGTTTTGAAGATTGAATGGCACGTCAAAGAGAATCAGCTCAACGCTCTGTTATTGTTTATCTGGCCATGCTTCTCTAGAGTTGTCCCTTCTCCTTACATTAAAACCAAAAGGATGAGACAGACAGAGGAACAAGGACCTGCAGAGGGTGTCCACAGTATGGACAAAGTGTGGCAGGACATATAAGACAGGGATGGCACTGGCTCTGGAGGTTGCATGGGTTCGATCCCCAGCTACTCCAGTCTGCAAAGTGTTTTCGGGCAAGAAGCTGAGCCCATTAAACCCCACAGGAAATATTTGAAGAGGAATAGCATGCAACTAATTAGTGAAGGCTTATGCTCATTTATAAAACGTGTGCAATTGTCTGTCACTGTTTATTACAGTTGTTGTTGCTTAACTGCCCCATGTAACTCTGTGTTTGTCCTCTGGGAATGAGGCTAAAACAAGGATTCAATTAAATCCAATGAAGCACATTTCAGTATATAGTTTTCCCTTTATGCTCCGTTTATCCTGGTAATTGTATGAAAATAACATCTTCTTAAACTGCCAATTCACTTATGATTTAGTCTTGCTGGTGTGGATGTGGTCAATTTGTGTCTGGTCAAACTAGTTTTGCATTTCTTTCAGTTTTTTCTACTTGAACTTGTTTTGCGTATTTTTGCAGTCATTCAATGTCTCTTTGCTGATGTTTTGCATTTATTTTTGTGTCTTGATTGACTTTACAACAATACATATTAATTGTCATACAGAGGCTCTGTTCCCACACTGCATTAGTCTGCTGGGTTAAGGTTAGTCAGGTTTGAAACCACAGAAGAAGCGGCGAGCGTCTGCAGCAGAGTGGTTTCTGCCACAATACCCAGCTGCCTTAGGATTGATGCTTTGCCTAGAGAGTGTGTCTAAGACGCTTCTTCACTGCACTTTGAATGAGATTCTTTGTCTGTTATCTCGCTGTTTGTCTGGCGTATGAAAAGTACTGCGGTCTGATGAGTTCACCCTTCAATACACGCAACGTATCCTCAACGGTTTCCTTGTCAATGGGCGATGAGAGAAATGGTCATTTGAGGCAAATAGCAACAGAAAAGTGTTTCCTGACTCGTGAATCGATGTCTGAGATGGAGGGACTTCTACGGAGTTCACTCAATAGGAAAATAATTCAACTCGAGGGGGGAAAAGAAAGTAGCGTTCAGACAGCTAATCAAACAAACTAGCAGCTGGGCTATTTCTCCTCATGAGCATGAGAGCAAACACTGCAGCTTAACATGAAAACCAGACGATTGCACAACACAATAAATCAGTATTATCTGTTTGTTCTGCAAAACAGGCCTGGTGTAAATGCTACTAGAAAACTAAAATCATATTGTTGTGCGGAGTCATACATTCATTAAATTGCTGAATTCTGGCTCTTTGATTTATTATTTGCAGTGGTGTATAACTGTCATGCCCTCTGCCTCATCGTTTTGCTGGTCTCTCCAATGCCCCAGCAGTCTTCCAAGCCCTGGTGAATGATGTGCTCCCTGACATGCTCGGCCGGTTTGTGTTTGTCTATTTGGATGATATTCTTATCTACTCCCGCTCTCTTTAGGATCATGTCTGCACAGTGCTGCAGCGACTCCTGGATAAAACAAACTGTTCGTCAAAACCGAGAAATTTGAGTTTCATGCCAACACTACTTCCTTACTCAGTTTCATTATCTCTCAGGGGGAGCCACGGGTGAATCCTGACAGACTCTGCTGTCACGGACTGGCCCACTCCCACCATTCACAAGCAGATGCAGCACTTCAATGGCTTGTCCAACTTCTATAGGAGGTTTGTGAGGAACTACAGCACCATGGCAGCTCCTCTGATGCCGCTCAATTCCTCCTCAGTCCCATTCCGCTGGCCTCTGGAGGCCCGCGGCGGCCTTCTCCGACCTCAAGTGCCTGTTCGTCTTCTCTCCCATCCTTGTCTACCCTGACTGGTCACTGCAGTTCGTTGTGGAGGTTGATGCATCTGAAACTGGGGTATGTGGCATACTCTCTCAACGCTCTCCCGAAGATAACAAGCTGTATCCTTGCGCTTTCTTCTCCCACAAGCTTGATCCCCCGGAGAGCAACTATGATGTTAGCAATCGGGAGCTACTTTTTGTGGTATTGGCGTTGGAGGAATGGCGACACTGGCTCGAGGATGTGAAGCACCACTTCATTGTGTGGACCGACCACAGGAACCTTTCCTATATCCAGACTGCCTGCATTGCATCTCAGCACTCAACCTTTCAACCTTGAGCTCTCACCTGACCTGGATTGAATATGCCCATAATTCCTTAACCCATGCGACAACCCCCTTTTGAGGTTTCTCTGGGTTATCAACCACCTCTGTTTCCCTCCCAGGAGAGCGATTTGGCTGTACCCTTCGTTCAGCATCACCTTCGTCGCTTTAGGAAGGTCTGGAATGACACCCATTCAGCGCTTCTTCACTCTGTGGAATCCAACAAACGCCTCGCTGACAGAAGTAGGATTCCTGCTCCCGCTTATAAGCCAGGCCCGTCGGTGTGGTTTTCCTCCAAGGACATTCCATTGCAGACAGTATCCAAGAAGTTAGCCCCTCGGTTCATAGGACCATTTGTCATTGAAAGAGTGATCAATCCCTCTGCTGTAAGGTTGAAGCGACCCAATACTTTGAGAATACACCCCAATTTTCATGTATCCCAGTTAAAACCTGTCCAGTCCCCTCTCTCCCCCTGATGCTTCCCCCCCTCCCCCCCGGATGGTGGACGGTTGTCCCGTTTACAAGGTGCAGCGCGTCCTGGACATACGGTGCCAGGGGTGTGGCTTCCGCTCCGTCCAACAGCTGGACAATTGCCCCGACTCCAGCCTCAGAGTTCTGCCTACCTGCCTGCCTGCTCCACACGGCACATTCCAATAATCCCTTTTTTGACTTGCTTTCGGCCTTAGCCTCTGCCTCTGCGTCCAGAGCCTGGCCTTAACAATAACAATACCCGAATTTTCTTTTTTGTCTAACATTTCCGAGTTTTCTTTTCATTTTTTGGCATTTCGACATTATAAGAAAGTTGAAAAAATGCACATGAGAGGTAGCTGGACAGCAACCTCTTGCTTACATTGCAGGTTTAAATTTTTACAATGGTCACTATCACTGTGTAATAGTGATAAACCCACAAGAAAAGCTGAAGCAGTTGTAAAATGGCATTTCTCTTATTAGACTATCGCTGGTGTCAGCGAACCAAAGTCTTGAGGAAAGAAAAGGCTGACAAAACAAAATTATTACTCATCAATAAAATACAAATAGAAGGTAGCAGGCATCAACCAACACATCCTATGACGTATAGTTACACTTTAAAATGTTAATACTGTTGAAGCAATAAAAGGATAAATCAAATAACCAAAGGAAAGGTGCTGCTTGCAAGATCCCAAGACATCAAACAGAGATCCTTCATACACATATACAGTACATTTTATATACAAGGTGAACCTACTCATACACTATACATCCTTAAGTTGCTTAGCAATGCTCTGAAGTGTGTCCTGATTGCAGAGGCTCTTATAACGATTATAATCCACCACATATGACGATAAACCATCACTTGAGGAACACTAAAGTGATGTGATCGAGCCTTTAAACTCATCACCATGGTAACCTATGCTGAATCGTTAACCTGAACTACAGCAGTTTAAGTAACAGATCAAAATCTGTCAATGGCTCAACTACTGACCAAGTAGATCCCTGGAAAGCCAGAGCCATCTTTGTACAGGGTCCTGGCAGGGACCAAAGAGTGTACACCCAAGTGAGAAATGTTTAAGAGCAATAGTCAAGTGTATACATCGGTACAGGGATTTTGCTGTTCAAGACTTTTCATGTATCCCAGGATTTTAAAGCAGGCCATATAACAAACAGAGGGAGAGTTGATCACACTGAATAACACATAATAAATATTATTCTTTCATTTTAATTGAACAAAGATTATTTCATTCATGACAGTGTTGATATTTTTACTTGTATTCCATCACTGCAGATCTGAACAAAATGAGGATGAAATAAAACTAAACCCCTCGATGTGTTTTAATAAAAAAATGATTCACAAGCCATGTAATATTTCCTGTGATTATAATTGAACAATTCCGACTGACCTCATCAGATTGTTTCTCTGATTCTCTATTCTTCTCTCTGCTTTGGCAGCAGAAACAGTCTGATTGTACTTAAACATATTCATAAGGGCTTATTCTTCATCAGACAAAAAGAAGAAATACGCACACAATAACTGAATCAATCAAATCCCTTTGCTTATTCAGTTTATCCTTGAGCTGACAAAACTGCTTAAAATTTATAGAAATAAAGTGTTTCTTTTCTACAACGAAAATTAATATCCAGTAGTATTTATCCGACATTGTTGTGTGGTTGTGTTGCTCATTAGTTTTTTGGACTCAATTGAAGTTGTACAAACACATTCTGGTAATTCTATCTTGGGTTAGGGTAATTCTATCTGTCCAGCGAGGGCCCCCATTAGCTTAATACAATTCCTAGACACTTACCCTAAATGCCCCATGCTAACTCTTAAACGTTACCTTAACTTAACCATAAAATTTCATTTTGGACGGTCAAACCAAAACCTTGTCTCTAAATTTTACCACGATGAATTAATGACTAACCCTAACTGTAGCATAACCACAATTCACATCTTGCTCCTACAATCAGGAATAATGTTTTGACCAGACTTTGGTCCCCATTACGTCTACTGGTACTGACAAGGTCAGTGATTATGGGTGAAAAGGTCCCTAAGAGGGAACAAAAATAGGTACACAATCAACTTTATATGTTTGTATAGCTGATATAAGTGTAATATGAGAGTTTATAAAGGATTCTCACAGCTTAGTTCCTCTATTAGCCATTTAGCTTGTTTAACTTAAACTGTTGTCAGGTGATGCTGGTTTTCTAGCTGAATGTGACTTGTAATGAGTGCAATATTTGAAGAAGCCTCACACTTCCTCAAACACTAACATGACAGGGATCTAAGTGCAACAAGGACAATGGTCACTTGTCCTTCCTGGTCTAAATATATTGTCATTATCTCCCCTGGAAATCATTTAACCGATTGAGTCTCCGCCCGTCACAAAGTCAATCAAACAAGACCTGCGTCACACTGTGTGCTGTGGGGAAATCAGGGTTGGGCCGCTTTGCGAGTCAATAATTTCTTTACAGTGCTTGTTTGTTGTTCATTTAAAATGTCAAATGAGTGTTGATAGCACGAAAAGCTTGCTGTGATTTTCCAATTCATTAGTCAGGGATGCATTGCTAATGCTGTGATTGATGGGAAGAGGCACATCGCGGAGAGTGTCCGTTTTCACCTGCTGCACATGTGATAATGACTTTTAAGTGTTCTATCATTTTAATTGGTCATAAACTGCAATCACATTATTTTCACACTAGTATGGCTTCTCCTTAAGAGATTATCTTTACCTTTTGTGCCCTTGAGCAAAGCAGTTAACCTCCAATTTTCCTTGTTGGACATCTGTAACCGTGGAAAAAAAATGTATACTGCAGTTTATGGCTCTGTATGTTTTCAGTCTCAAAGTGTACCACTGTAATAAAATACCTCCTTAAACTATATGTTAGGTCTTAGCTGCTTCCTAAGGGTTTTAGCTGGAGGCTAATATGCAGCAGACTTCGTTGTGTGTCACAAAAGTGCTCTAAATAAAATATGGCGCTTATGGCAAAACACAAATACACATGCATACTAAAAAATACCAGCAATACACAAAAAAAACCAGCATCAAAATGTCTCAGTCAGGATTAACTGTAAACAAATTCAAACCTGTATGCACATCCTACATTAAAATGCTAAATAATAAACGACAACATTCTGAAAGCCTATAACCTTTTATTCAAGGTCCCTGTTGTCTGCTTTACCTACAGACAATTCATTATGTACACACACCGAAAACGACATTAAGAAATTATGCTTTGTTGAATAATAAACAAACAATGTTAAATATTAATATGGTCCTTTTATACAAATGCACATATTTCACTGAATGTGAACTTCCATTATGTTATAAATGCTATACAATGGTGCTTGTCAAAGTTCAGGCCTCCCAGTAAACATTGCTAATCAACAGTGCCCTTACAATTAACTTTATATAGTCAGTGTCTGGCAAGTAAAATGGTATCACCATGCAACTGACTTAGTCGCCATGAGTCATCAACATGAAAAGGTTTTGCTGGCAGTTTGCAAAGAAAAGAAAATTTGACTAAGCAAAAAAAATGCCCAGCACTAACCCACCGTGCAACTGTCTCACCTCATGATGGCAGATGTTATTCTGTTAACACCTCAACTCTTATTTTGTAACTTTTAATTGTGTTAGTGCACTGTCATATGCTTGTTGCTCCGCATCTCTGTCAGGAGGTTATATACAAATATTTAACACCCAATCATTTTCCTCATTGATTTTTCCACTCTATAAAATACTCTTTAATTTACATATTTTCAGGTGAATAAAAAGTTGGAAAGTTGCACATCAACATTTCCCAAGTACCACAATCTTTTTGTCAAACAAAACCACCAATACAAAACCCAACAGATATTCAAAAAAAATTGAAATTGTTTCAATTGGCCAAATACATAAACATCCCTTGATTTCCAAAATCTCCAAGCTCTATTTTGAAATACAACTGACACAAAGCTGAATCCTTACATGACACTGAAAGACTGACAGAATGACCTGAACATTTGACAGTCATGATACATACCTTTATTTACCACCATGTGCATGTATCTGTAGGTGTGTGACGTATATTTATGAAGAGGCAACATTGTCTGTCAGTGGTGTAAATTATTAACATTAATTCGACCCTCTGCCCTAAAACAGAGCACTCTTTGAAAGATGATATAGAAGAGAGGGAGAGAGAGGTGGAAAGCATGAGACATTTTACTTTTTTTAAATCGATGCCAATCGTTTGGTTATGTACATATCTAGCCAAAAGGGGTTAACAATTCTGGATCGGACCCCTGATCTAGATCCACACCAGAAATGAATGGATTATTTCCTGACCCATACTTCATCCTTCCACCAAATATCAAGGCAATCTGTTTGGTAGTTTTTGCTAAATCCTGCTAACTAATAGACGGGTACAAGTAAATATACTGCTCGTGGCACCACCTACATCATAGTGAATGTTTAGCACTAACTGACTGCAAACACTCCAGCTGAGCTAGTATTCATTGGCAAAGTAGTTAGCATTGTTCCCTAGCTCCCACTTGCAAGCTACACAGTTCCAAGAGGGTTGTACTGCCATAGATGGTTATTTATGTTAATGGTGTGCTGTACAAACCTGAGGTACCAAATCAATGAAGTAATTACTCTTTAACTTACATAGGGGAAATAAAATGTGCCTCTAGCTACGGAATATAAAGTTTGGCTCAGTTATCTATATATTCTATTCAGAAGAAAAGAAATTGTAACACTTTAACCTCTTTTCCTGCTCAGATTTTAACTCGAGTCAATCAAATATACTACAACAAATAAACACAACACATTCAATGCTACATTCTGATTATATAAGTTAAAAGTGTAAAGAAGGGTAAGAACAAACAATTCTACACCCATCCTCAAAGGGATCATTGCTAGTATAGAATCCATATCAGTGTACTGTTGAACCTTCACTTCCTTCTTCAGGATCAATTAGACGCCATCGCAGGCCTGAATCAATGCTTGTGATCGTGTTGGGATTAAACCTTGTGACCTTTTCACTTGAGAAAGCAGACAGAAAATAATATATCCAGTGTATTTTAAGCACATTTGTTAATCACCACCTTTTTGAGCCCTCAAAAGGGGCCAGTGTGGGTGATGAAGTGATTGAGGAAACATATAATTGACGTGATGGCAGCTGAAAGCAGGATATACTCCACGTGAAGTCATACGAACGATTACTCGCCCATAAGCACCTGGGTGATGAGGCAAATGCATCATTATTATTCGATTAGAGGGAGGACAGTTTCTTATTTTTTTTATTAACTTGCAACCATAGAGTTCCTATAAACAGGTGAATTGAGGAGCCCACTTCAATGATCATTTACTATATTCACTTTTTAACAACCTTTTGAATTGATGTGATCCAAAAACTGATTTTTCCCGCCAATTATTGACTTATGTGATTTCCCACAGAGTACTTTTAGGCTAAAGGCTGCTGCACACGAGGGGATTTTCAACTTTTGAACGATTATACAATCATGGGAGACCACAGACATGATGACAGATTTAACCGTTTATTAATCTTATACTCGTCAGAACGCTAACACGTGATGATTTGGCCAGAACGTCAGAACACACACTAGCCGTTTGTAAGACACAATTTCACAGTAGACTTGGAATCTTGCAGAAACTCGTTATAGTCTTCTTCTTCTTCAGTCTTTTTTAAGGTGATTGGCAAACAGCTTTTAGACTCACTGCTACCACTATCTAAACTGTAGTGTGGAAACATGCGTGATTGTCATAGCAATCTATGGAAGTAATCATGGCTGCCAAAGCGGAAATGGCTTACACATTTTGCAGTTTCAAGCTGGAGGTGAGTTGGAAATGTACTGCAGTTGTCTGTCAGAGCCAATTAGACAGATTTATTTTTAATATAGGAAGCATGGCGGTTCACTCCCATTCTGCTTGACGGGGTGTCCTTGGGTAAGATGCTGAACCCCAAATTGCAATGTAAGCTGTGCCGTTCTCATAGAAAAAGTGCTGATGAACGTGTGTGTTTATGGGTGGATGGCAAACCACTGTACTGTAAAAAGTTTACCATCCATATAAATACAGACCAGCTGCTCTGCTTTCTTTATTATGACTGCCTCATATTCTCTTGCAGGGTAAACGACAGACACAAATGTAATGGAAATTGTAGTTTCACAGTGAGGTGTAGTTCTGGACTGAAATGGCCCCTTTTTCAGAAGCAAAAGTCGCCTTCAGAGTTGTGGAACGAAATAATCCATGATGTGATATAATGTAAATTAAAATGATCTGTCTTTTTTAGGGTATGATCATTCATTACACCTTCAGGAGCTACTGGTGCTATGAGAACAGGTAACAAAAGGTGTGTGTCAAATAAACCCCTGGTATTCCGTCTGAATTTAAAAACAGTTTTCACATTGAAATATAACTGAACAATGGTTGAGTTTAATCAAGACCACCTCTTTTGGTCAATTGGTCCAGTCCGTGTTCCGAGGCACCTTTCACACCTGTTATTTTGGTTCGGACTAAAATGAAAAGTCTGAGGGTCTGGACAAAGGAAGATCGGTATGAATGCACCCTTAGTGCTCTGTTCATGTCATGTAGTCTATGCACTGCATATGAAATGTTAATGCATCGTCTTGTTTTTATTTAACTGCATTTTATTCAGGGCAGATCTCCCAGAAAGGAGCCAGCCCAGTCCTTGCCAACTTCTGCGGATGATGATCTCAGGAAGCAGTTTATCTCAGATGATTTGAGCACCCATTTTAACTTTGCAGCAGGAGACCTTTGGGTCCCACGCTGGTCTCTGAAAAGCTCCATGTGTCAGGATGAAGCAGGATCTATCCTTCGTAAGCCAGCAACATGCAGCAATTTGCTGGAGCAATATGACACCAAATCCCATTTCCCACTCTACAGTGGTTAACAGTATGGGAGTTTCTCTCTCTCTCTCTCTCTCTCTATCTTCCCCTTTCTTGCTCTGGCTCTGTAAGGTTTGCGTTGAATTGCTTTTTTTCACTCTCATCCGGTCCCTTTAGTCTATTCTCTCACTCTCTCCCTCTCTCTTCTTCCCTGCTGTTTCCTTGCCTCAGCCTTGCTTCCAAATATATCCTCATTCTCAAGCTAATCCTCTTTCTCTCTGTTCAGGCTTCACTATTCTCACTCTGTGCTCTCTGTTCTCCTGCCTGTGCCCTCTCACTCTCCTCCCCTCACCTGGCTCTCATACGTCTACACTGAAGCAGATTAATCAAATGTGCAAACGCCATGCATCGACAGCAGGTCTATAGCACATCTACACTAAGATGTTGTCTTACAAATGCCTTCTTTAGTTGTTTATATGTGCTTTATGTATCTTATTGCACAGACACAATAGAACACCGCAGGACAGAATGTGATATGATTTTAGTGTCTGGTAAAGTGAAATTTGATCTGTTAGACAAAAATCAAGCCTTACTTTTTTTATCCGCAATCTTTGCTCCAAGCTTGTTTTTAATAATTTCCAACTTTTCTGTTAGAAGTCTGCTAAATTTTTTTGGTTTGTAAAACCAGTGCTGACTCGTGACATCACTTGAGGCAATTTATCACAGATTCCTCTGGAGCCCTAAAAAGCTTCATGCAGTTTTCTTGATTCTGTAAAGTCTGGTGATTTTCTCTTTACTTACCATGCATAATATTAAAATGAAAGTAGTCTCATTAGTTTTGAGAGCTTTATACTGTTTTTTTGTTTTGTTTTTTGTATAGGGTCCGATTGTGTGATCATGAGTAAACATTGCACTGTGGGAAATGCAATATTTATCTTAAAATAAGTATAAGAATGTGAAGAAGTGGCTTTGGATATTACTGAGGACCTAAGGTAGCTTAGCATATTGCATAATGTTACAATTCAGGCTCAAGCACAGGCTACACTGATGCTAGACCTAATATGTGCCTTGCACAATAGTGTGAAGCAGCAACTAAACAAGCAGAGGTTACTTTCATAATTCATGCAATGCATAATGGAGATCAAATTTACAGGGTAACCGTATCACAGTCTCAGCTGTGAAAACACCCCATAACATAAATATCTTTAAACCGCATGTCCTTCGAGGGGTCGTGGTCCCAGCTGACATTGGGGGAGAGCCAGGGTCACCCTGGACAGCGTGTCAGTCCGTCACAGTGCTCAGTGATATGCAATAGATGCAATAGAGAGTTTCCACTGAACCATATCTGTATATTTCTGAAGTGTGGGATGAAGCCTGACTACCCATACAGACACAGTGACAACATACCATCTCAACACGGAAAGACAATTACATTATATTTTCTCAAATGTAAAGTTACCAAACAATATTTGTTTATCCAGAAGTCTCTAAGTGAAAATATTAAATCTTTGTCAGACATACGATCACTTGCGCATAGTTCAACATCAGGGGCAATACTGTGTGTTATCAAACATCAGTCATATCCACTAGCCTGCTGTTTTAATCAAAATGGGATCAATCAAATGTTATCAGGGGACACGTGTCGAACTCAATTTCTAATGTCTTAGCCAGGTAACAATCTCAAAAACAAGAATAGAATGTGTGTGTATGTGCAGTCAATAGAATTGTTGCCATTTGTCTTATAGGGTTTGTCTCTATCTGTTTGACACACAGACACACAGGGAGACACACTGGGGAAACGGAGCTGCAGGTGGTGCTTGTTAGAAAGAGAAAAACAGAACCCAGTTCACTGCAGGGTCACTGAGAGACACACCTTAGCACAAAGTCATGGTCACGTGCACACACACACACACACACACTCTGGGGTGTACAGGGCGATATAAGGCATGCCTAACCTTGATGGTGACACATGCTATCCAGTGATTTAACAGCACAGTCTCTCAAGTTGAAATTACAGCTGCACCTTGCAAATGCATTGAAAACTAAATGAAATCTGCTTGAAAACAAAATGATTATGCATTATAATAACTGTGTAGTATATAAATCATGATTCATTACTATATTGCGACTTGTAATATATACACAATGTGTTTTTGTAAGGGGTTTGCAGCTCAGGCCGGGTGAGATAGCTTCATTTCTCTGGCACCTTGCCCTCTACTTCCTGACATTTCCAATAAAACCTACTTTAGAGTGGAACTGTCCAATATATTCTTAGAAGTAACCTGAATTTAACAATTTCAAAAATTGCCCCCTATTCTCATATTTGTGGATCATGGACCTTTTCTTTTCCGGAAATCCTGTCCAAAGATCTGGCCCATAACAACGAGAACCAGGGCAAATATTTTGACAGCTGATTCTGCACTAAAGGGTGATGTCATGATGATCCCCTGACATTCCCCAAAGAAAGTGCAAAGTATGAAGTGCCCCGGTTTGACTTTAGTATGAACCTCCAATAAAACTGTTTGACTGCACATAAACCTGCGGGAATGGATAAAGTAAAAAAGAAAAAGAGACTTTCTAGGGTGTGAATGTTCCTACAGAGGCAAGTTGAGCTGTGAAGTAATAGATTGGGAGAAACTACAGATAAGAAGCGTTCGATAGGGACCCAGACAGTGGGTCAATCTGAGGGGAATTACAAGTGCACATGGTTCTCAATCAGAAAACAGTGATTAAAAAAGTACAAAGGAAATAACTGTTATAACTAACTTCCTGTAGCATGTACAATACTCGTACATGTACAGAGCAACAACAGAATATAATTCATGTCACAACAACACAGGTTTCCGACGATGCCACTGTCCTTTAATTGGAGGACGGATTGGATTATTTGTTTCGACGTTCAAGATGTTTTTCAGAACATATATACTTTTAAAGATTGGTGGGGGCATCTGTGAACAAATATGTTTTTACAACAGACAGACGACTAAAGGTTTTAGACTTTTTGAAGCCCTGGTAATCTGACTATTATACTTAAAATCTATTCTGAGCTTTCACACAGCAAGGTTCATTAAAGTTGTCCTCTGGCCATTTAACTTGTCATTACAGTGTGCACAGTGATAAACTCACAGCCTACAGTATGGACGTTAAAAGCCAGGCAGTTAAAGGACGATTTCTGTTTTTACACCTACAGTCTCGTGGAAAACTCCACTTTCGTTTTTAGTGCCTTGGAGAAAGACTTTTGTGTTTCAGCCTCACTTCTCTAGGGATTCCAAAAAGCACACTTTATTTAAGCAGCACCTTTTTTGCAATGCCATATTTTTTCGCTTTGGGAGAAGGAAGCCGTGATATCCTCATCCTACACCTTTAAGATCTAAAAGATGAGATGTGTGTGCGAATGGTCCTTTGAGCGGCTCGTTGGTAAGAGCATAGAGAACGGAGTCGTTGGCTATTTAAGCCAGTGGTCCCCAACCCACGGGCCGTGGCCCGGTACCGGGCCGTGGGTCATTCGGTACCGGGCCGCATAGAACGAATTAACAGCTTACATTTTTTCTGTTTTATCTATAATCCGGTCATTTTCAAAATAAAACACAGTTTTATTTTGAAAAATGACCAGATCCTCTCGTTTATGACTCATGCTTTACGCATTTCAAGACGCTTGTCTCGGTCACGTCACTTTTTCGCTGAACACAAACCCACACGGTATTTGTCGGACCCATTTGTCAACAAACCAGGTGAATCCAGCATGTCTGTTTAAGATGAAGATCAACTGCTGGAGGTCGCAAATGACGGCGGCCTTAAAAGAATGTTTGAGAAAACAACTCTGCCGGTGTCCTGGATTAAAGTCACGGCAGAATACCCTGATATCGCCACAACAGCACTAAACACTCTGTTGCCATTTCCGACATCCTATCTTATCCTATCCTATCTTCCGACATCGACTTCAGTGGAATTTTTTTTAATTAACGAATCAAATTTGTATTTTAAATAACCCCCAAAAAACCCTCCAAATTTCGTTAAATAAAAAAAAATCTACCGCTGTCACCAGAGGCCGTACCAGAGGGACTCCGCAGTGAGGCCCCGTAGACACACCTTAACGGCCGGTCCGTGAAAATTTTGTCTGTCTAACCGGTCCGCAGCGCGAAAAAGGTTGGGGACCACTGATTTAAGCGGCTCCTTTAATGATGGTACCCTCATTTCACTGCCTGCAAGTGGTTGTGATCCCTGTAAACCCAAGACTGCCTGTTATGGCCTCTGCCAAGGTTATGTTTCTGCCTGTGTTGTTTGTTAGTAAGCAGGAATAGGCAATAACTGAAGGATCAGCTGGCCTTGGTGGAGGTAGGTGCTCTAGAGCTTCCATCCTGATTTTGCAAGCATTAGCCTCAGCTTATATCTGACAGAGGCAGCTCAGAAAATGCTTTTAGTTTCCCACACAGTTCCTCAAAAGATGAAACAATCTTCAGATCATTAAAAGTGTTTTGACTTATACCAGTTCCGCTACAGCTCATTATGTTGCAGATATAATAAGACACAGGAGAAGCATTAAGCTCCATTCATTTTCAGTAAATAACACTGTCAGACTATACAAAAAGCGCATACTACTGAAAGGCTACATACATAATACTTTCTATCTCTGTATCATTACATTTGACTTTGACTCAGATATTGAGAGCAAGGCTCATAAAGAACAAAGATTTTACAGTCACCGAATGACAGAGGAGGAGATATAACACTCAATTTATATGACTAATTCAATTTGTCTTTATTTAAAAATAAACTCTTGACTCTTGTGGCAGAAACTTGGACTATGGGCAGAGAAGGTCTCTGGTTCGTCTCTGGTTCGACTCCACGGAAAGACAACAAAAAGACGAACCTGGATTGATCTGCCCAAAAATCCAAGAGTCTCCCTACCCTGTCTAGTGCCCCTGAGCAAGGCACCTTACTCCCCCAACATCTGCTCCCCGAGCGCCGTACATGGTCGCTCACTGCTCTGTGTGTCCTGCACCAGATGGGTTAAAAGCAGAAGTTCAATTTCCCTACCTGCATGAGTGTGCCTTTGCATGTCTGTGCATGTGTTTGTGACAAATAAATGGATCTTAATCTTAATCTTTAATCTATGCCTCCATGTGTAATGTTTTTTTTTAGATTCTGAAATAATTTCTATTCTCAAGAATCGCGTAAAAGAAGGACAGACAGGGAGATAAACTCAGCTGGATGAATGTGAAAATTAATCTTTTGTCCCAAAACAGCATATTTACCTCTGCAAACAAATATTTACTTTTCTTTTTCCATAATTTTTTAAGAGTTAATGACAAAGGCCACTAAGCGTTTTGGTAAACGATAATGACACAGGTCGGGCTACATGGCTATGTACAATTCTTCTATAATCTGTGTCATGCACATCTGCAGGACAACCTACAACACACTGATTCACTGTGTCATTGGTCTATAGATTTAGAGTGGATTTAACTGAATGGTCTGGCTCCATGCTACATTGCTGACCTTTTTACAACATGTATACCGTCACAAGCCCTGAGATCTTCAAATGTCCAGGCTTATACAGAAAAGTGACAGCAGACTTTGGAACAACCTGCCTGAGGAGATCAGGAGGGCAACATTTATTACCTCATTTTAGACTCTTCTTAAGGCTTACTGTTATAGACTCGCCTTCTCTTAACGTTTCATTTTTGTATTTATTTATTTAGCTTTCTTAATATATTTTTCTCGTTATACTGCTCTATTGATACTGTTCTTGTGATTACACTTTCATGATTATGTTGTTTTTATAATGTAAAGCACCTTGTAAACCTTGTTTTGGAATGGTGCGATATGAATCATTTTTATTATTATGGTGATTTACCTCTGATCAAACGCCCACAACTTCCTGGTGACTTGAGTTCAGCACCGATTTTAAATGCATTTTCTGTAAACTTGACATAAGCTTTGCACAGAACATCACATCTATTTCTACACGACTTAGTGGAAGAAACATTCTCGATTATTATCGGAAGATACTGTAATCTTCTCATCAACGGGTAATCAGCCTATAATCATTTATTTTGATCGAAGTACTGGTGTGGTCATTAACCTGTATTTGAGTTAATTGAGTGATTGGGTGCAATTATCATCAGTACAAATTGTGATTGTATTGGTTACAACAGAATAGTACACTGCTGTTTTCAGTGATATCAATGTATCCACCAAATGAACAGCTTAGATCTGGATGTGTTGAAATTGCTAAATTACATCTAATAGAGCAACTGTGCAAAAATGAGCTGAATTAAAGAACAAATGTGGCTCTATTTAATGCTTGATAACTTATCTCTTAACTATCACAGCTCTGTGGTTAATGGCTTAAACTCAAGAAGTACCATTAAATGTGTAAACATAAAGTACTTAATTTATTCATCCCCATGGATATATACCTCACTTTAAGCTACAATTATTTCAAAAAAGGATTGTATATGCAACTAAACCTGTAAAAATATAACTTGTATTAAGAGGACATAGGCGGGAATAAAATGCCGTTTCTCTTTGATCCCGTGTAATAATATAATTAGCCAGAGCATTTAAGCATGCAACATATGAAATACTCAATGCAAAGTACATGGTACAACACAGTATGCAGAGAGTAGTGCAAATTGGAACAGTGCTTATACAGTTTTCTACTTTTGCTCTTTGCTTTTACAGAGTAGTTCTTTGCCCTCTGAGTTTACCAAACTGTACTAAAATAGCTGAAATTATTCCCCCCAATATATTCTAGGAGAAAATGTATTTTATATTTAGTCCCTGTTGGCTGAATCACACCACAGTGCAGCTGAAACTATTAGGACTATCCCAGGATGGAGGATCCGCAGACTCCAGACATGGATATTTCGTTTTCCACCACAACTTTAATTTGAATGAGTTTTCAGATGGTTTCTTTGTGCAAAACTGCTTCAGTGAAGAAGACTGCAGGGTCACAGTTCAGACAGACAGACAACCAGAGGCTGCCTCACCCACTACACTCACCTCACCCAACACCTGTCTGAAAATAAAGGAAACACCAATTTCTGTTTCAGATGTTGATTAAATACAGAAATGCAAGGGGGAGTTGCACCACATATTTATATAATAGTTTGGTCAACAGACAAGAAAACAATTCCTACAAACTCCTTACTTTTTCTCTCATTTTAACAATCTCAAAATTTGAACTTGTGGTTCTGACAATCTTTTTTTTCCATAAAAACTCTGAACCAGTTCATAACCAGCTTTATAGCAGGAAGACCCATCTTAGGTTCAGTGAAGCTAGATAAGTCAAAGATATCCTGAGTAAGATAATCTTGTTCCAAAGAGTAGGCCTTTGTTGTGTGTGTGTGAATGGGCGCGTGTGTGAGTGCGTGTGCATGTGTGTGTCCATGTCTCAGCCTGTGTGGGTTGGGTGTTGACATGTCTGCCTGAAAGTGACTTGTTGTGACACAAGTCAGTTGATGTGTGTGTGCTAAGCATGTCACAGACTGTGGGTGTTTCTGGCCTTGTGTATTTTTACGAGGTCTGTGATAAATTTGGCTCTACGTGCTAACTCCCCCATCTAGAGGATTGATAATTAAATCTCATGATCATAATGGAGGCCACAAACAAACAGCAGGAGTGTGTTAGTTGGAAGAGGAGGACAAGAGTAGAGGAGAAAGGCTGCCAAAGAAGGGGATGAACGAAATATGTGGAGATAAGGTGCAAAATGTAGGTGAAAAAAAGGTTGAGTGTTGTCATGTGATGAAGCAAGATTTCAAGTGTGTGAGGGAAAGCAGAAGGCCAAGGAGGGAAAGAATGAGAGAGAGAGAGAGTGAGGGGGAAGATCATGGGAGGGTTGGACACAGAGAGCATGGGCTGAAAATGCCAGGAGACAGTGTGCGGTAAATAAAAGGCTCTTTATGGCCGGCTGAGCGATTTAGTGGATTTATCCCCCAACAAAAGGTCAATGCCGGTTTGGAGCAGTACCAAAACAACAAGAGAGCGAAAACAAGAGGAAAAAAAATAAAACCTTCCGTCTCAAGCCGTAAATGGCATGACCAGTAAACAAATATGACAACAATGACAGCAGCTCAACAGATGGCTCCGTAATAAACTGAACAACAAGCGGAAAGCAAATGAACATGGACTTTTGGAAAGGAAAAATAAATAGCTTGAAATGTAGAAAAGTCCCAAAACACAAGCTTCAGCTGCGGATGGAACTGGAGCGTAATGCAGCTGGACACAAAAGGAGATACAAGGGGCTTATGACAGCTTGTGGGTATTTTGCTAGAATAATTACAAAATATGTGGTGGAACCAGGAATGGACATGAACCAGATTTCAACAGAAAGTCGTCCTGGGAGTTCACACTTGGACATTCCCACTGAGGTTTTCAACGTTTGGGAATGCTTTTATATGAAGCCAGGTCAGGTTTGAGATGGTACAGGGAATATTCAGGGGGCTGAACAGCCTCCTGTTAACCTGGAGGGGAAAACGATAGAGGGAGAGAATAATGATCAGAGAACAGGTTGTAGTGAGTGGAGAAGAAAAGGTATGAATGAGTAGAGGAGGATCAGTGAGCACATTTTAATCAGAAGTAAATGAGAGAGAGGGAGAATGAGTGTGTTAATCCCTTTACGTCTCCTCCCTTATTGCATAGAGACAGACAGCGAGAGAGAGACAGAGAGAGAGGGACACAGAGGCGGGTCATTACGAAGTCTCTGGTGGAAAGGAGTGAGGCATTATCTTTTTAATCCTTACTTAATATTCCTGCTCAAGAAATATGTGGGAGGCACAGGAATATAAGCATAGCCCACATATCTCCTCATCCTCCCACTTCTAATCACTCATTGCCTTTATTTGTGCATTTCATTCCCACCTCCCCTTTAATTCCCTTTACATTTTGTATTCTTCGCTTTATGTAAGTATTTGTTCAGCAGAAAATAAAGAGATCTCATAAACAACAACATAAAAGACAAAGGAAGAAAAGAAAAAGTGATGAAAGAGGACAAACATTGGCCAGATTCTATAGTGTTAAACCTTCAGCAGCTGGAAAGTCGTACTGGTGGCTTGTTAGTAGTCTTCCTGCAGAGTTCATCGACCAAAGCTTTGATGAAGAACCAACCAAACCATGAAAATGTCTGTGTTGTTTCTCACATTATTGAATAAAATCACATTAACATGGATTTTCCATTTGTCCTTTGTGTCAGGGTTTTCAAATAATGGCTCCCCTGTGACACGTTCAACCGAATATACATGAATACTGAAGCCTTCATTTCTGTCAATTTTTCCACATTAAATTTCTCACAGCTGCTGATAGATGAAAACAAAATGCATCAATGTAATACGATGTGAAACATCTTCACTGTGCTTCACCCTCAAAGCTTCCATAGCTTTATTTTCAGGAAAATTGTAGTTAATCTCAGAGAATGAGTTAGATGGGATGGCTTCAGCTCCCTCTTGACACTTACAAGGTTTATTATTTATAATGGATGGACATAGGTGTTCATCAATGATCAATTATTGGAAAACTGTGTGAAAAAGAATGAATCACCCTTAGAGCTGGGCGATATGACTCCAAATCAATAACATGATTATGTCAAACTTTTACCTTGATTACGATTGATGAACGATTATTTCATGAAATGTTTGACTTTAAATTTTTTTTTAAATGTGTCCTATACATATCAAACAAATACAAAATGTATCTAATTACTTCTGATTTGTGTCGATGACTTTTGTTAACATGTATCTATATATATATTCAAATCTGAGACACCCCGTGCAATAACAACACAGAAGGACCCAAAAGCAGATGTCCACAAAAATAATCTGGATAAATCCTATTGGCTAGACTAACATTTAGTGAAAGTAGAGTTACCACATTTACACACCAAAAGCTTTTAAACTTTCATCTTTAGAGCTAAATTGTGTCTTTACACACTGCTCAAGGGTAAATTTGAGCTGCATAGAGACAAAGCTGAGACTGTCCGAAAAACATAATGACACATTATAAACAAACAGGCGTATTAATATTTGCAAATGCCAATAAAAAAGCAAATTTAAGAACACATTTATCAACAAATAGAGAAAATACCCAGAGAACCAAGAAAGTTTTTTAACATGTACATTTCACTGTGACTTTAAGGACTAATAGTATACAGCCGACTTAAGTTTCTCTTAAGTGGGAAGAAAATGACCTTTGATTACTTTTTATATATCAAATGATAGATATACATCTATTGACATACACTTCAAACAATTAAGATTTAAGTGGAAGGTGGAATCTGAGTTTTGTGAAATTGCTTTGACCTGAGTGGCACATGTGACATTTAACAGAAACATGCAATATGTGCGTGGACATTTGATTTTCAGGCGGCTACCCCAATGGCCACTTAACGCTCTTTAGGGCAGAGATGCCTTAATTTCATAAATAAATTAAATAAAATGTGACAATGCATTAACCTCAGTGAACCCTTTGACATTTAAAATGAGTGAGTCACTGTTCTCCTTTTAGTTTTCTTACTCTCGCTCTGCACATGCACACACGCACACACTTTGTGGCAAGGGACACACAAGCTCAAGGGCAAAATGTGCATACATACCTACAATTAGATATTCTTTACAGACGACATTGGCTTGTTTACTTGAAGGAAATCGGAGTGAACCCTGTGGCACAAATGTCCCTGAAGCCATTTAATGGCACAAAGAGTGAGAGAGAGAGACTCCTGCAACAGATTGAAGCCATCAGGTTCAACAACAGAATCGAAGTCAAAACTGGGATCTGTCATTGATTTCCCCTTTCGATCAATGACCAGGTTGTGTGTCACTCATTCCCTTATTCCCTCACCCCATCCACTCTGCCTCTTCTGGAGTGCTTCTGTTTGCAGAAGAGCACATTGTTGTGTATTGATACTTGTGACACAATTTCAACTCTCCAGTGAATAAGGCTACATCCATGCTACATTTGAATCAACTCTGCTACAGATACACCTGGCTGCCCCCCCTACTCTGGGGTTTTAGAGCCGCTAAAATAATAGAGTAAGGTCATGCTTAGTCGAGCAATCTGCAACTAACAACCAAATGCTTCCTGTTTTACACCAGCAAACACATGCCTAGTGTACGTGAGTGGTCACATGATGTGCGATTTAAGGTGCAATAAAGGTGATAAAAACTTATAAAGAGCCAAAACGCTTGTATGGATCGAAAATGTAGTAGTGTGCATGTAGCATAAGAGGACAGACAAAGACGCAGCTTCTAAACTGCAAATCCTGTTGTCTGTTTCTCTTTTTTTGTTGTGCACATTCATTATTAACTGTGATACTGTAAACCAAAGTCTTTCTTGTGTGAGACACTCAGCCTCTGCAGACTTGAAAAGTGACAGTGTCAAGTTTGGATGCACAGCACTTACTCTAACAGATTCCAGTGGTGTTGGTCTCACAGCAGGGGAACAGGCTGAAAACACTTGATGCTTCACAAATCACATCAGCGCTGGGACAATCCACTTCTCTGCTGTAAATAGGTCAGCTCTTAAATGCACTTCAAGGTTGTGCTGAAAAAGCTTTCCTGGATTAGTTTGGGACGTTACTCTGTAGAGAGAAGAACTTTGTGAGCAGAGCGCCGTGAATCGAGTCTGTGAAAGTGAACACTGATTTGAGTTAGGTGGATTGGAAGAAGAGAATAACCTTGTCCGACAAACTCTGTTCATCATGTCTAATTCAATCTAATAACTAAAATAATCCAGGGGTGGTTGTATTTAAATTCATGATTACATTGAAAAAGATAAAAGCAACCTTTCCTTATTCTTCACCCATGAGTGGTTGTGGTACTTAGAAAGTGTGTAAGTGTGTGTGTTGCGGAGGCTTTTGGGGGTACACACATTAATCAATGATAAATTACATGGAACTGTAGGCAAGAGGACACACACAGTCTTAAATAAGTCAGTTATTTTGCCAACGATAGTTTGCTCTTAGCTCCTGTTTAGGGCCAAAGAGCGTTATTACTGCGTGGGAGATATCTCTCACACACACACACACACACACACACACACACACACGTACACACACACACACAGAGAGAGAACTTCATAGGGGTAAATCGCTGAGTTCAGCAGGATTCAGGCTGTTGTAAAGTAATGATGCAGGGAGATGTAGCAGCCTGAGGGAAAGACCTCAAGACTCAGTGATGACCAACACAGATTACAAGTCAATTCAAATGTATTTTATTTGTATAGCACCAAATCATAACATACATTATCTCAAGGCACTTTGCATAGTAAGCTGGAGACTTACGAAATGAGAGAAACCAAACATTTCCCACAACATGCAAACACTTTGGTAACTGTGGAGAGTTGAAAAAGAGGAGAGAGGGAGGAGAGAGGGGGAAGAGAGAGGGGGAAGAGACCATGAACAGTTAACTGGCCTGGTATGATTTCCCTTATACTTGGCCAAGTCAGCACAAATCACTGATGTGCATTTACAAAAAATTGATTCTGAAGAAACGTGATCGGCAATGGAATGTCACAGCCCAAAAGGACATGGAGTCAATTAAACTCCCAGAATGCAACACAGGTGGAGGCATGATGTGCCTTCAGCAGACCGACAGGAGCAGGAGTTGCATGAAATGCCACCTTTTAACAGTCCACACTCTGACTGTCTCAAACAACACATGTGATAATTTCCTATTGGAAAGGCCAATTAATGTGACCTAACGCAGACAAAAAAACAGCTCATTTTGCAAATTGACGTCCACAGATTCTGCTGCTACATAGAAGACAGGATAAATACATAATATATCAGCATGGGGATGCCGGAAGAACTTTAGTGAAGACAAATTCCCTGAGCTCCTCTTATCAGACCCATGAGATGGAGGGATGAAGGCAGAGGCTCCTGAGGGAGAGAGACATTTTTATCTCCAGGAAACAACTTCAGTTCCTGATCAAAAAAACACTCAACACACCTACTGCCCTGAACATGCTGTTAATGGTAGAATGAATAGAAAGCAGCCTCTGATACAGTGATGTCGGTACTTTTGTTTAAACTCAGTCCAAGTGTTCTGTTTTAAATACTTATGAACCTATCCATGTTTGCGTGTTTGTGCTTTGAGAGGTCTGAGTGAAATCCTCCTTTCATCCAGCTGCTCTGGCACGAGGGAAACACAACTACTGAACATATTCCACTGAAAACATAAAGGCTGATTCTGCCCGCTGTAACGTGCACTGTCAGCGTGTTTTATTTATGTGTATCATTCATTACCCATTGCCATTGTGCACGTCGACAGTATCCTTCACCCTGGGGTTTTCAGCCTTCACTCCTCAGCTGCTCCGTGCCTGGATTTAATTATGGGTCAGGTCTTAGGATAACTGGATGAATTGATTCAGGAATTGATTTATATATAATTGCAGGTCAGAAATCAGTTCAGGTTTAGGACGGATACAGAAAAAAATCCTTTGATCCAGAGTTTGGACTTTAGCTGACAATACTAAAGTCTGAAGCTCAAGACTCATCTTAAGGATAACCAAATGTTTTAGTAACATAAGTTTTAAGATCTGGCGTGACTGAAAAGGAATTACTCGTATTTCTTACAACACTATGAAAATTCATCACATTACTGAAGTGTATTACTAAGTGATACCCAGCTAACTGCTGGTTAATTGCATGCAATTTGAATTGACCCCTGAAGAAGTGTTACATGATCAAAGTAAAGATGAATCAAGCCTTAGCCCCTTAAGAACATTAATTCATTACAGCAACAGGGGCAAAGGATCTTCTTCTCCTCGTTTGCTCCATCCACAGACTGTTATGCAGGATTAATCAATATCTGGTTCAAGGACAGGCGTCTGAAAACACTGCAGCCTGAACCGGTTACTTCAGAGAGAAGCTCATATTGGTTTGACCACCGCAAATATCCAAAGATGAAATTGCTATTTCCGATGAGATACAAACAATCCTCAACCACAGGGTAAGGCTGTTTATAACTTTGAGGGACACGCCTTAGATGATCACTTCATTAACCTATTAACTTGCATATTTCCAGCCCACTTAAAAAACAGAGCCAAGCTTGACAGAGGAAAGCAGATAAGAAGCTCTCCCCTGCCGCATTTATACATTGAACTCTACTGACAAACATGGATGACTTGAAATACTAATACTGTCTAATGAATAATTCCTGTCAAAGCTCTGCCATACCTGTTGAAATACTGAGTGGTGCAGTGCTGTGCAGCATGGACTTTGTAAAGTGCTCTTTGGATATCATGCTCTTTACAAGACCGAGAAGTAAAAGAAAAGTGAAAACAGCAAAGCACAAAACGCCGAAGATGACAATGATTAATATGGCAAATTTGCTGGCATCTGCAATATGCAACTAATCCTTCAGAATTTACCAAAAAAAAACACATCCTTTCGCTTCAGAACATTTTTGTTAATATGAGGACAGCAACAAAGGAGTTTTTTACCCCGGTTTTTTGAGTGAAGGCGCTTTTTACATATATGCCATCCTTTTATTGCCTCCGATATCAAAAACTTCCTATCCAAATGCTTTTCCTCTGCAGAGCGTGGAGTGTAACCTGCCACAAGTCTTTAGGAACATTTAATGTTTATTGAAGTAGTTATTTTGGTTCTTACAGTGTAGATAGCAGATATCCCGGCCAACACTCCATCTTCCGTTGGTTGTACATAATCAGCAACCCACCATTTTCTAAAAATCTTTTAAACCTCCCTTCTCTGAGCAACAAATCAGGTTAACCTCAATTGGCCCCGTTGTGGGTATAATTAAGCAGCTGGCAGGTGCTGAATGTTTAAACCTCACCAAACGGCAGATTCCTTCCACCACACAGCCTTTTATTGAACCCACAAGATTACCCAGCCCACTATGAGAAAACCAACCTCATCTTTAGGCCCCTGCAACAACTCACACTTGTAGAATCAAAACGATCAGTGAGGGTTACGGTTGTGGCACTGGTGCTTTAGAGCAGAGCATGGCCTTCCATAGATGGTTTGTCGAATGTCCCTGGACATATGGGTGGAGACGGTGCACACATGGTGAGAAAGATGAGGTTTCATCATGCAGCCCTCACACAAAGAACACACAAAACATTTTTTTTTAATTAGTAATGCTTTCTTTAAATCATTTCACAGAGGCCTTTGTGATGCCTCTTGAATATCTTATGGGCTCTCACTACGAGTTGTTGTGTGGGAAATAAATTAAAGCATTTTTCATCTGATCACTCAGAAATTCTCTTTGGTTCCAGTGATGTGTTGGTTGTCTTTGTTCTTTCCTTGTTTTGTTGTCTGTTACTATGTCTCTCTTCCCTTCATCCTCTGTTCCTCCATTAATTTTGCATTGTGGGGCCTCTCCACCTGTCACAATGATGTGATTATAACTTAAATCAAAAGGTTGAAAAAAAGGCACTGCTGAGATCAGTGGTAGCCATTGGTCAATCAATGGTAGATACTATGTAATCCCATTTGATCTACCTATATTTTCTACTTTTTAATCAGTAATTACTTCTACCCCAGCTGAATAGAGGATGAGCATGTTTTAAGTTGATCTCAAGTTATTGGTCTCTTTATTAATTAATTCTCTTCAAAATGGGTTCCAACCTAAGACAACTTTCACAGTAATCTCCCAAAAATGAATTCTGAAGCTCAAGCAGCCAAAGGAAATATGAGCCATCAGCCGTCTCCATCTATCCATGATTCCCCTCCATCCATTACCTTTAATCCGAAACCCCCCAACATACCTACCTCAAATTTAAGAGTCAATTAACCTAACCCCAACTTGCATGTTTTTGGACCTGGAGAAAACCCTATCCAAAGAAAATAACAAAATAACCCAGGATTTGAACCAGGAAATCTCTAGCTATGATTTGACAGTGCCAGCCACTGCTCACTCGTGCTGCTCTAACAGCTCCCATCGTGGTATTCCTCCGAAGCTCTATTATATTGTCTCCATGTGGTGAGCCTACAAACAAGTGTTTATACAAAGGCTTTGCAAAAAACACTGCAGCCTCCTCATGACTGCCATTTACCTGTGGGATCCCCAGGTATTTGTAGCTGCGCTGAACATCTCCTATTCTGCCCTCTGGTAGCTCCACCCCTTCCGTTGTGATCATCTTGTCGCTGTATGATACCATCCGACAACACTTGTCTAGTCCAAATAACATGCCAATATCTTTCCTTTAGTTCCTGCTGGGGTGGATTAGTGAGTCGATTTCTCGCTTATTCATAACATATAGCTTAATGTCATCCATGTAGAGCAGGTGGCTGAGTGTTACCCCATTACTGAATCAGTATCCATCTCCACTGTTTGTGATGATCTCTCTGAGGGGGTTCAGGCCTATGCAGAACAGCAGTGGGGACAGAGCATCTCCTTGGTATATGCCCCACCTGATGTTTACCTGTGCAATTGGCTTTGAGTTGGCCTCCAAGGTTGTCTTCCTCAGTCCGAAATAGTTGTTGATGAGGTTTCTTAAGGTTCTGTTGATGTTATACAGTTCTAGACATTCCAGTTTCCTTGTGTCTGTCGTTGATTCATAGGATTTCTTGTAGCATATCCAGGCAGCGCACAGGTTGGTCTTCCTGTTCTTACTGTATTGGTTGACTGCTCTGTTTACCAGTAGCTGGTGCTTACACGTATTTGCGCATCACTCCCATCATTCCTGTGTAATCATATGGGGGAGTGATTAAGTTGGAGCCTAGATGCCAAATCCTAAACCTGTTCTACTGCTGCATTAAACGATTTAAAATGATTGGTCTGACTGAACTTATCTTATGCTAGGAATAAAGCGAAATTGTCTTCCAATACAACCTCTATTTTTCAAACATGCTGTTTAAAATCCCATCTTGGTTGTGCAGCAGCATGTTTTTTCAAGTGAATGAGAGAAAATAATTGAGGTATAATTTTAATTAGATAAAGAAATGTATTACTGCTTTAAAACTAAAATGCATTTACATGAGAGTACTGGAGCTTCATGGATATTTGTAAGAACTTTCATGGTACATTATCGTAAGTTAAAAGATTACTTGTGTCATAAAGCCTCTGATGTTGAGGTGAAATGATGAACATTGAAATATAATTCCTTCTAAAAGGCTAAATGGAGCATTTACAATGAGAATGAGTAACAAGACAAAGTGAATTAGTCTGACAGTAAGGTGTTCTGTGCTGTCTGTGAGCTTCCAGCCGAGGCAGCTGCTGTGTCAGTTGAGATCACACAGTGTCCTAATAGGATCATGTGAAGACTCATCCTGTCAACCAATGAATTCTACAGAGAGGGAGAAAAGATGGGAATAAAAACACACACACACACACACACACACACACACACACAAACTGTTCACAACAAGTACAAGAGTAAAGGGCCAAAAATATGCTTGTGCAGAAAAGGCAATACGACTTTTAACAAGGCCTTTCTCGCGAAACCAGTCAATCTGAATACAGCAGCCAGTTGGCATTTTCTACAAAGCCATAATTTCTTTCTTATCCCAAACACAAAGCACAAACAGCACAAATGTAAATGACTGAAGAATGCAAACATTTCTTCTACCTTATTGGTTGAGATTGATCTTGTGTACATTTTTCTCTGCAGCCTGACATGGTTTCTTGCAGGCAGCAGCTGATGATGATGGTCCCACGCCACAAGCTACAGCTGTTAGATACATTAACATGGATAGCAATATTTAATAATATTAATATTTTTAATATTTCAATATTAAAAAAAGCGGTCTGAATAAGATACTGTCATGTTAACAGCATTTTCTAATTACCTCAAACAGAATAAGTTCATACTCGGAGTAAACTTAGTCGCAAAATGTAGACCCGTATACGTCTTAATCACAATCAAATGTCATTTTGGAGTTTTACTGAATAGTCCAACCTCTACATATGGAAATGTTTCCATCTGCTGTTTGATTAATGCCGTCGGTGTAAGTGTCAACGTGCACTATGGTGCCTTTGTCACGTTCTGTCATTTTAGTTTGTAGATTTCAGTCTCTTTGTTAAGAGTGTTTTCTGTTTCCTGTTTTATTTTGTAGTCTTGTTTCCTTGTGTGTTTTCTGCTTCTCGTGTGTGTTCACTTCCTGTCTCGGTGATTGTCTGCCCCAGTCCTCATGTTTTGCACCTGTGGTTAATTACCCCTGCCTTCCCTGTGTCTCTATATAAGGCTCTGTGTTCCCTTTTGTCCTTTGTCGGATCGTTGCTAGTTGTCGTATAAGGTGATGTTGTGTCCCGCTGTCATTGTCCTGTCCTGCTTTCCTTTCCTGATCTCCCGTGTTCCCCGTGCGCCTTGCAACTCAGCACCTCTGCTTCCCCAGCGTAGGCACCTGTGTTTTCTTCCTCGTGTTCTTGTCTCTCCAGTTTTTGTCTAGTTAAAGACTCTTTATATTAAAACTATTTTTGTCAAACCTCTGCATCCTGGTTCCATCTGCTTCTACAAAATGCTTGGGTCATATTCAGACTGTTAGTAACATGTGAACAAGAATATGATGGAACTATTGTATTATCAACTAATGTAAACATCTTAATGTAAATAACGTCTTATTTAGAATAAGCACAATATGACCATGATCAGCGCTACTTTATAAAGGTCACATAAATAAACTTTATGTACCAGTAAAATGCACATATTTCATCGGTCACACATCTTAAAATTGTAAGGATCAGGGAACGAATCTTTGTATGTATTTGTTTATTATAAATTGTACAGGCGGCTCGCACACAGAGGCTTGTTGGAAAACGCCAACAAGCCTCTTTCCATGAAGAGGAAGAAGCTGCAGTTAATCCAGGCCATGCTGCAGCAACAAGAGCGGTTGAGCCGAGCCATCGAGGAGACGTGCAGGGGGGTCCGTCTAGCCATGCAGCTGCAGGAGCGTATGATGAACCTCCTGGAGAAGTTGATCCAGCGGCCCTCTGCCATGTTGTGGGGTCAGAGTGGAAACCAAGACCCAGGGAACCCATGACGCATATAGGTTATGGTTACTGGGTGAGATCCTGCCACGCCAAAAGCCTCTCGGACGCAAATAAAGCATATTTATTTTTTCTGCCTTATTTTCACGACAATCCTTTTGGAGGACATCTGGGGAGGATGAAAACCCTCCTAAAAATCTTGGAGGTGTCGTGGTGGACAACGGTCCGTAAAGATGTGCGGAGCGATGTCCGAGCCTGTACTGTACTGTATGCCAGCAATATAAGCCGTCCAATGAGAAACAGGATAAGCAACTCCAAACCACAGAGGTCAAAGTTCCGGGGGAAATGACTGGAGTAGACTTCATGGGACACCTACCACTAAGCAAAGCCCGGAATTAAGTGCTGATGGTAGTTGTGGATTACTACACCAAATGGGTGGATCTTTTCGCCCTAAAGGATGCTAAGACGCCAAAGGTCTGTCAGGTCCTGAAAAACATAATTTTCACTCACTGGGGGTGTTCCCAAGTACCTGGTGTCAGAACGAGGCCCCCAATGCACAAGCCGGCTGATGGCTACCCTTTGTCAGTCGTGGGGCATAGCCCATAAGCTCACTATGGCCTACCCACAGACCAATCTGACAGAGCGGGACAGGTGCACCCATGCTCCTTAAAATTAATAGCGTAGTAATTTTCCCCTGTGGTCTTAAACAGAGGGAATTGTTGATGAATGGCCAGATGACTCCAGCAAAACCCCAGGAACTGCTCCCATCCTATTTCAGTGAAGAAGAGGCACGCCAACAAGCCTCTTTCCAAGAAGAGGAAGAAGCTGCGGTTAATGCAGGCCATGCTGCAGCAACAAGACTGGTTGAGCCGAGCCATCGAGGAGACGTGCAGGGGGGTCCGTCTAGCCATACAGCAGCAGGAGCGTATGATGAACCTCCTGGAGAAGTTGATCCAGCGGCCCTCTGCCATGTCCTGGGGTCAGAGTGGAAACCAGGACCAAGGGAACCCATGACGCATGTAGGTTATGGTTACTGGGTGAGATCCTGCCACGCCAAAAGCCTCTCGGACGCAAAAACGAAGCTTTGAAGTCAAGGACACTTGTAGCAGTTCTTTCTTGATAATTTGCAGCCGTTAAAAACACTGTTGACAACAGCAAAGCAGAAACAGATCTATCTGATCACTTCAGTTTGTCCTTGCACATTTACCAATATAATACTGTTTACAAACTAAACAAAAATCAGCTTCTTTCTGCTTGTTGAATAGTTGTTCTTTCATGTGTAAGACATCGCATGCACAATTTTCTATTCAACTGTGAAATACATGAAATTTCTCGAACAAATGAGTTTCACACATTTCATCAAGATGGATGAATGAAGAATTCACTCATACAGTAATGCATCATTAGTGTTAATTGCTGAACCATTAGTATTATAACTTCTTTTCCACATCTCCCTTGTTTTCTGCAGCAGAATGAAGCCATCAAATGACACATGCATACTGAAAGCACTTACTGTCTACCTCCAATGAGAACCAGGAAACCTCATAAGGGAGTACCCTGTAAGTATTTCTGGACTCTGCTTTCCACAGAATTACTCTCCAGTGACTGAAAATGTGATTGCTGTTTGTACGTCTTGGAGCTATTTCCAAACAAACTCTTTCCAATGTAGAATCATGTCACCAGGTGCATCAGTGTGACTCATTGGCTTGTTTTTAATAGATTTGGGAATGGAGCTGTAGTGTACAGAAGAATAAGATGTATCATATTTTTGAAACACACACATTATTAGCTCAGTTCATTGTTGGTTTGGATCCAAACATGAGATTTGATGACAATAAAAAAAAATGCTATGTGCTTTAACATGGCCTCAGTGAGACTTACTCACCTTATTAATTGCAGTTACGAGGTGTTGTTATGGATGTTTGTCTAGTTTTTAAAGTGTTACACTTTGTAAGGCCTTTTATATCCATGGTTGACACATGTCAGCAGCCAATAATGTCAAAACTATAAAAGCCACACCAAATGTTTACTCAAGGAATGGTAATCTCGGGGCCTGGATAGAGGGCATTTTGAGAAAATGTTGCGAATGTTTATTGTTCATTTACTTAGGTACTAGGCATGTTGTCGGAGGAGTCTAGTGAAGGGCATGCCCTAGAAATCAGACTAAAGATTGTAAAGCGCTCTACTCTGTCATCTTTGACTCAATTTCTGCCACTTCTGGGTTTTTAGGCGATAGAGACCAACAAGGATGGCGATGGTGGAGGAGGTGGCATTTGGGTGTTAAAATTAAGACAAAACACATTGACACATCATAAAAATGAGGGTAAATCCAGACCTGCTCACACAGCTCGTCTTCAAAACCGCCCGTCTTTTTCCTTTTCCAGATCAAGAAAGTTCTTGCTTCTGGTTCTTTAAGAATCAGGACCAAATTAGTGTTAGTGAGAATTTTCCACCACTTAGTAGGGTTCCAACTGTTCTGATATGTTTGGTGAACACCTCTTAGTCCTTTAAGTGGTGTAGATGCTGGATAGAATGCAAACAAAACAAAAAATACAATTTATAATAGGTGTTGAAATCCAAATAGTTGAGTACTTTTCATACTTTGTTCCAGTGTTCATGCAAGATAAAGTTGAGCCTCAATTTCACACTTGAGGAGCAATTTGATTAAACTTAATCACAATAACAGTGTAAGGCATTTATGAAAGTGCTTTGTTGAGAATTACTGCAACTAAGCTCTGAGAAAACTGAACCTAATGTTTTATTAGCCGTCAGTGCGTTCTGCCGTTGTAAGCTTTACCACTCAAATTTTTGCTCCAATCGATTTCCATTTCTATTACAGCAAAATATGTTTTTAGCAGGATAAAGTGACATCTCTGCCTGTGTGTCTTTTCCCTCGTACCAACCTCTGCTGTATGATTAGCCACTGTGGGACTTCATCACAGCCCGCCTATTGATTGCGGATCAGCTTAATGAAGGTGACATTTAACCCACCAGTCCAGAGCATGTCATAGACTCCCCAGGGAGGCCGGGATGGAAGTGGAGAAACAGGAAGTAATTGATTTATCTGATTAGCTGACCATTTTGTCCTGGTATCCCTCTATATAGTGTAAGTGACAGTTAAAGGTAAAGAGTGCAAAACAGACTGAGCAGACTGTTTTTAATGAGTTTGAAACATATAGTGTGAAAATATGAAATCCTCTCTAAATTCAAGGAAACATTTGGGCTATGATGCTTCATCATCAACACAGCTGCCATGTTTGTGTCTTATTTAATAGATCAGTGTAAATAGTTTAGAAACATTGGCTTCCATAACTAAGTAAGAGATTTAATGAAATGTTTCACATTTAATATTAATAATTAATACTTTTGCGTTTCATCAAAGTACCTTAGACTCTGGAGCTCAGTATGGAAGCGAATCATCTATCTCAGTTTTCAGTTCTAACCTGAGACATTATGTTTGATGGATTGAACACTATCACTCAAAGCATTTCAAATACCTCCTGAATGAAAATACTGAGATATCAGTGTTTGTCAATGGCTTTTTACAGATATCTTTTAAAAAATATGTAGAAATTATGTTTATCACAAAGTTTTACTATGTCATAAAACCATACTGTGAGAGTTTCAGACTTGCTTGGATAATCACTGTCAGTCTTTCCAGAAAAATGTTTGCTTTAAATTTTCTCTAAATGTTGCTGGAGTATATGCTACAATCCTCTTCCTTGAAGCCTGTGTGTTTATAAACCACAAACAGCACATTGAACTTTAAGGATAAAGTCTGACCCCAAAAATGACAAAGTGGATCAAGTACATTCAGTGGGAGCAGGGGGGGATACAACTCACTATAAAACAGTAAGATTATGTTTTATATTTAACACCAAAATGTATTAGTCACCCTAAACCTTAAAAATACATGACTATTACTTATTTTTAACTAAAACCATGACATTTTCTTAACCGACAATCTAAGAGGAGCTTCAATGTGTTGGTAGAGGTGAAATCTATTTTCAACCTTCAAGCTGGAACTTTGGGGTTTAAAAGTTAGACTGTTTTATCAAATATCGCAAATGGTCATTTATCATGGTTCATAAGACTGTCTCAGGTCAATAACTGACATGATATTTTCCATATAATCCATGCTGGCTATTCTGAATATCTGACTTTTCCACACATTTCCATTCTCCATAGGCCAACAAAACAACCATTTCATGCAGCCTGTTTAAACAGGCACCTGTCTCTTTGTTAAATGTGATTTGGTTTGAGCCAAAACCAACTGCGGATGTTTTGTTTTGTCTACTTACCTGTTCATGCATAAGCTCAACTTTTAAATCCATTATTCCAACAGGCTGTGTCCGTAATTCATCCTGTCCATCGGAGGATTTTCAGTTTTGCAGAGGTCGGAGATGAGAGCAGCCGTCAAGCGACAGAGGTCAGCGAGCGAAACTGAACTGCCGACCTCACAAATCTATCACCTCTTAACCGATCACTGGCTCAGTCCTGTGTGTGCTGAGGGGGCTTTGTGGAAAGCTGACTTTTTTTCCCCCTGATGTTCAGGGGTTTTGTCAATTTCTGCAAGTCTGTGTTTCTGTGTGTGTGTGTGTATCTGCTGAACCATCACAAACACTCGGCTGTTTTCTCCCCTCTTTCAGTATTGTGTTTATGGTAATACTGTTTTAATTTACCCCTGCAGCATGAAATTGCTATAAACAGCAGCTCAGATTGCCGGTGGTGCACCAGACTAAACATCTTGAATCTTCTTCATAATCTCTCATATTTAACCCTCTGCTCTGACAAACTCATCATTTTAATGCCACAGCTGTAATACTGCCAAATGTGCATATTGTTTGTGCCATAACCTGTTAGTTGAACAGCTGTGCTAGTAATTCACATTTTAATTTGACCCCGCAGCAACGATTAAAAGTGCCAGTATTAAAAGGCACATTGGCCCAGGAGACCTCGATATGATGGACACTCCCCCCGTCGCGAGCTGACAGTGTCACCAAAATAAAATCCTCATAAATAGATCATAAATAACGTGGATGGCAGTTAGCTTGTCCAGTTATCAGTATTATAATAGTGTGGTATGTATTTGTTAATAACATAAATAATAAAATATAAAGCTATAGATATAAGGACAGTTTTCCTGTTTAATTGTGTGCAGGATAAATTGTGTTTTTATTCACATAAATGGAATTCCATTGTGCTCAATCCCGAGTGTTTCATATGACACCCAGTGCATTAACTTGATACATGATGATATTAAACACCTGCTCTTTGTTTAGAGGGATGAAAAACAAAACAAGTATAATCTGCTATATTGCTTTTTAATAGTTCTTTTAGTTAAGAACAGGTATCTTTAATGAAAGCAATGCTTTACGAGAAAGTGGGTTTTATTTCCACCTCCTACTCTGATCGTTATAATATGTGCATATGCTAGAATGGTACTGGTTGTTTTTGTATTGCAAACAATTGCAATTTATCTGTCCCTTACAGTGGGTGTAAGGGACACCCACTGTAAGGGACCGGCAATCTGAGCTGCGGACGGACAAGGGTGAACCCCACGACAGATTAAAAAGAAGGGTTTACTGTGGGCTGTGTCATAACATGGCTCTATAGCCATTTTTAAACATGAAAACCAACTGTATTTCAACATCTGTTGACTAACTAATCTAATAGATATATAGATAGATAATTGATTCAGGGGGAATAACATTCAAAACACAAATGCATAAGTGTGATGCGGCCCCTGCTGTATTTAACCCATGGACCTTGATGCGATGCATCAGGTATCTTGAGGTCGGGAACTCTGGGCCTGGTGTTCTAGCTTCCGGCTTTAAAAGCCCTTCCTCCTGGCTGAGACACTCTCTCTCACTCATCTGATTTTCATGCATAGCCGGTGTTTTGTTCTCCCCCTTCCAACATCACACAGGCTTCACTCATGCATCCACGCACCCTCACTACTGATTCTACTGATGAACACACCTCATTGCCTTCTTAGTTTGTGTTATGTTCGTTGTCATTTTATTTAATTACTCATTTTTGGCTTTCAACCAGCGACTCCCTCTATTTTTCTCACTGCTTCTGAGTCGGGTCGTGACAATAAGAATGATTAAAAAGTCAAGACTGAGTTCACTTAATCTGCAGTGAGATGAAAGTCTCGCCACAAGAACTACTACAACGCTGTCATTCTAAAGAAGTATGTGTTAATAGAGTTATTGACTATAACGATATGTTAAGTATAAGATGGCTGAATATTTGAGGGGAGAGAAGTAGAGTACACCAGATGTTAGTGTATTAAAAAAATAAGGATCAAGTAAAAGTAGACAGAGGCAGTAATGGTGACAGTCTGGCAGCCTAGCAACATGATTAATGAATTTAATCACTCTCATTTCTCCATCTCTGAGAGGAGCTGTACAGTCGTGTGGCCTGGGGGACGAAAGACCTCCTCTGTCTGTTAAGCAGTCCTGAGACAGCAGTCTACCACTGAATGTACTCCTCTGCCCGGTCAGTGTGTTGAGTGTTGTCCATGATGTCCAGCAGTTTGTTAAAGGTCCTTCTTTCTGCCACTGATATGTGGGATTCCAGCTGCGTGCCCACTACACACCAGCTGTCCTCACCAGTCTGTCCAGCCTCGTAGCGTCTCTCTTCCTCATGCTGCCTCCCCAGCACACCACAGCATACAAGTTACGAATCAAACGTCCATCTACAGCAGTGTCTCCATGCAGCAGAGGAAACAACACCAGTGTTAGCTCTTGGTAACTAACCAGCACAAAGAATACTTTAAAATTGCATCTTTAATTAGTTATTTTCTTTTTTATATCTTTCAATTAATTAATAATATTGGTTAAAAGGTCTCTTTTAGGAGTTTTCATTTTCCTTTAAGCTCTTGCTAACATGGGCTAATGCTAACTTGGAACACTATGAGGATGGAGATGTACATGGAGGGTGATCCACACACAGCAAAAAACCACCTGCTTCCTTTATGGCTGCCCAGCAAGGTCATTAGATTCATATTGTCTCATTGTTCATTTTATATCTTTGGACAGCGGCTGCGTACCTGCTGATCCTGGGACCAGCACTTTGGACAATGACAGTGAAAGAAAGAGCCAACAGGTTAACGAAGGTAACACAATGCTATTCAACTTATAAGACAATGGAACACAGCATTGTCTTCGATCAATTAAGTTCACCAGAGTGTTGTCATGACCAAGGGGCCTTCAAGCAGTCGCATGAACCTGCTGGGAAATTACATGTAAAAAGGGGGGAAAAAAACTATTTCCATTATCTTGAAAAGGTAATCAATCAATCAATAAGATCTTGAAATAAGCTCATCCTAATCATTACAGCCAATTAAACCAATTCATTTTTTTTTGACTGTGCAAAACAAATGATTGTTTGGTTAATTTCCCTTACGAGTCTATGATTCAGTGAGAACCAGCTCTGTTAGCACTTTAACTCACCTTGTGGTATTGGCATGATGTTGGGTGACAGATTAAACACATTTTTCATGCCTCTTTTTCAATAGCCAATGGAATTAAATGTATCAGTTAAAAAGAAAAAAATAGGAACTAAACTTCCCGACCTCTAGTTAAACTGCCCGCTGGTTCTTATTTGAAGGCTGTGCCTGTGTCTCTGTAATGAATGTAAATTAGCGAGCTCCATCCACACCGTGACACAGAAAAACATTTTTTACCCTTAATGAGGCTACTAATGGCACTTGAGGAAAAAAAAGTACATTTAAAGACCATCATCTCATTAAAACCACATTGCATTAACTATTTTTACACATTCTGCCAGCTCCTTTTAATAAAATCAAAGAATCCTGAATAGATTTTTTCAAGCGTATAGAATGGATGGGTGCCACACTCACTCCAAGTAATGTCTACTCAACTATAGAACAATAAACGCCTTACATGTTTACGAAAGTGGCCTGTGGTACTAACAAGAAGTGATATTATATGCTGGTTGCATGATAATCATGAAGTGAGACTATCAATCAAGCTGCTTTCAGATATGCGCTGACATTTACAGGGACTGTGAGGAATGTGAGAACGCAAAAGTCCATGTCAGTTCTACTGGAATCCCCGATCCCCCATGTAGACACCTGTGGTGCCTCCTCAGCTGCTGCTAACAGGGTGAGCCCAAAGATTTGTTATGAAGGAGTCGCGTGGTATAAAGACGACAGCCTCACCAGAGATCATTACTTTGGCGTCCATCGAGCAGAACCCCAAATACTTCCACATTATACCGACTGACAGAGTGAGTGGACCCAACAGCAGGACACGACACACAGGTATGCAAAGTCTTTACTGAGGTAAGGTTTGGTAACAGGAGCTCAGTCAGACCAAGTTAAGGTATTCAAAAACACTGAGGAAACAAGCAGAGTCATACACGGGGAGTATAGAGACAAAATGAATGCCGGTACGCTCACAGAGAACTGGTGAGGAGTGAGGGGCTCAGGAGCTGACGAGACAGAGGTGTATGTAATCAGCGCAGAGCAGGTAATCAAGGAGGAGGGAAACCAACAGCGTCAGCTAAGTGAAAATGTAATGTCACATTTGAATTATTGTTCAAATTTCAAATTAAAAGTGACAGCATGGAGGATACGGCATAAAACTTCAAATTGAGTGAGTGGGCTGGTTGATGATGTTCTAACAAGCGATGTATGCAAAACTGAAGAAAAAAGAACATTTAAATAAATCAGGATGAAAAAGAGGTGCGATACATGCAGACGATGCAAACAAAGACTTCGACTTGGAAAGATGAGGTTGGTTTGGTGATGAGGGCAAATGCACAAAACCACATGATTTCTGCCGCAGAATTTAAACGGTTTGTCCTGCATGCTCTACCCAGGCACCACCCCTTACCTGAGTGTTCCTGACATTGTCCCCATCCTTAGTGAATGTGTCTGAATCGAGTTTTAAAGTTAACTTTATTGTAACATTTTCCCATGACACACTGAGGAGAGCGAATTGTACCTTTTGTACCTTTACCATGATCCAGAATCCCCAGAGAGACAAAAACATGTCTTTTCCATCAGTCTGTGCCCGTGTCCCTTTATAAGACTCCCCTGCCAGCATTTCAGGTACTTCCACAAAATTCAGCCTGACAATTGATACTTCGAGGAACTACAGCATCTCCGCCATGTCAGCGAGATGAATACTAAACAGATATGCCTGCAGAAGAGACTAGGGGTTTAATTAGGTTTATCACAGAAGGTAATTGCACTTTATTATTATCGTATAGGACTGTCCAACCCAAAGTCAATGAATTGATGCAGACATTCACAGTTTATGAGTCGACTCACTACACTACTGTTTTTATCTGCTTCACTGTACCCAGAGGAATACAGGTGCAACAGTATGGCAGGCTGTAAACGTGCGCTTAAATCTCCTCTGAAATGACCAAACCGCAAAACTGACTGCAGAGACAGGTGATGGAAACGGAGGGCAGCACAACACCGAGCAGCCCGAGGCAGGACAACATGACAATATTCTCAGCTCCAGTGTCGGGCTGACGGCACTGTCAGAGCCCAGCAGGAGGGACACTCACCAACAAAGTGAGACTCTTCTCCTGGAGCAGATCACATCACATTCTTCCCTTTCTCCCTCTTATTAATTTCGTTGTTCTGTTTTCACTTACAATGATCTTAAGTACTTGGATCCGATGGTTCATGAAAAATGATTTGTTGAAGAATCAGCCTCCAGTTATAGTTTCTGTGTGTCACTCTGCATCAGCATATTTCCACAACTATAGATCAGGCTAAGAAGACCGGGGGCCTCATCTATAAAACACTGCATAGGAATAAAAATGTACGTGAGCATAAACACAGAAAATGGCGTACATAAAAAAAAATACAGATTTATAAAACCGTGACCATTCACACCTGTAGGCAATGTTCCCCTTAGAAATCACAGTCCATCTGGAAACGTGCGTAAGTGGATCTGCGTCATATTCCGGCCTCTGTTTGGTGGCCACAGCATCGATTTCCTTAAAAGAGTCATATACTTAGTGGAATAATTGTTGTTGCTCCTGTTGATGCAGTGAGTGAGAGTGAATACCATTCCAGTTTCTCATTGTCAGAATGTGAGGGGACAAAGTTTATTGGCTGTACAGCAGACATTATTATATTCAGAGACAGCTGCCATATCCCCAATCTATAAAATTGAATGCCATTATAATTGTAAAATGAAAATAGGCTTAAGATGAAAGTTTAATATTATACAGTATTAATCATATCTCAAACATACCTGTTGGCTTATGAACCCAGATTGGAGAGAACTTGTGTTCGTACTGGGATGCTTTGGTTCTGTCGGGTCAGTGTAAAACTGGACTCAATTCAAGATCTTCATAGATGCTAAACACTTGTTTCCTCATCCTTCTATCCAGGTAACAGTGCCAGTGCATCCATCACACAGCATTACGCACGAGTGTCAACTCAGTATTTATGTTTACAGCAATCGGACCTATTACTTCACACATCAGTGGGATCCTAACTCTCACTCTGGGATATTATTTGGAAATGGAAGTTTGAAGGTGAACCCAGTTTATTTATTGTAAGTTGTCTTCAGTGCGCTCTGGGTACAACAGCACAGACATGTTCACTGCAGTGTTTTGACACAAACACACACACACACACACACACACATCCACACACACAATGAACTGTTATGTCATGCAAGAACAAATTACGATGTTGGTTTTAATGTTAATAAAGTGGATCAATACTCTGGATTCAATTCACCTCCTCACATCTGCATCACCACTTTCATACGTGTGCGTCAGAGTTTGCAGAAAATTTAACACATTCTCCCATCAAGTCTGTTTTTATAGATCCTAGAAGAGGCATCGGTTATAAACAAGGCCCCTCTCTAAAATCTGTATGAAAACTGAATTAACAGTATGATATGTAAAGAACAATAACCGAGGTAATGACATGAGTTTCAAAGCTGTTGGACCTTTGTTGAGTTCACACACCACATCTATTATGTCTGGTGTCCAAACCATTCTTCATTACGTTTGATCATATAAACACACAAGATACAAGGCACCGTGAGTCCGACTGATCCTCCTGCTCTCTTGTGTCCTCCTGCTAAGAAGAACACGTCAAGCTGGAGGAGAGGTGAGACGCTTCAGTGTACATCACAGTTGTAAAGAGCAGAGTTCAGCTTGGGCTGCATTTTTCTGTCCGAAACTCTGGAGAAAATCGAGCCTGACCTGAGCCCGACAGGCGTTCAGTTGTATCTGTCTAAGCCTGATGCAACTAGTGTAACTGGACTGAGGTTAAGTTACCCTGTCCCTCACATGCATGGCGGTTGCTTGATTTCCCTGAGTTTAAAAAAATCAGGGGGCTCTTCACCACGACATGTACCTTCAGCACCTTGACCCTGTCCTTCACTGTGAGATGTCTAGTCAGAGCCTGCGATGCAGTGCTAAGCCTCTGGAGTGAACCTTGGTGATTCGGATCTTTGAAGAGCTCCAACAGTCTGCCACTGCGGATTGAACAATTTGTCTTCATTCTGGGCTCTTATTCTGCAACTTTAACAACTCATCTGTGACTTCAAAATCTGGCTAAAAACTGTGTAGTGTGAATTGAGTTTAATGACCTTGAATACAGCATCGTTTCCCACAGATATTATTCAATCTATAGCAGTAACAGGGGTGCACATGCATGAATGTCATTGTCATGTGCAACAGATTCCACGTGACATGTACGAAGACTCAAGAGCTAAAGACGAGTTCTTATGTGAGAGACTGAAACTATGAGGTCTGACTCATATATCATGTACCATAGAAACAGCAAGTGGTAGCCCACGAGCCAGCATGTGGAAAATAACCCTGAGCTCAAGTATGAGAGGCAATTACTGCAAAGGTAGCATGATGGCGCTGCTGAAAACCAATAGATCACAGACAAAATGGCGCCGACGCAAGTGGCCGCCTTTCCATGTAGCTCCGTTGTCTCGTGTCTTTTTTAAGTTTGTTTGTTACTATTTACACTTGCTTTTCGTAGGCACTGTGTAGATATATTTATATCCTATGGATACACATACGGATCGACTGCAACAGGGCAGTCAGGACTTTATTTACTTTATTTACACGAGGGACCAGCTGCTTGCGCTGCGGAGAGGGAATCATGCCGGCGCAGTTCACCCCATACCGCAGGAGCTGGTGAGGCGCTACCGTGGATGCAGAGCTGGCGCGTTGGTGAAGGCGAGGCGCCTGCAGAAGCGGTGGAGGTTCAAACCGGCTATTCCTTCTTGTGTGATGGGGAATGTCAACTCGCTGGCCAACAAGACAGATGAGCTGGCAGCGTTGGTGTTGAACGTGAAGCTGTACAGAGAGCGCAGCTTGCTGTGCCTCACGGAGACCTGGCTAACGAGCAACATCCCGGACACCAACGTGGAGCTTCCTGGCTTCACAACTGTGAGAGCGGACAGAGACCTAAAGCTAAGTGGCAAACGAAAAGGAGGGGGGCTTGACAATATGAGTTGACCATATTCGTGGCACCTATTGCACTTCTGTCCATCCTGGGAGAGGGATCCCTCACATGTGGCTCTCTCTGAGGTTTCTATGTATTTTTACCCTGTTAAAGGGTTTTTTTCGTAGTTTTTCCTTACTCTTGCTGAGGGTTAAGGACAGAGGGTGTCACGCTGTGTTAATGCCCTGTTAAAGCCTATGAGACAAATTGTAACTTGTGAATATGGGCTATACATGTAAAATTTGTAAAATTTGATTGATTGATTTGATTGATATTCCTAAATGTTTATATTTATGTTTATATTTATATATTTATATATATTTATATATTTATATTTATACTCTTCTGCTGTTTTTGTAATATATATACAGTTTATATATTTTGTTGTACTATCCACTCCAGCAGAACAAGATCACTTTTCCTACTAGACACTGACATAATCACATCATTGCATTCCTGTATCTGTTAAACATGCTCTCCGTATGTGATTTATGTGATTTTTGTGATTCATGTATGTATGTCAGTGATGTGTTAAGTGTACAAGCTACTGGATGATCTGAATTTCCCTCGGGATTAATAAAGTATCCATCTATCTATCTATGTTCAGATGTGAAAGAGAAGCCAGATTGAACAGAGGTTCACCTGCTGTGATGTGTGAAAGAACTGCTTTAGACAATGCTCCTCAGCCTCGTTGCCAAACTTTCCTAGTGGCTTCTCATGGTACTGCAAGAAATCTCCAACTGCAACCAGGGTGGTTATTATTGTCTTCACTTTGGAGTTTTAATCCATGTAGGTTTCTATATTTGTAAAATGTTCTGAGAAAAGTGTGTCTTATTTTTGTCTCGGCCCACACGCTGAGGGAGAGAGCACCACAGAAGAATGACATTAACTGACTAATGGAAAGAAATTGTGAATGAAATAAAGAAAGCAAGAAGACATTATTTGCAGACCTTAGATTTCTAAATGGCAACATTCACAGTGCAGGGGAATTAGAAATAAATGAGAAGAATTATGAAAATGACACTTTTCTCGAGAGTGTGCATTTCCATAATAATATTCGCGCTTCAGCGGCGTCTGCTGATAAACTCTAATTATGTTTTCTTGTTTTACAATCGTTAAAGGGCCACTTCAGCAAAGGAGAAAATCCTGATTTATTATGCACAGTGTGGATCGTCCAATTTGCTGGGCCCAGGACCCTGGGTGAGGAAATGGAGGCGCTCATGCTGGGAACCAAGCCCACTGCTACATGCTGTGTTACTGTTATCATGAGGGGGCCCAGTGGAGATATTTAGGGGCTCTTGGTGCAAGACGCACAGAGCAAATTTCCTTCATTCACATGAGCGCCATCCCTTTCATAGACATGACGGGTCTGTGCGACTACTGGACAGTGAGGTTATCAGAATCCATGTTTGGTAGCACCTTCTCTGCTGTGAGTAGGTCACCTGATTCCATAAAAACAGGCCGTGTGAAATTTGAGACAGCAGATTGAACCACCATCATCATCATCATTCCTGCTGCTGTGTGATGGCGACTGGTGTTTATTCAACTAAAAGCTAAGGAGCCACCATCCAATGAGCAGCTGTTGATGACGCACCTACCGAGGCAGTACACGTGCAGTGTTAAAACCTGATTACGTACACAGACACGTGAACAATTATTCCTGGTGCAGACTGGTTAATGCAACCCATTTACCTCTGCCTTTAATATCCTCTTAATTCTATGTGAAACGTCTAACTTTAAAGGATGACCTCAATATATGTATGGTTTTGAGAAAAAAAGGATGAAAAAATACATAAGCTTTATAAATATGGAAAAATATGTATTTCTTTTGCAGTAATAACAAGACCCCTGCAGAAAAGTTTTGCACTGTTTAAAGTTTTGGAACAGACTGATAATGTTGGTACCGTTTTGATTTTATATTTCTGTGGGTATTAAAAATAGCTCATCATATGTCTTATTTATTGTGCGAAGCAGACATGCATAATAAGTCATGGTGTAGAAAGCACCTTTATATGGTTTGCGAAGTTTGTGTGCCACATCCATTAGAGCCGGATGAGAAACATGTTTTTATCCAGTGCCTTAGGTCTTAGCGGGTTAAACGTGCATCTTCTCACACTCTAGGAAAGGGAGATACATTTTTGTTTTTGCAATACTGGGACTGGCCACAGGACAGATTTAGCAGTGAGGCTGAGGGGCGTGGCTATATCATGCTCTCGTAATGAATCTGGGCTGTACAGATTCATAGTTTGATTGGTGACAATTTCCTTTTGAATTGATCTGACCTGTTATGTACCCTGGTATCCTCTCTGTAAATACTAATCATCAAAAAACAATCAACATTTTATTTGATCTGTAAAAATACAAATCGCACATTTTATTTTTAATTCTCAAATATGTTTTAAGAATCTATCACAAATTTCCAAAGAGAAAAAGCTGACATTCCTCCAGTACAAAGCATCACTATGGTGTTTTATGGCCTGGGAGAAAAGCTTAATGTTGTCTTGTTAGCAGCACTATGCCTATAGGCTTTAATGGCACCCATTACATTAAATAGAGAGAGAGGGGCGGGAGGTGGGGGTAGAAAGCGTCTTGTTGGGTTCACTATCACCACGGCTCTAATGACAATGACAGAGAGAGAGAGAGAGAGAGAGAGAGAGAGAGAGAGAGAGAGAGAGAGAGGAGAGAGAGAGAGAGAGAGAGAGAGAGAGAGAGAGAGAGAGAGAGAGAGAGAGAGAGAGAGAGAGAGAGAGAAGAGAGAGAGAGAGAGAGAGAGAGAGAGAGAGAGAGAGAGAGAGAGAGAGAGAGAGAGAGAGAGAGGAGAGAGAGAGAGAGAGAGAGAGAGAGAGAGAGAGAGAGAGAGAGAGAGAGAGAGAGAGAGAGATGAGAGAGAGAGAGAGAGAGGTGCCAGACTGAATACACCATTTATCAGAATTATAAAAAGGAATTGCGCTGCACACGCTCTCTTTCTGTCACAGATAGGCACACACTGGGATCCAAGCGGGGAGCCGGTTCATCTCTCGGCCAGCCTAACTGTAAGATGCTAAAGGCGCACTAACATGTGTGTGTGTGTGCATGTGTGAACTGCTGCATATACTAAGGGGAAATCCAAAACTTTTTGCCAAGTGAGAACCTGTCAGCAGAACCTTAAACGAGGCAGTTATGTGTGTGTATTAGAATGTAACTTGCATTTTTGTGTGTGTGTCTGTGTGTGTGTGGGTGCAGTTTAATTTAGCATACACGTAGCTTGTGTGTGTGTGTCACATCTCTGCTGCACAGAGCAATTCAGACTGCAAATTCTGCAATTCATTTACTACACAGGCCCTTGGCTATGTGCTTGTTAACACTGTTTTTAAAGAGAGAGAAAAAGAGACGGAGAGAAGGCGGAGGCGGACAAAAACAAAAAGTCTCTGAAATCTTTATAAGAAATCTATGAATGAATCCATCATTAAATAATCTCTATATGTGTAATCGAAAATACCACACTAGCTCCATGGCTCTAGGGCTGGAAACGTTGGTTAGTCGTTCCAACATTTTGGTCTAGGAGCAGCATGTTATTCTGCACATATTCAGTGTTCATGGTCCCCAGCAGATAAAGCCTTCACACTCAGGTTATTCTTTCATTTTCCTTCTCTTCGCGACCACAAAGTTGGCATTTCTGGTTTGTAGTCATCAAGCACTGTGCCTGTCCTAAACAGGCCTCGTTGAAAAGTGTTATTTGGTTTGGCCTGTGATGATGCTGGTTGCAGTTTTTCTCTGAAACCGTAAGAGTGACCCGCAGTCATTGAGGAGCAGGAAGTAAAGTGTTGTTTACCTATCGACGCAAATTTTTACGATCAGTTAACATACGTGTCCAAATCGGCCAAATCAACACTGCATTTCCTAACAATAAACATGCCTAATGTTGTGCCGATAAGATGAACAGTTCTCATGATACGTTCCACATACAGACAGAGAGACTTGCTACAGATATGATACAGATACCATGGTGTCCAATGGCTTAACGCTAAAGAAGTCAGTAATCTCCAGATTTTTCATCTAGTGTTGTCAGCAGTGACACATAGGTACACTGTGTTTTAAGCTTAAATGTCCACTGTTTGTTTCTGCTGTTTTATTAAATCTAAAGTCCATCAAAGTTTATCCCTGAGACCCCAGAAGTGTTTTGTGGACTCAAACACGTCAGTCTGCCCTCCATCAGCATAGGGGTGAGTGGATTATTTTTTTTTAAACTCTCTTTAAGGTTGACATCTCTGAACAGTGGATGAAATGTCACAGCGACTGGACAGGACATCTCTGCATTATGTCAAATTTGTACTAGAAGATGACCAGACAAAATATATATATATATATATATATACATATTTAGAATTTATGATTCTAGGTTGCATCTTCTTGTCCAATGTGACAAACAATGGGGCAACAACATGTGGACCAACTGGCACAGAATCTAAAGATAAAATAAATTGGTTTCTTATATCAGAGTAAACCATGTTTCAGGCTTGAGAATAAGAACATGCAGTCCTGTCTGTTCTCTCCATATGGACACATCCTTTATTCTCACACTGCTCGCTCTTTGCCTTGCGCTTCATTACAAGAGATAAATATCATAACTCATATCTTTGTGCCGCATGAATAGTGGACTGTCCAACAGCAGCAACGAGACATGTGGATTCTGTCCTTTATTTATTAGTTCTCCTGCTAGTACATCACTTCACATCACAAATTTAACCTTGATGCTCATTAAACAAGACCTGAGACCTGTTTAAATCCAGTTACCCCATGGGTAAGTAGTGGACCTAATAGAATACCTAAAACTGCTTTCCAAATTAACTGAATTTTTACTCTTGAATACAATAAATGGCCGATTTTAGACTTTTTAATTTGAATTAAATTAATTATCAAAACTGTCCCTGATGCTGCTTATGTTTTTTCGTATGTCATTTGCTTTTGTTTGACTCATTATCTTTATTCCATTTGCATTATATATCTCCCCCATGAGTTGGATTTCAAGGCACAATCATTAGGTCATCATTTTAAATTGGCTAACATTTTTTATGATCAATACTATGTTTGCATGTTTGATTTTTGGTTTGGTGTTACTATAGAAAAATAAAGTACCAATAACACATGTCCAAATAGCAATCATGCTACATTTAGATGGTGTACAGAGAAATCAAAAACAACTTTGTTAGGAGTGGGTGGATTGGCTTATCAGCATGCTTACATTAGCATTTAGCTTAAAATACTGCTGTGCGTGGACTTCAAACTTTTTAGTTTGAAACATAAACTAAAAAGAGAAGTGATTTTGATCATCAAATGATTGCTGGCTGTAGCATAGGTCATACATTCTGCTTCCTTCATGTTGATCAGATGGGACATTTGAAAACTACGTGATAAATAAATGATTTCAAAGTTGCTTCCTGTAATCGGTATTTCATCAGGCGCGTATTTGGCATGATCTCGATGTCTTGGTTCCACTCATAAAAACACTTTTGCACAGACTCTGGCTAAAATGGCCGCACCTGTACACAGTATATTCTGGCTTCATTTTTGCAGTAGGAATTGAAAACGCGTCATCAACTTTATACGCAGTCAAATCCCTCCTTTTATCATGAATCGGGCAACTATCATAGCTGAACAGGAAAAAGTTGACTTTGTTTTAAACTCAATGGGTTGAGTGTTGACTCATCAACGAGCCCAAAACCCCAGCTCCTGACCAAGTGATGAATGAGTCACTGGTATTGATCCGCAGTGCTGCCAACCCTGACAGATACATCAAGGACACTGTGTTATATAGGGCAATAAAAACTTTATTTCCCTTTCCGTGGCCTACTATGGCATGGAAACATCTTTCATTTCCCTGTCTGCAACAACGATAACTGTGTGGCACTCAAAGTGACTGCATAACTAAAAAATACCACTGTACTGACTCCTATAGTAGGTATAATTACCTGTAATGTCTGGTAATTTGTCCGTTTATTTTTTGGGGGAGGCTTTTACGTGTAGTGGTAAGTTTCTGTTGCTGAGCTAATGTTGGAGGGAACGTATCCTGACAACAAGCAGAGCAGATCTTTTTTCAGTAAGGACCCTAAGAAACGGTTTGAAGAAGAACTGTTGCTGATTCATGCCAACAGAAAGCAGTTGTGGTGCTTTCATCGTCAAATGTCTTAAGGCTAGTGTAACAGTGCAAAGTACAAAGTGTAGGTTGTTGCTAAGTTTTACTGTTAATGGTAATGAATCATGTGAAATTTCGGCAACTAAGCTTAAAATGTAAGCATTTAAGGTACAAAGTGTGGGTGATATACAAGTAGGGAGTGTTGGGGAGTTGTAAGATGGGTCATTGATGACTTCATGACTTTAAAACCTGTAAGTACAAGTGTTGCTTAGAGCTTAGTGCTAATATCAGCATGTTAGGAAGTTCAAAATGTAAATTCTAGCTCAAAGAACAGTTAATGCTGTTTGAAATGTAATTTATGATGTCATTAAAATGTAAACCTGACTATGTGGCTCTAGAAAGAAAGTCCAGGGATCACCAAAGTTATTATGAGCCATGCTGAGGAGACCTTCAGTCCATAAAATGTCATGGCAATTATTCCAATATAGTTCTGGAGACTTAACGGTCGCACTATAATCAGGTGAGGACCAATGAATATTTGATAACAAATTGAATGACAATCCAGTTTCAGAGATATTCAGTCTGAAACAAAGTGAAGGACCAACCGACCAATCCTGTAATGTAGCGTTTAATTTAATTTATGTATCTTTAAAATGCAAAAAGTGTTGAATAGAAGCTATCCATCTTTCTCTCATCAGTGTCAGCAATATAATAAATAGTGTAAAAACAGTCCCACTGTGGGACCATGGCTCATTAAAACACATTTCAGCTCTAAGCATTTGAGGAACTGGTTCGGTTAAGTCCATGGCCCATTTTATGTCTCAAACTCAAGTGTAATGAGTGCAGTATGTTAGAATACATGGAGAGCAGTTATATTAAGTGTTGCAGTGTTCACTGCTTAAACAAATTATGCAGCACAGTTGCGGCGGCTTTGTGCTTGTTAGAGGCCTGAACCACTTCACTTCTACATTTCAGGAAATCAGTTGAGACTTTTATCCAGAACAGCTCAGGGCAACAGAGAACACGCTTCAAATCCTACATCCCACTTGAATTTACTAGTGAATTACTAGACTGCTCACTGCAGACATCTCCTGTAGGTAGTTAACATTTACCACAGCATAAAACCAAATAGTCAAAAGCAATTGAAAGTTATAGATTTGTCAAGAGTATCAAATGACATTTTATTTCAACCATCCTCTAATGTCAGCATTGTGAAGCATATCGTCTGGTTGACCATCTTGCATCATAGTTTTGTTCTTATCTATATCAAGCTTTTCTGCTGTTGCTGACTGTAACATATGAAGGACGAAAATTTAAATAAAATAAATAAATAATGAAATACATTAATAATAATAAAAATACTTAATATGCACTGAAATTGGTTGTTTTCATATTTATTTATTAATTCATTTCAACATGTATATAATAATTTCTGTATTTATACGTTCATGTCCTTCCTCGGTCCACTATCATCTTTCGGGGACAGTTTTACGTACAGTGGTTTACCTCAAAGACATGAATGCCGGACTTAGTATTGCAGCATCAAACATGGAAAATTCAAACTTTTTAGAGAGTGTGGAATATAAAGTCATACCTTGAAAGTTTGAAAGAAAAGCTTGTATTTGGAAAACTTTAAACAAGTTAGATATAGATAGATATGATGTTTTATTGACTCTAACCCCCGTCATAAAGTATTTTTGGGGCTTCTGGTTACATAAAAATCAAGTTGACGACTAGCTCATCATGTCAAAGCTGGATCTCTCAGAGTCAGAGGAATAGCTGTGTGCCTAGTAGGGTGTATGATGTTGTCAGCCTGTAAAGCTCAGGCCTGTGTTCACACAGCAAGCTTACAATGTGCTTTGTGTTAGTTTTGCTCCGCCGAGCCCCACTCTAGTTTCACATTAGTTTGTGATCTCCTCTGTTCCAGTCGTGTCTTCTCGCCTTCTCCATTTATTTTCCCATGGCCTCTCTTTGTTTTGTTCCCTGACATTGTTTCCTTCTTAAATTTGGTCCTTCTTAACTCTTCAAAAATATTTATTTAACCTGCATTGGGTTCTTTTTAGCGCTCTACCTTCTACACAAAACCCCAAATACTTGGCTTTCCTAAACAATGGCTACACAGCAATATAATTAACATTGTGTCAAGTACGACAGATTTGGACGCATTTATGATGGCGCTAAAGTGGATCATGATGCTCTGCAGCAATGAAACGTGTTTTAGGTGGAAAAGAAGGCTTTCAGTGAATGTGGTGTCACGGCTCAACTGCCTCACAGCAAGAGGGTTCCCTCTATCTGCATGGAGCTGGAAGGTTCCCCCTGTGTTTGTGTGGGTTTTCCTTCCTTCAACAGTCCAAAGACATGCTGATTGGGGTAAGGTTGATTGGAGACTAAATTGATGCTCATATTGATCATAATAGACCATGAATGTGACTGTGATTGATTGTATTTCTCTGTATGTTGGCCCTGTGATACACTGAGAATCTGTCTAGGTCCTACATAATGTACATAAAGCCATCTCCAGGTTCCCTGCCATGCTCAAAGGATATGTACTTAATATTATGGTGGAATGGATGGATGTTAAACCTAGGCAGAAATACAGAAATACTGTGCACACACTATATATACACAGTATATAAGTATATATATAAACACTTATTGCTTGGTGAGTCTGCATCCACACCTGTATAGGGAGTTGACCTATAACACATAGGTCAACTCCCTATACTGGTGTGGATGCAGACTCACCATCACAGTTTCAGTTTGTCGGATACAGAGATTCTTTCACAGTAACATGTCCTGGATTACACCATCTGTTCTTTACAAGCAGCTGCCCCCCCCCTCCCCCCCTCCCCTTCTTCCTATGGCTCTGCCTGCAGTCTCTGTCGGGCCGTAGCGTCGGAAAGCTGCTGATGGAGTTGGAGTCTGGAATATGTTCCCGCAGCCGTGTCTCAATAAGCACACTCCTGCATTCCCCATATTCCCTGTGGGTCTGAGTCAGCGCACTGAGCTCATCCATTTTTATTCTTGAGGGACATTTCCCATAATGACACGAGGTAGACAGGGTTTAGACTTTCTCCTCCTTAATCTCTGTTTGGCTCCGGCCCTTCATCCCAGACGTCTCCTTAAGTGGTCAGGAATTCAAAGCTCCACTTTGAGCAAGAGTGATTGGAGAGGAGCGTCACAAAACACATAAGTTATCTTGATGGACATTTTACTCTAATATCACCTACATTCCTTTACAAATTATTTTAAACAGATGCAATTTTCTATTTTTAACATATATAAATCAACTAAAGTACATAAAGCACAAACATGTTTAATACATTTTATAGGTGCATATTTAGATGGCCTCCCTCCCTCATGTGTGGTTGCTGAAGAGCCAGGCTGCATTAACAGAGGATATCGTGCTAAACTGGTGTTTCCTTACTTTGAGTGTCACTGTGTCCATGTTCTCCTTATCATCACAGGCGTCTCGGTCACCGAGGGGTTTCACTGCCATCCTTTGACCTGTAAATGTGACTTAAAGAGGCAACAGTGAAGTGAGCAGGAACCACTTCAGCACTGTACTGTTGTCGATTTGAGCTTTTCAGAAGCTTTGCCTATAGGCTTTGATGTAATTGTTGGCATTTAGATCCCGTGGTGAACGGATTGCTGCACCTCAGAGGAGTAATGGCTCTTTGATTGCAGCCCTTGCTCCTGCTGAGAGGCTAAAACGTCTTCCTTTAACGTACTGGAGGTGAATCACTGGGGGCAGTGATGGTCTCTCTGGATGCTGCACACCAATATTCATTATCTAAGCGATGGTCAACTCTGGTATCGTCTGAGCTCAGAATCTCACAGGTTTGGGAAGTCGAGAAAGACCTCCTGCTAGCTTCTTTTTAGAGTTTTATTTTTTTTAACCAAGGGGCATCGAGCGGGGAAAAAAACGTTTTCATTTAAAAATGTACAATTGAATTGAACTCAATTTCATTTAACTCGAGTTACCCTTTTTCAAAAGTGTTAAAAATGCAATCTTTATGTGTAATTCACAGACTGCCTGATACAGTGAAGTTACCCTCTGTCGCCTGATGAGATGACGAAGATGGGGAAAAAGCTCAGAGTTAAAAATAAGTTGTTGTCTGTCGGGCAGTGTCACATGAACAGATTATTAACTGATGCGATAATATCAGCAGATTTCAACCCACATTGTTGCTGTAATTGCCTGTTTTCATGTCAAGGTATGGCCCCATTTGAATTCATCCATCTATCCATCCATTATCTGTACCGTTTATCCTCTGAGGTTCGTGGGGGAGGGGGGGGCTAAAGCCAATCCATTTGAATTTAGTCTAATGAAATTTAATGTTTGTGCACAGGCAGGTTTTTAAGCATCTAGCTGCTAATTAAAAAAAGAATGGCATGAGTAAACCATGATCAGTATGTATAACACACAAGATAAAAAAAACTAACATTTTATTGTCTGTTTCAGAAGCTGATTGTGACTCACTTTGTTATGCTATGAATTCCACTCTCCTAGTTCATAGAAAACAGTGATGGGAACATACCAACATCAACTCATAAGCACTGAACATCAGACCAGATTTGAAAAACCATGACATATGATATAATATACATGACATGGTGTTTCAAAAGCAAATTCAAATTAAATGTGCATCATTCAAATGTGGATCATGGGCATCGACTGCCTTTAAAGATGTTTGACAAGTCTTCAATTCCGCCAACTATCCAGAACTGTAGCCAAAATGTTCTGGTTAAAAACACTGCCATGGTGCACACTTAGATCCAGAGTATGATGAGTAGCAATCTGGGGATGGAGTCACTGTCAACTAATTTTGATATTTCACCCCTTTTTGTGTGAATAAAATGGAAAAACTTAAAATTGGACAAATTTTATTTTGCAAAAATGTCAGAAACTCCATGGGATACATCCCAACATCTAACATGGAGGAAGCAGGACCTTTACAGCAGTCAGCCACTAGGTGTAAATTAGGATGCTTTGGCGTCACTTTTGGGAGGTGATGTTGTCCATCCTAATATACAGTCTATGATCATTAGAAGTAATTCGGTAACCGTGGTAACCAGTATGCACATAGTGACTGCTTATTTATATTCCCATCAATATTTTTGATCAGCAAGTTGCAGTCTGCACTTACAGGGCTTTCCTTTTTCGGAATAATATTTTTGCATGTCGTCATTAGTTGAATTAGACTGACCATAAAATAGACATTGAAAAAATATGTTAAATGTGTAAAGCAAATGCAGACTTTGCTACTAGCTACAATAACTTCAGCTACAATCACCCATTGTTAAAGTTTGGGATCCTTATAACCATTAAAAGAAATGTGAAAGGTCAGATTGAACAGTCGCTCTAAATATATAATCTCTTGCTGTATTCAGCCCCAGGAATATCTTTTCCACTCAGGTATCACCCCATCGACTCAATGTCTGCTTCCTCTCAGCTCGCTGGCTGTATTCATTTGCATGCTTTCAGATGGATTTGGAAATCTTCACACGGTGGCTGAGCTCTATCCCTCATTGCTTTTAGACCCACATTCGTCACGAGCTAAATTAAGTGCGGCGGATTCGTCCCTCTCCATTTGGATTGTTTAGTCGTAATCGCGGCGTATTAACAAGATGCTCGGGCAGAGGAGAGGTAGAGAGGGGAGAGGATAGTTTTTTATTAATGTTAACACGGTCAGCGGGCACAATCATCAGTCTCCTTCAAGTGTGCATAATTACTATAGTACCTGGACAAAGAGGGAGATGAGGTGCAGGACGGGGAAAGAGGAAGGTCCAGACAGGTGTAGTGAGGTGAACAGTGCCGAGGAAATGAGGCTCCATTAAGTTTGTCATCAGCAGTATGCCTGTGGAGGTCACTGCAGAGGATGAGACCCTCTCCACCTCCTTTTCTCCCCCACTGCTCCTTTCTCGGCGTCTCTCTCCGGCCATATCGTTTGCATATTTCCATCTCATCTTACAAAACCCGTCTCTCACCCTCCCATCATGTCCGTATTTAAAAGCCTCTCTATCCACAAGGGCGATTAAAGTGGAATGGAGCGTGGACTCAACCATCTCCCATCGCCGCTTCTCCCCGTCTCTGTATTTAATATGCATGGCTGTTACAATTAAGGTGAATGGAGCACTGTGCTCCACTGTACCTCAATCGATCTCTCCGCCCATTACGCCTGCACAGTGCGGAATAATTTAAATCGGAGCCTCATTTTGAGAGAGGGCGTGCCAAATTCACTTCATCTGATAACGTAAAGGAAGGGAATTTTTACGTGTAAAGCCGTGCCGATAACAGCGAGAGTAAAACACTGGGCTATAAATTTTAATAGAGTGGTATGACTCTGATATGGCCACAAGGTTTAGGATTATTCAAATTAAGGCGTAGCGGTCGACAAATTTCACATCATCCAGTAATGTGAAAGAACAATTTGTTCCTGTGTTATTGTGGACACAATGTGGCAGATAGAGAGGAGAGATGCTTAAAACGGATTGAGTCAGTAAAATAATTTATTAATTAATTTGAAGAGCAGAATAATATAACTGTTTTAATTAGATACCTATTTACTCTGTAAGGCGCTCCAGTAGATGGAACATATAATCCATAGGTGACTTGCTTCTATTTACAATATACAATATAACCGAGCGCATTAAATGGAAATATTTGGAACTGGCTGATAATATTACTTTGACAATGTGGATTCTATCTATCTATCTATCTACCTATCTATCCACTAAATCAAACAAATGTCTGGCTATCTGTGTGTGTAACGCTTATCTCACACTTGGCATAAGTATTGTTAACAGCCCCAGGACTGGCATGCAATCTATGAAAAAAGTAACAGTAGCTAAGTACATCATTCAAACGTATACATAAAACAGATAATAAAGCAAATTCAGATCCAGTGTATGAAAAACATTTTTAACATGGGGTCACGATGACTGCACTGAATCACAGACTTTTCATAAAAAGCTATGCACACTACGTCCAGTGCACAAACACTAAATAAGAGATGGTCTCAATCAGAACAACACAATAATTGATATTTAATAAGGCGTACCATTTGATTCAAGAACTACTCTGACCTTTTCATTAAAATATAATTTTCTACATACATTCCGAGGTATGGAACATTGGTAGCACAAAGCACCAACACAAGAAACGTCAACAAGTTCTCTATAGCTTTACAGAAAAAAATATTAAACCGTCATTCATAAAATGTGGGAACACAATGCATATCAGAGCCTATGAGTCTATGTGCACTTGAATTTTGTGTAATGATTTAACTGCAGTAGCATGTAGTAATGATGACCTGACAACCTGCAGAGGTTTGTCTCAATTACTTGTGATGTTAAATGACAGCTTACAGCCCAGCTGTGCAGCAAAGTGTGTAACTGTGTAAAGGAAAACCAAGCAGATGGCTTAATAAGTGCCTTCATTATGCATTCAAGCCTGATTGGATATCCAGAGTGCAGAATAAAAGTGAACAGGTGTAGCATTGAGTGTACAGTGTAAAAATGAAAAAGAAGCCCAGTCTCCCACAAATTGTGTTAAAATGTGGTTCTTCATGCCCATTTTAAGTGTATAAGTTGCATTTTCTTTATCAAGCAGGGTAAGTGCATAGGGCTTTTTGTTTGTGCCATGTACTGGTGGTAAAGTATGAAACCACTTTCCCTACAGTGGCAAGTTTACATACATTTCAAGCAGGAGAAACTGAAGAGAGAGAGAGAGAAGATTAGAACAAATTTAATTTATTGGAACATTAGGAACAGACTTTGGCACTTAGACCACGACAGGAAGTAGAACAGCATGGAATCGATCATATGAATTAGGTTCCTAGGATATGAAGGAAACTTCCTCGAAGTCTAGATGGTGGTGATGAGGGTATTATTAGATGATACAACGGATCTAGTATTTCATTCAGCATGGCAATATAGGTGAGTGAATGAAGGTAGTTTGTGTTTTAAATTATTTAATTTACTTGAAATTAAATGTCAATTGACTGCCCCGACTTCTTAATTAGCTTTCTTGCATGATGTATACTTTTTTCATGGCTGGATGTTCCACTGCTTAAAAGATCTATATGGATTTCAACCAGATTATCTGGAATGTGAATATTGAATTTTTTGGTCAAACATTGGTTCATAACGTGAAAACAACTTGAAGCCCGCTAGCAGTCCTGTGAGTCTGCGTCGGTTCTAGCACTCACGCTCTAAAACCCTGGCGCTAGCTATTCTTAGGCACAGAGATTCTTTAAATCAAATCCATAAAGTAGATGCTTAGATATGCACGGGATAAGTGAAAACTGTGACTTGCTGGCGATCAACAAACCAACTAATGAGCGATATTTCAGTCTGAATCCAAAAATCGAATGTACCAAATGATTGCCTGAACACCATTACCATCCCTGGCGGCCTGATCCTAAAATTACAATCCACGATCCAAGAACCTTGGTCCTATGCTGCATACCATCAAAATGGCTGCAAGTGACATTCAGCAAGACACTCAAAACTATCTTGTACATCTCTCTATATGAACATAGAGATAAGGGTTATATTAATGTTTGTGCATAGTCAAAAACCAATACCTAAGGCAATCTCATCCAATCACTTCTTCTGGCTCCTCTTTTCGATTTTACTGTGCTCTACTTAGCTCTTGGTTCCATCGATTCCGCTGTAAATTACTGCCTTGATTTATTTAAAATCATATTTGTATGCATTTAAATATAGCCAGTCACTGCTTTTTATCCCTGTTGAAGCATCATTCCAATAAGCTCACCGCCGCAGGCTAGCACTCAAACGTCCTGCATGTTTCCATTAAGATAACTCCATTTAGGCCTAAAATGAAACAGAGCCTGGGAGGGAGGAGGGAAATGGAGGAAGGAGAATGTTGGGGAAAAGGGTGTCCACAAAAAATAAAATAAAAATAAAAACAAACACAGGGATATGAAATAGATGTAAATTGTTAACGGGGTGGATGAACATGAGAAAGGAAAGGAAGGAAGGCACCAAGATGAATAGACAGATATGTTGGTCCACAGAGAGAAACACACAGAGAGCTAGAGATAATAAATGATTGTAAATGATTCTTTATTACTGTGCTGCTCAGCATTCTGTAAACTGATGAGCCATGAAAGGTGAGAGAGAGAGAGAGAGAGAGAGAGAGAGAGAGAGAGAGAGAGAGAGAGAGAGAGAGAGAGAGAGAGAGCGAGAGAGCGAGAGAGCGAGAGAGAGAGAGAGAGAGAGAGAGAGAGAGAGAGAGAGAGATTTTTCAGCCCCTGTAGATGCCTGCCCTGCCTGCTGCAATTACCTTGCCTTTTTGTTACATATAGAGATGTGTGTGTGTGTGTGTGTGTCAAACGATAATTTATAGATGTCATAGGTCGAGTTTGTATTTTGTGAATATCAAATTTGATGAATGTCTGTTTTGTCATTCAGTCTTGAATATTAATTCCAGGGCACATTAGGGAGTCTAATGTGTCACTGCATTATATTTCACCTTTTTTTATTTCAGATGTTCCAAGACTGTTCAGTAAAGTTGAAGTCTTGGGAATTGGGAGGGAAATGTCACGCAGGTAAGAAATCCCTGTTTCCTCCTTGGCCTTGCACAACCTCTCTAAGTCTTTCAAGAGAGACAAGCTTCTACAAAGCTCTGTCATAAAGACTTTGGCAGGTAGCCCACCTTGAATATTAACTAAGGCTTACCATTTTATTTAACTTTACACAAGGAAGAGCTCAGACCTTTTCATTAACAGGTCAATATATGATTTCTACATAATATCAGAGCTCTGGAACATTGGTAGCACAAAGCACCAACATAAGAATTGTCTACAAGTTCTATATATAGACATTTGTTATCATAAAATTGAACCAGAACTGCACAAATTCAGTAAAGGAGGTTCAGATGGAGCTTTGACTTGGTGGGGGAAATACAGGATGCAACTATAATCACAGCCTTCGACATGTGTGACGGTGGGATCAGAGGCACTGATCCATATGGGTTGTCAATGTGATGATATTACGGCTCTAATGAATGAAGCAGGAGAAAACACAGAAACAGACCTGGGAAAACTCACAGACATACAAGCTGAATCCTCAATTTAAAGACCCATTGTGTGATATGGGAAAAACAAAGCTGTTCCATTTCGAAAGCTCCTCCAAATACGGAATCCTTTCATCCCAGAGAAACCGAGGCTCCAACAGGTGGATCCTTCTCAGGGCCGACGTATACCGGGATTCATTGCACTTTGGTGAAAAACACTTTTTCAAAGAGACAATGGCGCCAGCAAGCGATGAGACATCTGTTTGGTTACTTTTTTTTAAATAATGTGCTTCAACTCAACAAAACCATTAACACTCCACATGTTAAAGAAAACAACGGGCACCTTGTGGGGTCCAACTGCAACTCTGTTGCTTGGCGACAACAATAAGGGAGGAAGACGCTGGTAATGCAAATCCCCAAAATCCTATGTAGAACAGACGACTTCAGTTCGGTTGGGTCTTTGTGGTCTGAGCTACTGACAGAGTCCAGAGCTCTATGTGGTCATGCAGAGTAATGAGTGCCACCATTGGCCTTATGAAGTCATAATATTTTCACAATGCAATGGTCCACATATTTCCTGCAAAAAGTCCTCCCTACATGAAACAGTCCTTCCTGAATCAAGTTGCAGGCTTCAGCTCAATTAAACTGACAGAACATGTGTTAATAAACCAAGGGGACCTCTCATTGGGTCCAACTGCAGGTCTGTTGCTAGGTGACAGCGGACATGGCGGGACAAGCCGGCGACGGGATATCACGGAAATCCTCCATAAACCGAACCCTCTCATTACCGTTACACAATGCCAGTCCACTAAGGCCGCCTCCTTTGTGGGCCGTGAAGGTCTTGTAGTTGGCCTCAGTGGATCTGCATCACTTATTCAGTGACTGTGATTCTGCTTCTTTAAGTACTGTTAAGCAACTGTCGGCCACCATTTAAGACAAGTGAGCAGGAATCTGATCTATAGCTTGTGGAGCTGCAGTTGTTCTGCTTCTGGAGGCCACAGACACACACTCACAAAGCTATACACACTCGCAGGAAAAAGGGGTAGACATCAGTTGCGCATGTTCCCAGGCTAACAAGCATAACAGATTGCCCTGAGCAGAGAGGATGATGGTGTGTGTGTGTGTGTGTGTGTGTGTCAGCTTAGCCCCCCACAGCGTCAGTGATAGAGAGCAGTCGACAGCGAATGGAAACTGGCTTTGTGGACACTGTGACAGGACCCAGGATGATTTTAGAGGGATTATCTAACTTCTGTGACAGTTGGAGACTTTCCAAAGTTTTGACTAGATCTGTGAACAGGAACAAGCCACTCTGGGAGCTTAGAAAAGACAGGAAGGACAAGAGTGGTGTAGTGCAACTGAGGAAGAGGGAAAAGCCAACTGACTGGTGAGCCAAGATGCCTAGATGTGTACAGTGAGAAGTATAAACAAACAATGTGCACTGACATGTGGGGATGAAATATATCACTAACTTTGGTAATTAAATCCAAGTTACAATGAATCAATGACAATGGCAACACTTGTGGTGACAGCATGGGATAATCACAGACTAGCCAACAAAAACAGATACCCAAATTAGTGCAGTTCAAAAATAGGACAGAGCTTTAAAGTGAAATGCAAAGAAATTTGATTTGCATCTGAAATCACAGCTTGCATAACTTGTAAGCTGTTTATTGTAAGCTGAAAGGTTTGTTGTTCTCCTTTCTTGGTTTGGGAAGGACTATATTTTAATTTAAAGGATTTAAAAAAAAATCCTTTACGTATCTCATTCTGTCCTTCACTTCCACGTTTCATGAATTTGATTATTATAGTCAAAGGAAATACCTAATTGGAGAATCACTGCTTCTCCTCTGTTAGTCCAATAAAACACCAGTCCTACCAAGGAATTCTGGGAACTGAACATAGAAAATTATATATATCACCTTTCATTAAGGGTGAGAAGCTCAGCCATCCGTGAGGAACTCGGATTAGAGCCGCTGCTCCTTTACTTAGAAAGGAGTCAGCTGAGGTGGTTCGGGCATCTGGTAAGGATGCCCACTGGGCGCCTTCCTTGGGAGGTGTTTCAGGCACGTCCAGTGGGGAGGAGACCTCGGGGAAGACCCAGGACTAGGTGGAGAGATTATATCTCAACACTGGCCTGGGAACGCCTCGGGATCCCCCCGTCAGAGTTGGTCAATGTGGCCCGGGAAAGGGAAGTCTGGGGCCCCCTGCTTGAGCTGCTCCCCCCGCGACCCGACCCCGGATAAGCGGACGAAAATGAGAGATGAGACCTTTCATTAACAAGGTAATGCATAATGCTTGAGTTCCCCTTCCTTATTTGGCTTTGTGAGCTTTCCATGTCTAACAACAGAAACAAATACAAGTGCAGGTTAACACTTTGTTGAAAAAGTATAGGTGATGATGGTAAATACGTGAAGAGGCCATAACGCTCACACCTGCAGTCGTGTTTTATGCTCAAATTGTTTAAGAAGGCAGTTGATTTACCTACATGTTCATTTTTGAGATTTAAAAAGTTACAAAAAATGTTTTTGAATATGACTCTGGGATCCTTTCTTAGGTGAAATTTGTTAACCAATGACAACCTCATGGTTTATGCTTGGGTTGTCCAGATTTCATCCTGTATTCTGGGAGAGGAGTTGCCTTCGTAATCCATGTTTAACAGACCAGAATCCAGCCCCTGTTTTTTACTGTGAAGATTTTACATTTGTGGTTTTGCTGTGTGCGGTAAACAGTGGTACTTACCAGCCCTGCCTCATCTGGCCTTGTTCTCACCCATAGGTGCTCCACTTTGCTCCCACATCACCCTGTAAAGTTGTTTACCACTTACAAATGACAGCTTAAGAACAGACGGCATAACCCCAACAACCTGCACATGCTGGGAAACTGCCATGTTCATCATAAATGCAAGTGTGCACACACACTCACACAGGCGTATCTTAAAGTCCTAACCAACTGTGGTTTGGACAGAGTTGACCCTTTAAGGAGCTGTAGATTGAAAGGCGCGCGCACACACACACACACACACACACACAATGTCTTAAGATCCGGAGACTGTGGTTTGGACAGAGTTGACCCTTTAAGGAGATATAGATGGAAAGGAGCACACACACACACACACTCAGACATGGTGCCATACATGATAGCTGCACCATGTGTTCTCAGTATAGCTGTTAATGCAGTTAATACCTTCAGGACAAACATTTCAGTTTGTTGACCTCACTAACAGGTCAACAGATTATAACCACCTGACACATTACATCTATGTGTGTTAGTATGTGTGTGTTAGAGAGTGTGTGTGTGAGTCTCAATTACTCATCAGTCCATCACAGATATTACATTTGTGTTTTGCTAGCTCATTCATTACCACAACTCTGTCATATAACTGTAAGCTAAATATGAAACTAGCCTAGCTTAGCAGAAAGAAAACTTACTGATCTTTAATTAATAATGTAATTCATTCTGATAATATTTTCTTTGTATCCCATGCCGTTGTTGCATATGAAAAGCATGCAATGTTTCACTATAAAAAGAAAGAGATCTCTTAAGAAGAGGCTAGAGGGCCTTTATTTTGAAAGAGTCAGAGTTTGTATTAACAGTGTAATGCAGTCACTTTAACAATGTAAACTGGAGCATATCAAAACAAGGCTCCACATTAAACTCTGACCAATTATACTGAACCAAACCGAGGGAATTAGAAATAAAGGCCTGCCTCCAGAGCAAGCTTGTTATCTTGTGCACTTGAGGTAAATGAAGGCCCGGACAACTACTCATAGAAACACAGTATTAATGAGTGAATTTGGTTACATATATAATTCTTCACTTTTAGAGAACCCTTCTTTTTACCACTTAAATCTGGAGGTATAATCCTGCTTGAGCTTCTCTCTTTTTTTTTACACATTTGTACAATTTATTCTAGGATGGTATCGACTGGATGTCTCGTCTCTTGACTCCTACAACTCACAATCAGTCTGATCTGATTTCAAGCTTCACACAGCACAAGGGTGCAGAAAGCAGGAAACAGGGAAGAGTCAATACCTCACTGAGAGGTTGGACGTGTGCGGTCTGTTGCCTGCAGCTCTTCATCTAACTGCTACTTCTTCCTCAATCACTCGCTGCAATATTCCAAAAAATAGCTGCGACTTGGTTTGTCTGATTTGTGACGAATCATAGCGTTAACTGCTGAGCTCACTGACAAACACTGCATTTTCCTGTGACAGCTTAATAATAAAGGTCAACTTGTGTTGTCCGTTAAATGTTTCTAACGCAAAGCTGCAGCAGTAGGAAGTGTTCAGTTTGCATTAGAGGTATCCTAACAAAAATCGTCAGCACAGAAACCAGCTTAGAATACTGCAAATATTTAAACATTAAAACACTTTGATCATTAGGCCACTGGCTCACTCCTCACTGGGTTATCTCAGCAAGAGATAGTGACTCTGCAGACATTTATTTCAATGAAAGGTCTCCTGATTATCACTTTAAGTTTTGGGCTTAAAGTTCCTATAATCTTGGAGCTTTGGGGGTTTTAAAGTTGGGGAATTTTAAGGTTTCCATCGAGTCAGTGAGTTTGCTGTGGATGAATTATTATAATCATTCACAACTTTTAAAACCGGTAGAACTTGAAGTATGCTAAATTTGTTATTAGCAGGTCAGTGGCTTACTTTGAAACGCGAGGATACTCAGGCAAGTGGTAGCATCATAAGGAGAGTTTTTCTTTTTATTTAAATGTTTATATGTATGCATAAAAGTAAGAGATCACACTAAACCAAAAAAAGATGGATCATTAAGTGAGTTACGTTTAGCGATAAACACTTTTGTAAAATCGGCTGAAGACAAATATTCAACAATATTTCTTTTTTTGGACAATTTATTCAGGCAATCCTTTACTGAACTGCCAGATGTATTTAACGTGGTTTGACAGGATGTACCGGGTAACAGCAATGTTTACACAATTTTGTAAACAAGCCAAGTTTTCCCACACATGCTCGCCAAAGGGACAGGACGACCTGAGGTAGTGCAGTGTAGATCAACATGCTCTAATAGAAAAATCTCAGTCGACTGAGGAGTCTGCAACTGTTGATATGAATCCATAAAAATTTATATGAAAAATCTGGGAAAACTGTTTATGTAAATGGTTTAGGGGTAAGACAGGCTGTCAGAGTCTCTTTTTACTACTGCTTGTGTGCGTGAGCGAGAAATAGAGACAGAGAGGCCTTAAGTTAATTAAAGTAAATAGAGTTAATTTATTTTCTAACCCCGGTAACCCTACAATCCGGCTGTACGGAATTAACCTCATGTATCCTCGCTCTTTCCCACCGTCACACGGATGCACGCACACACATCCACACTCACAAGCTCACGGATACACATGCTGTTGTGCATTCAAATAGGAATCTTGAACTTGAACCGGTAATCCTATAAATAAGCAGAAGGGCACTCAGTAGAGCGTGTACCTTCGCCAAGGCTCAGCATTTAAATTCACTATCCAGATTTTCATTTGGAACTGCACCAAATGAGTTCTATCGTTATAAGTCCCTTAAACAGGCCAGATTTTGTATCATCTTTAGGTGAAGAAGGTTTAAAGGTGATAAATAATCTTTGATCCCTTCAACCAGATCTGTGCCAAAAGGCAATGGGTTCTTTCTTGGTTTATACCCCGGCCTTCCACTAGGATTCAATAAAATCAGGTGAGTAGGTTTTTGCATAATCCTGCTAATGGGGACACAAACAGCAATGTCAAAATAACTCCTTGGCTGAGGTTGTAATCCTTGTGGTAATCTGGTTATGTGGCCCATCTGATATACAATCCGTATATTTGTGACCTCTTCTTAGTCAGTACTCCAGGACACCTTGGCTACAAGGCTTTCACATGGTCATGGTTTTAATTAACAACATATTGTGCATTGTCCATGTGAGACCACTGCAAGTTACACATTCTTCAAGCAACAATAAAAACAAAGTAGTATATTACTTTAGATGTAGTAGTGCAGGACTCCAAGACTTTTACGTGGTGCATGTGCACTGTACAATATAATATTTTAAGTAGTACACCTTGGTAAAGTTTCTGTTGGAGCCACTTAAAGTGTAACATTTAAATATTAAGTTATTAAGTCGTAAAATATATAACATTGTTAATGTTCTGAATATTTAACATAATTTTCTATTTCTGTATAACTGTATTGCACATTGAAGTATTTCACCTCTCCCCCAGTTTGATGTGTCATCCTGCCTCCTGCTGTGAGTTGTTAGACAAATTAGCTTCACCAATTATTTGTACTCAAGCTTATATGATCACTTCAAGCAGTTGAACCTACTCCCACACACCGACTCAGCTTATGACTCTTTGACAAATTAAAGTTTGAACTTGAAATGACGCCACAATATCAACACCAGATAATGATCAATACTTTTCTAAATGAGAATAATCTCTCTTCATAACTGCCTGTCCCTCTCTCTCTTCCCCTCTCTAACGCTGACACAAACACACACACACACACACAAAGTGTCATCTGACACATTCGTAATCTCAGACTGGGTAAAAACAACAGAATTAGTAAACTTAGACAATGTACGGAGAGCTGGTGGGGCGTGCCCGATTTGACTGGACGTGTAACGCAGTGCGCAGCACAAATGACAAGGACATAGAGAGGCGCAGTATATTACTGACAGAGACAGTGAAATTATACATTCATGTTTATACATTATGAGAACAGTATTATGTATACATTGTTAAACTACTGTTTTGATATACTAACAATCGCAGGGTCAAAGAGCGAAGCAGCGATCTCTTGTGGAAATGGCCGCTCCCATTTTGCTGTCTGCACGGTTGCATTGGGTTCGACCATACCAAGCAAGAAATTAAACTCCTATGCTGCCAGCTGCAGAAGCTCAGGCTTTAATCATAGTTGTCTTTGCCAAGCCACAATACATGCAGGCATTTGCCCAAACATGGAGAAGTCTACTGGCTGCAGAGTATCCTATTTTTAACATTAAGAGCACCCTGTAATGGTGACATTTTTCCACGAGCAGACACAGTCAATAAAAGTGAACAAAATTGATTGGAGGACTGTTTTGGTAAAGGGATGAAGGGGTCTGGCAGGTGGTTGGATGAGTGGGATTGCAGCAGCATGAAATGATGCATGGCATGGCTGGTGAACTGGCATAAGCATACTAGACCCAGGTAAGACCCACAGCAAAGAACCTCAACAACTTAAATTAAATCAACACGAGGAAGATACTGAGCGGCTAAACTAGAGAAGATACTACCGAACAGCCTGAACCACCTGGAGATGAGTGGTAGTAAAGCTCGGTACTGGAGTTGAGCTTGATGAGGTGATAGCTGAAAGGTGAAGAGATAAGCCAAGTGCAAGTTGTTCCCTCAACAAGATGAGACGCCACAGTTAGACCAAAAAATCGTTTCCATCTGGAGCTGTGTCTCAGGGAAAGTGCGGCATCTTTCGGAGCCTGCATTTGGAGACCCATTGTGTCATAATGGCAGAACTAGGCTTTTTCAAATGCAGCCGACAAATGTGTCTTTACATCCACAAGCAACGAAGGCTCAAATGGGTTGATCAATCTGGGGGCAACCTTTCCAAGGATTAATTTGGCTTTGATGCCAAACCTTTCAAACAGATAATCTAGATAATAAGCAACAACAAAAATCTCCAATTACCAAACAAAAATGAAAGTGTCGTTTTGTTTAACTGAATAGCTGGAACTAGATGGTACACACCAGTGCTTGGTGTCAGCTGCAAGGGAAGGACAAGCTAATGACACAATTCATGAGATCCATGTAGACCTGAACATCTCATTTTGGTTCAGCCTTTGTAGTCAATGCAGCCCATGAAAGCCAGCCCCTTGGAAAGACACCATCTCACATGTGAATTGAGTTAAAGCATATGAGAATTTGTTAACTCCGTAGGCTTAAAATATCGCCGTTCAGCATAAGGAAACAGCTAGATCAGAACATAATTATAAAAAGAACCTCCACCAACGAGGTTTTCATGTGCGTATGTTAGTTAGTTAGCAGGATGATGCAAGAACTACTGGTTAAGTCACTTGGTGGAAGGATGCGTGGCTTTAGTGTTTAACAGCAGTGTCTTGATGTTCTCAGACTACACACGTGTGGAGGTGCCTGGCGGACAAGATTTTGCATTAGTCCCCTAAAAAGATAGAAAAATTCCTGTAGCATGAGGTCCCGATACAATAGCACAAAGAAATGCCTTTGAAAAAAAGAAGAAGAAGACAGGAGGGGGCCTCCTACACAGGAGTGCACTCCTGCTGAGGAGCCGGCTCTCTGCAATAACGAGGGCAATTCACACAAAAAAATTGTCAGAAGGTCAAAATGGGGTTTGCTGGTGTCTGAAACTCCTGCCCTTTTAAGAGATCCTCTCACAATCCACACCGAGCTCCACGGGATCTTCTATTTATTGGTCAGTGGGTGGTGTTTTACTACGGGTTGATCTGTTATCACAAGCTCAACCTCCAGAGCAGATTGAGTGTTCAGTACAAATATCCATCGGGATTTAACTGGGTAAGTGAAAGTCAAAACCCTTAAAATTTGAAAGTGTCTTTACATGAACCATGTCCCGTCTGTGGGAAGGTTAACGACTGGACAAACTGAGGTTCATGAAGCTGAAGATAGGCAACTGTGTTTACTGAGGTAAGATAATCCCATCAGTTTTTCCCATCATATACCTGAAACAAGGAAAAAACTAAAAACAATCTGGAACTCAACTAATTAAGAAGAACTTAACTTTTTTTTTATCTGTCCTTCTTTGCCATTTGGCAATTAAAAAAATATTGAAATATTTGTAGATTTTCTGCATTCTGCTACCTCAATGTATAGTTATAAAGGTTGAATGGATATGCTGATATATAGACTCGCCCCTGATAGAAAAAATATAAAAAATTTTAGGCTGGGATGTAATATTTTATTAAAATGATTAAATTGTCTTGTTTAATGCCTCAACAGGGGATCAAGGCTTCCTTAACTTTGATGAAGGAATCAAAGTGTGAAGTGTTTTGCAGTTGGTGATTGAAGCTGTGGTGGCATTCTGGGAAATCAGAGTGACTGCCTGGTGAGATTTCACTGTCACAAAATTGAAATTAAGTCGTAGCTGTTTGAATCCGCTGGGAGGGAAACACAAATCTTTGTCTTTGCTCTGCGACTGTGCTAGTTATTGATCTATAACGGTACCATACAGTGGCAAAATAAAAGAGACCTCTTACTGCACCATTGTAAAATATCAACGGATGGTCTGATAAACTTTGTTTGGTAATTATGTCTCTAAGGACTTTCTATACAGATGCACAGGTGAGAGAAGGGCAGAGAGCAGGGACTGGGCGAGCATGGTCCACAACACAGGAGCAGGATGGACAGGAGGAGCCCCCAACGTCCCAAGGAGAAGTGGAGAACAGGTTCAGTCTGGTTTGAATGGCACCCAGACTTGTCCACAGACTGATTGGAGTGAGCATCTTCTACAATCTAACAAGGTGGTAGAGGCCGACTCGTGATTATAGGATGGGATGCAGCTGGTGGAGCGCTGCTCTCACTACAGCACCTGTCAGCACTCAGAAAATTACACACACACACTGCAGGTCTGTTTGGAAGCTGGAATAGAGAAACCTGGCACCCTTGAAACAAGCCATGACTGAATCCAAAGCATCTTAATCACCCCCTGGAGGCCAGTTGTAGTAGAGGTCATAAACCTAGGCATGTCCATGTTTGTGGTTGGAACATGGACCAAACCAAACTAAAATAAAAATATTTTCCCGATGATTTCTGTCATTTTAAGTAGATCTCACTGATGGATGCTCAAGTGTTCAAGTTTCTGATAAGTTTTAATAAGTTATTTGATGCTATTAAAAATGTCATGATTGAAAGCCGAGACAGTCATGATGCTCAGGTGTGTGTATTTGAAGCACAGATAGTTTTGCTTTGTTACTGGATTGAATGAAGTGGAGGCACATCATCCATCTTCATATATTGACTAAGAAACCTCAGAATTACCCTGTGACCCCCAACCAATGACAATACTAGCACTAAGCTAAACAGGTTTGAACAATTGAAATGTTTCTTACATTCTGATGTAGTATTTTTTACGATCTAATAATTTTAATAAAGGATTTGCATGCTTACGCTACAACTGCACACACACTCTCTCTCACACACACACCGACACAAACAAAAACATACTGAGATTACCATACTGTAAAGCTCAACGACGAGCATTTGCAAAGTGAGGGGCCAGACCTCGGCCAGCTGTTCCTTTACAGAGGCAAGTTAAATGAACTGAATCCAAGTGTTAGTTTTAGAAGCGGTTTAGAGTCCAAGTCACAAAGGTCATCTGAAAATAATTGATGGCGTAAAGAAGGAAAATGTGTCATTTGACTAAAATGTGACATACTCAGTATGCATAGTGTAGCATTGATAAAAGACACCATTTTGTGAAACTCAAGATAAAGCACAACTACACAGGCCCACAGCCCATGTGACAGCTAAAAGGTGACATTCTATCAATCTTTCAAAGCCCCTGAAGCTCAGACTCTGCATCTGTGTCTATTGTGACCGGTAAGGGTATAAGGATTCATTCATCTGGATGAATACATTGTTGATTGTCCATGTGCACCTATTTTGACATGTGTGGTATAGTGACCATTGAGGCGCGAGGACTAAGTGCAGTCTTCTCCAGCGTCACCGCTAACAATAATACATCACTGATGGAAGAAGGCAAAGAAAAGCAGAACACCACAAGCACCGTCTGGATTTCCCCAGGAACAACGCTTCAGGCTTGTGCACACTTCTTTGACCTGTAAACCGGTCAGAGTCTTTTTCCATGATTTCCAGCTGAATGCCTCTTGTGTCGTGCAATGCTCGCCACCATATCCCCTTCTGGGGATGCATACTTCAAATTTGACATCACCACACTGGCGGCATCCCTTAGCGACTCACACAAGCTCTACCTGGTTCTTTGCACTGATAATTTTGGACGACACACCCTGCAAAAGGGACAGCCATGGACAAAGAAAAGGTAGAACAAGGAAAGAGAGCAAGGCCAGTTGCCTCAGTGAAATGCTGCAAAATAATAAAAAAATATAATTAAAATGGAGCTGAAGTCAAGCCTGAAGTCAAATAAAATTGCCAAATCATATTTTATATGCTTTCTGTGAGTTAGTATAAATGGAACTGAATGTGTGAAATGGGCTTATAATAACATTTCATATCGATCTAAGGCCCCTGAATCGAATCAAATGCCATCATTGCACAATATTTTGAAATCAGCAAATATCGTGTTGATGTCCAAAGAATTAAACTGTATCATGATGAAACTGTTGATTTACACCCTCAGTAACCAGCTAAGACACAAGAGTGTCACAGTTCAAGTAAGATAGAAAACTAATGCATTTGTTGCTGTATGGTTCATTTTGATGATGGAGGCTGCTAAGATTCGTCAACTCTTATGCCATTAACTTTGTGCTTGTTGTGGGACCAGAGTCTGACTTGCTTCACAGTTCACTTCAGTTTCCTTTGATAGAAAAGAAAGTATTCCAGTTTGACTGGTGGCCACAGTTTCTGCTGAGGTTTGTATTCTTCCTCTTGTTGTCATGATGTCACCTGACTAATCTTTTTCATGAACAGTATGCCGACCTGAGATATCACCAGATCATCATAAAAACACATCACCAGTTAATCCCCAGCATATTCATGCTAACATTACCCAACCAAACAAAACATACAGGCCCAGCAACAAAAAACACTCATATTCTGATGTATTTAAATATCAGTTTGTAAAAATACACAATCCATCAAGTGGGTTGAGTTTGTATGACCTTACAGGACCTTGATCAAATTGGCAAATGACAAACTGAATAGTTGTGACAGCTACCTCAAAGCAACTGTTTGCTCGAACAATCACGAAACAGTAAGGATCATCCTCCAATCAGAGGGTCGGTACCCAAATCCCAGCCCACACCCAAGTGTTCTTGGGGTGAAATGCTGAACCCTGAATGTTCATTGCACTAATTTCGAAGTTGCTTTAGATAAAAACGTTAGCTAAATGATTTTTGGCTACCTTTTCCCTGGTGTTTTGTCAGGAGGCAGTTATCTTGAATAAAAGTGTGTTGCTGAGGCTATGATCTGACGTCTTGGCCAACTTGAACTGTGGCATTTAAAGGAGAGGCGATTGGAGATAATGATGAGCAACATGTCGCCGGACACCTGCACACCTGACACCACCTGTGATTTTGACCGTCACACACACACACAAACAAAAAGAAGATCCTTGATCCTTTCTAGTGGGGAAAGGAGACACAAGCCAAGGGTGTAACACTGTGACAAAAAAGATTTTGTGATGTTTTGATTAAAAATATTTAATAAAATTTTAATGAAGAAGATACAATTAAGATTAGATGAATTTCAAGCCCTCACGGCAATAGAGGCTCGAAAGAATGGAAGTTGTTATTTACACTGATCATCCACAACATCATGTTTGTATATATATTATTACAGTACTGTAAATAATGGCAATATATCTAAAACATGAGGATTTGTTTGTTCGGCGAAAAGTCTGTATTATCAGCTATTGAAATGGAAACATGTGTATCTTGACCACCATGTGCTATTGTGAGCATGTGTGGCTTTACTCAGGAGTACAGAGATACTTCTAATCTTGTATTTAGAGCTACAGGCTTCTCCTATCACAACATGTCTGTGTGTCGGAGCCTGTCTAACATGTGTGACTGTGTGGGGCAGCATGCTATGTGTGGGCAGCATGTCTTAGAGCACACACAGCTGTGTCACAGACAAAGTGGATTTCATGTCGCTGAGAAAACAGAACACATCTCACCCGAAGCAATAGGCAACTGAGCCAATACTGCACAGTTATAATCGTGTCAGGAGACGCTGTCTGGAGCTGAGACTGACTGTGGATTCCCATTGTTTGCTTCAGCCTTTAAACCCAAGTGACGTTGTGTCTGTCTCACAATCAGCTATGAAGTTAATGTGCCCCTGACTAGCAGTTCACCCTCACCGGTGTCATTTGTTAACTAAATATGCCAATTTAGGTCAACTTGGTCTAGTGAGCACTAGGCACCAGTCTTGATGATGATCAAAAGCTTTGAATCTAGGGTTTCCCAGCCATTGGAGGTTGTTTTCGGGATGTTGCTGTGATATCAGATCTCAGCAAATGCCAAGGTAAATATAGTGTCGTCTAAACCAAGAGAATTGATGGCCATAAATTCAAACACAGGACGACTTTTGGAAAGGCTTAAAACAATTATTGGAGCATTGTAACTTTTGTAAACAGGCTATAGCAAGAACCCTGATGAAGTAACTCAGCTAGTGTGACCTCAAAGTTCACAGACGCATACTTTTCAACATTAAGAATATGACGTCTTCCACCTTCACCACATTGAAAAAAAAGCCTTAACTTGTCATCTTTGATAATATAAAGATATATGGGTTTTTAATTAGTCTAATAACTCCCACTCTTACGACCCTAATTAACTGAACTAATTTGTTTATTTGATCTAAGCTAACCTTTCACCATTTACCTTCACAAAACTTCACACAGTCAGGGCAGCTGTTGGCTGGTAGGGCTCAGGCTTAACATTAACTTTCTTTTTCTTTTCTCTTTTTGTTTCCTTGGACACATTAAAACGTTCTTTGGTCTCTTGAAAGGTGCTATATAATTCACTCGCTACTTGCATTTTCATTAACTCTTAGTTGCACTTGCAACCTGAATCAACAGCTTTTTTTGGAGTCTTTGGGGCAGTTGAATCAACTTTGAGGTAGACGTGGAGAATTTGATAGCAAACAGCTTAAACATCCAGCAGTTATAGAGCATTGCCACACTTCTGGCCCTCGAGTTAAATTTTAATTCATGTTTCTTAATCTATATCTGGTAGCAGCAAGTTGAGTGTGTTTGCCATTTGGTGCCATTTTCCTATTTTTAGTGCCACAATACTGAACCAAAATGTTGTGAGCCAGACAGCTAGTCAATGAGCTGTTAGTCATTATAAAGCTCTGTAAAGCCAAGAGGAGCTACAGAGATTGTTAATAATTATCTGTTTAATCACTTCAGTTCACGTCATTCTTGTCATATTTTAATATTTTATCTATCCCGTCTTCACTTGAAAACAGTTATCAGAACACCACATGTTCATGGTTACAACTCAACCACTTAACCACAGGTTACCATAATCTTTGGTACATTTAACCTTTGATATAATCATTTTGATGTTGTTTAACAAACCTGTTCCACATAGACCTTTGGTTCATGATTGGATTTTAAAGTTGTAATGGTTTTAACATTAAATTCAAAACATTTTTTTTAATGATTTATGATCCCATTATTATTAATATGAGGGTAGATATTGAAAATATGCAGTTTTAATCTCATGACTCCATGTTCTATCACCTCAAGCCTTAATTAATTTAAAGTTACACTGAGGAGCAGACCTTAGCTCACCCATATTTTATTTCTCAGACGGGCTCCAATAAAAATAATATGTAGTAGATAGTAAATAGATTTTTTTAATGGGGCAGATACATTTCAAAGTGAATAAGTAAGACTGTTTAGACATTTTTTCTTCGGCCACATGGAGTAGCAGGGAGTGAAAGGTTTAAAGGCAGATATTGCTTGTAGCCATGGCCTTCAAAATAAATGAAATAATTTAAAAGAAATTACATCTGAAACCTATGTATGATAAACACAAAACACAAGACCAGAAGCTAATTAGTCTTTATTCCTCAACTAAACTAAACTGCTGGTTTATGAGTGTCTTAACCCTAAAATGAACATGACAGTTACAATACTAATTCAAATCCAGACTTTCTGTTCTTCCAACCACCAATGGTTAGGTATGAAGTAGTGCTCTGCAGCACTATTTTCAAGAATGGTCCCTGCTATATTTATGTTTAAGAGAAATCTCCTCAGGGCACCTTTAGTTTATGTAACAATCTGGCACTTTACACTATGTTTAAGCTTAATTGTAAAAGTGTTTTCTGTTTTAGTAAATCTCTGTTGTGGGTGTTCTAATTGTTTTCATGTTTGCACACTCTGTTTCTGTTTCCTGTTTTATTTTGTAGTCTTTGTTCCTTGTGCGTTTTCACTTCCTGTCTCTGATTGTCAGCCCAGTCCTCATTACACCTGTGTCCTTCCATGTGTGTATTTAAGCCTCTGTCCTTCCCTTTGTCCTCGGTCGGATTGTCTGTTTTTCCTGCTATGTTTCTTGGTGCTGTCCTTTCCTGCGTTCCTGAAAGCTTCCTTGTGTTTTGGTCCTCCTGTTCTTGTCTTTCAAGTTTTTCAGCTCCTTTAGTGTTTATGTTTTGTGTTTGTCTAGTAAAGCTTATTTTTATATTGAATACTCTTTTTGTTAACTACCTCTGCTCCTGGGTACATCTAATCCCACCAATCCTGACAGTTTGAGCACCTTTAACAACTAGGTAAAGCTAAATGCTGCTTACATTTTATTGCTTCTGTGATTATAATCCACTTTGACAAATGAATTACACCTGCATTAAGAAAATGTTTACTCTAGATAATTTGAAATACAATTTACTGATAATGTCTTGCTGGCTGAGAGGAAACTCTGTCCTAGCCTGATACTGAAACTAATAAACAGATTTCAGCGCTCAGTGTTTCTTGAGGCATTTTACATACATTGTATTCATTACATTGTTGGATTCCGCCTAAAGTGGAATAAGTGTTCTCGAACGTTTCAGTCAGACGTAACAGCGGAGAGCGGTGTCAGATTAAGATATGGGCAGCTAGATAGATCAAATTAGATTAGATAGAACTTTATATATCCACATCGGTGAAAAAAAAACATTTGAACCTGGAATGTGTTAATGGTACCCAACGGTACCTTTATACAAAAATTATTATTGAGTCAAATCTTTTTTCATAGCTGCTCATTCATTTATAGACACTTGTTTAAACTCAGACTGGGATAAGAACAACTGAACATAGTGGAGCTGTGCACGGCTCCCTGGGTGTCTGCACCATTGATTCTCCATTGTTCTGGCTGTGTGAACTGATAGAATTAGCGAGTCAAGTGGTCTTGCTCTCTTCTTCTACCTTTATCTAACATACACTCTTTCTTTCTCGCTCACATATACATGGGAGGCGGTGGTCTAGTGGCAGAAACTTGGACTATGGGCAGAGAAGGTCTCTGGTTCGATTCCACGGAAAGACAACAAAAAGACGAACCTGGATTGATCTGCCCAAAAATCCAAGAGTCTGTCTAGACCCTGTCTAGTGCCCCTGAGCAAGGCACCTTACTCCCCCAACATCTGCTCCCCGAGCGCCGTACATGGTCGCTCACTGCTCTGTGTGTCCTGCACACAGATGGGTCAAAAGCAGAGATTAAATTTCCCTACCTGCATGAGTGTGCGTTTGCATGTCTGTGCATGTGTGTGGGACTATTAAACGCATCTTAATCTTAATCTTAATACATACTCTCACCCATATGCGCTCACAGGTACCGCCATTTTGCAAAGATTGATTTAACATGAATTGGTACCCAGTGGTACCGACGTAATTTGTTTGGTACCCTATAAAGTACAGAGTTCCATACCAAACCTTAGTTTCTAGGGCTTCACTCTTCTGGGCAGAGGCTCAATGTGTACCTGGGATCTGCTGGAAACACTCCCCCTGTTTGAGGGGTCACAACCCCTGATGCTCCTTCTACCAGTGGGATCACATTGTATTTCACCTCCTGTATCTGTCCTGTGGTTCTTTCAATCAATGGGATCCTCGATCTTCGCATGCCCCCTATTTCCTGATGTTACAGTCAGCTCTCGAATGCTTTGTTGTCAGATGGGATTGCAAGGGCAGCTCCCCTCAGATTATAGAATCCAATATACGTATATACATAGGCTCATCCAGGGCGCCATACTAGCATACAAGAACTTACTGAAAGAGCCAGAATACTCGCCAAATATTTGTGCACATGGTGCGCATGTCAATGAGAGAGAAGCTCTGATTAATTAGCACCTGTCTTTGCATCAGTTTCATCTTTTAACATTATAAGAGTCAGTTCTTTTGCCTGTTTTGAGATATTATACATGTTTAAACAGTGAAGCGCCATTATATAACATGTTGAATTTTAACAGCTCTTATGCTGGATGTTAAGAGTTGTGCCTGATACTCGTTTATTCATCCAATCTTTTGGAATGAATCAACACTGAGAAACTGCTGGTTAGATCTGTTGTACAATGATGTTTTGTCAGTAACCTCTGCTCCAGTCACACTGTGAGCGGAATCTCTGATCTGAGAAGACTCATCTCAACAATTTTAAACTGGCTCGTTCAGAGTAGTAGATAAATGGACTTGTTTGAATTTGCTTTTTGTGCATAAGAGATGAAAATTGAGAGATTAAGTTTATTTGGCGGTTAGTACGGCATGGAAGCAAAAATAGGACTGTGTGGTTGGTACGGACCCAAATGGTACCGACACAATAGCAAGAATAGGAGACCTTTAAATTGACATTAGATTAACATAAGTTGATTGAAATTAACATGTAAAAACATTCTATCTTTTACTTTTACATCTAAAAAACAAATGCAAAGGTTTAAAAAATATTTTACCAAAGAAACCTTAACAGAGGCTGTTCTTAGAATTTGACCGATCAAATGCTTTTGTTTTTCTGAGTAAGTCATGCACAGATGAAGGAACAGAAAAATGGGAAATTATCATACCTCTGAGTTTGGTTCAGATAAAACTTAAAAGTCAGAGGTTTTGGACCAAGCCAGGCTGAGACAGATTTTAACAGGCTCACAAATTGCTGGCAGTCTTTGTCTCCGTCAACATAATGTCTGAATGATGAGGACTTTCACTTTGAGTATTCCAACTAAGGTCGGGTGCTTCGCCGACATCAGACGCACGCTCTTCTATAAGCCACCCAATGTCAAGTATAGGTAGATACGTAGGCGATGACGCCATCCTTACAAAGAAGTATGCAGCTTTTTCTTTTTTCCCTATTTAATTCATTTTAGTTCATTTCCTTTTTTTCACACTGCCTCTTCAAAAAGCAATTAGAATTCTTTAAGGTCGTAAAGACTGCCTTTGTATGCGACTACAGAAATCTCTATCTATTTGTGCTCCTGGCTCTTTGTCCTTTTCTTTGCTATTACTCTTCCTCCCCGCTGCAGAAGGTGAACCTGTTTAAGCTCAACAATGCATTGATTTGCAGTTGCTGTACAGTGTCTATAGTTGTCATAGCGGGCCAGTCACATAATGATTCCTCCCTCTGTGCTCTGTGACAGGGCAGATGCAAAAAGTCGATAGCCTCCATTCAGCCCCAGTGAATGAGAAATACTGGCCTGTCTCTTGAGATACCGATCAGCAGGGGAAAGGGAAACACTTTACCGGTGCATGAAACATAGTAGGCATTAGCTACATCTGTAACATTTATATTGATATTTAACTACTGTGTGTATTTCCCAATATATCCATGTTTCGATTATTTTCTTTCTCTTCAGTGTCCATCCAATTCTTTGACAATGTAAAGACGGATTGACACATTTCTTTCATTAGATGTGTCAAGTATACAAACCTGTATTAATACACTTTGAATGTAAGGTGACTGTATTTTTTTCAAATCAAACCTTTGCCCATGCTGCAAATGAACCGGACCAATGCTCAGTTAGATCCAGATTGAGTCCGTCTCTTCTGGTTTGACCAAAACAAGGTCGGTATTAAAGTAGCTCAAAATGACATGCATATGATTAGCCTGCTTTCAAAATTCTATTAACAGAGTTTTCTCTCTAAACAGACTAAGGGCCCTATTGTAACAGCATGTGGTGGAAGATGCAGTGAGTCATAAATGCACTCTATAGTCACATCATCATCATTGCTGGCACTCACATGACGCATTAACAAATGGAAAGGAAATCATATTGCTGTCTGGATGGTGGTGAGCAGCACATGCTGAATACACGGCACCTCAAATCCTGAGCAGATGGTTTGCACTTTTATTTAACTTGAACAATGATGATGGATATAAATAATAAAAAGAAATGTTGATGGGAACATTTATATAACCGTATATATCCAACATGGTTTCAATTTTATTTCCTCTGTACCTCATGTCATAAATGGTCCATTCCAACCATAAAATCTGACACAACAGCATTTACACAGCAACACAGGAAATAAAAGATCACATGCTGTTGGAAAGGAGGCAGTGATGCACAGGATTGATGAGCTGCTGTAAACTGCCATCTCCTAAACACCAGAACATAATCGTAATGGACCAGTCTGATGCCTGTACTATTGTATGGGGATTCCTTTGCAGCAGCCTGTTGTCATCTGCTGGGATTTAGAAAGATAAAACATTTAAGAAAGATAAAACAACCTTGCGTGATTTAACCAATACTGTAAGATTGTTGAGGGTGTTTTTGCATTTGAAAATCACACAGTTTGTTACTCAGCACTCATGTCGTGGCTGATGCTTGGTGCTGGCGCGATCATTGTAAAAACTGTGTTCTGGGAATCAACATAGCAAGCTTTAGTGATAATGCTGTCCATGTGACTACATGGAAAACTAGAAGGGCGCTTTGAGGGAGCATGTTTCCTCAATTATATAGCGTTTGCAGCGCGCCATATTCCGAATTGTCACACTACAGTTTCATAATGAATCAAAAACCATGTGAACACTGCTCATAATAGAATAAGAGATCTCTTACATGGTGTATTGCCTCATTATTACATTGTTTAGCTGAGCAGTGCTGTTTGCTTTGTGCGTGCTAATACTATCCCACTATCAAGTGCTTGCCCTATTGTCCCAAAAGTTTTTACCAACCATAGTGAGTCCTCATAGGTTCAGCTGCAGATGTGTGTTTACCCAGTCAGTAGCATGCGATGCAGTTCCGTCTTTCAAGTAACAACTTGTGCTTCATTCCTTAGCCTGTGTACCTGTCACTCAGAATCAATTTGTCTTCATTCACGTACGTGTGCTTCACCCAAAATTGGCATGTGCTTTGTGAAGCAACAGAACCACAATGTGCTTCTGCACTGCATGTCACCCCATTCAAAATAAAGGAGCAGTGTCGAACCCTCCAATGCTCCAATGGGATTTGTAGCATATTTTTTTTTGTGATCAAATTTTTTTATTGAGATTTGAAGGACAACAATCATCATCATTCAACAGTACATAAATAAAGTAATTACCATATACAAACATAAGCATACCCCATGTACTCACACACACAGATACACACACCAGATAATAATAAAATTAAAACATAACAATAAAATAAGGAGATATAACTTAAGATAAATCTATAGCAAAAATTAAGTAAGATACATAAAATGTCATAAATGAGAGGGAAAAAAATTGATTTTGTAACATTTAGCTGGAAATTTGCTCAATGTACATTTTTCTGAAACTTAGTTTTGAATAACCAAATCTCAAGGACTAGTGGCTTTTTTATTAAAGCTTTAACACTTATCAGGTGTAAGCTTTCTGGTCATCATGCTACAGCACATTACCTTGACTCAGGTACAGTAGCTGAAGGCCTTTATTTCACAGCATTACACTGGATTGCAACAGAATCCAGGCTAACTGTGTAAGGAATAAATGCTGCGCAGTGCCTTGACTTTGGGGGACTCACAGCATGACAGTTCGGTTGTGTGTGTGTGTGTGTCTGTGTGTGAGAGAGACTGTTATATGAGTCCTCCGTTGATCTGGAACGTTATTCACACAAGCAGCTCATCTCTCTCAGGCAGTTATATGCACGCTATCATTGCTTATGCTAAGCTCGTCCCATTAGCATTCAGTATTTTATCTGCCCCGAAATGACGTAAACACCCATAAGAATTTTCCACCTGTGGTTCCATGAGAGCGTGGGCAGTTGCTCCATGATGCGTGTGCATATGTGTAACTGTGCTTGATATGACTACTCAGGCATTCTAATCACCGGCAATGTGACACTGCGACATTTGCATGCTAACAGCCATCTTCCAGTGAGTATGCTTGAGTTATTGAACCCACTCTGTGTCTCATCTTTTAGTGCTGCCGACTGCACCCACTTGTTGTGTGGGTGAATGATAGTCTCTGTGTGCATTTGCTGTGTGTGTGTGTGTGTGTGTGTGTGTGTGTATCATCACCTTTTTTCTAGCTGATGCTACAGTATCTGCTTGAGAAACTGACCTGCACAGGTATGAGTGTACTCTGTCATAATGATTTAGACTTGTACAGTGTATGTATCAGTGGGTGACCTTTATACTGTCTGTGTGTATGGCATTACTGTACTGTGTGTGTTTGTGTGTGTCACAACACAACAGAGAACTAAATCAGCCTTTAAAGTTAGTTGTGCGACTCAGACATTGTGTTAAAATCAAATTATGTATGGTATGGTTAAGGTAACCTGTGAGTAAACTGTGAGAAGCAGCAGGGGGGCAAATGTAGCGAATGTGTAAAATACAACATACAGATTAAGGAAATTGAACTTTTTGGTATTTTAAAATTCCATTTGACATATATCAGAACAAAGCTAACCAAATGCAGTTTATTTCACATCAAATCAGACCTCTTCCAATCTGTAAACATTGCCTGTTATTTCTAATCCTTCTGCCTCAGAGATTAGGAGTTGCTTTTTTGCTTTGGTTGGTGCAATTGCATACATTTTTGTGCTTCACTAGAGTTTGTTTCTCCAAAACATCTCTGCAGTGATTCAGTTGTTAGGAGCCTTCTGTGAAAGCAGTACAAACTGTGAGAAAGAATGAGACATTTCACTTTAGGAGATGATGGCAAAGTGGGACTAAATCTCACCGAGATGATTTTGTTCAACTGATTTAACAAAACATATAAACTCCAATATTTTGTTCTAAATTTCTTTTGCTAAAGAAGTGCTTTGAATTAAGCGATGAATAAACCTGTAAAAATTGAATTGCAAAGACACGTTAAGGGCAGAAAATGGCACGACTGCAAAGGCTATGAAGCAACGTTAATGACCTGGCAGCGAAGGAAGACGAACAATCTTCTGTTAGATTATGAATAAACTCAGCAGAGCTTTGCAGGAATGTTGGAAGTGGACAGGTGACCTTGGACCTGCAAAAGGCAGAGAGCCGAAACTGGGAGTAAAAAAAAGATCAATTTAATATGAAGGGCTGTGATGCTTTAATGGTTTGCCGTTTTAACACTACTTTAAATCTCCACAATGTTCAGGTTAGGCAAACATGTTAATCATCTGCCTGAACAATGTGGTTTATGATGATTCATTTTTTGTTCATTATGAAATGCTATTAAATATACAGTACATGTTCATACAGACGTTAATAGAATAAATTAATCATCTGTTCTAAGGAGAGACTCAGTAGCTCCTTCGTCTACTTGAATAAACTGAATAATACAACCTGAAAAAGATCCACTGTCTTTACAACAATGAGCAGACTCAAGGCCCAGTCGTCCATATGTAGATGTATCAGTGGTGAGCCTTTGCCTCCCGTTCATTTCCAATCTGTGAGTAAAGAGGCTATTCAAATATTTGTTTCCTGTGGCAAGGTAAATTGCAGTGCGGCTTTCTGCTCAGTTAAACTTTGGTGAACTTTGACCAATGATATTCGCTTTGGATGCATGCACGTGTGCCCGGGCCCTTGAGCTGTGTTTATGCCTATAGGACTGCTCATTGTTAACGCCAACTGTGACGTCAATGTGTCACCTTTGCCTTTCATGCTCGCCCTTGAGGCCAGAGACTCGTTGAAGTCCTCTGGGGTCGCTGCTGAGAAACTTACACTGGCGATCAAGGTAAAGACGAAGAAACTCAAACAGTTTTGGCAACAACTTCTTTCCTCAAGGAGCACATATTTGAATCTGAACCTATTTATTTTGCCTTGACAAACCAGTTGGAGAGTTTTTTTCCATTTTCTCTGCAAAAAGTCTTGACACTTCTCTGCGAACCTCAAGAATCCTTCATGACTGAGAAAACAGAGAACCCCGTTTGTACTCTTCTGCCCCGAAAAAATTAGGGACATTTCTAGGCATTTTGCTGTAATGTAAACTGCCTACAAGTGTCCCATGTATTTTTTTACATAACACAAAGAGTGAGACATTTCTAGGCATTTTTCAGCACTCAGGATGGGGCTTTAGAGTTGATCCCCGGGCTTGGCTGGTGCTGGAGATTTTTTTCTCCCTTGTATTGTATTTTTCCCTAAAAAAATGCGTTTGACAATTCTAGGCATTTTTGCTATACTGTAAAGTGCCTACAAGTTTTTTTAATAATTTATATCTAGAATTTAGTGACATAGTGGTGAGATTGCATGTTGCAGCTTAATACCCGTCACCTTACCCGTCCTTTTCATACGTGAAAGATAACCTGTGGTAACCTTCAGTTTTTATAAAAACTCAAACGATGTTTAGTTTATCCAGTCTGAGCTACTACAAGAAAAATGGCGCCCTCCATAGAAAGGACCCCCCTTGATGTTAATATAAAGGATTTAAATATGAAGTGGCCATTCTAGGGTAAAGAAAACAAAAAAATATATAATTTAGATGAAGTACACTTGTGAATACATCACTAAGATTATTTTACTTATATCAATAGATCCCTTTCACACCTAAATCTTACACACTGGACCTTTAGAGAGGATTAGAAAAAACCACATGTTAATACCAGGTGAGTAAATGGCCTTACAGATCCTATCACTATCATTTAAGTACAAGTGTTCAAACCTGACATTAAAATGTATCCTGAATGTGTCTCACATGACCGCTTGTGATTCCATCCCAACTGCCATGCAACTGCGTGAGAGGGATACTATTGCACATTAAGATTTATAATGGCAAACATGTAAATGCAATTATTGTTCATTAAATCGATTTGTGTGCTCAATTGAAATTATGTCTTGCTTAAAAATGTGTACCATATAACATATAATTTATGTGCTTGCAAAATACATAATGTAGAAAATTAATCATATACTATCATTATGCTGGATATAAAATATGAGCGCAACAAATAAAACACCTTAAAAAAAATTGCTTTTTAAGGTGTTAATTCTTGCGTTGTTCATGTGGCAAATATTACTTTAAATATCCAACTGGTACTGTGAGAGAAGCCACGCTGTCGTTACTATGAATGCACAGGGGACAGTTGATCTGGGTAAGGGGCTTGATCAAAACTGTTATATAAATAAATTAATAAATAAAGTATTATTATTGTTATTACATTTGATTTAAACAACTTTACACTTGCTGAAAATAAACTTTAGTGAGATGTCCCGAGTTGACTCGTATTTTGTCACAGTCTAATGAGTGCAGTTTTCTTTTTAGCACAGAGCAATGCAGGAAAACAACAACTCTTACAAACCAAGTCTTGTCTCAGTAATTACCTAAGTTGACGGAGAGCAGAGAGAGACCCATTTGTGTGTCTGCTCCAACGCTGTCACTTCCTGTGTTGAGTACGTGCAAAGTTGCCTGAACTCATTCTGAACCAGAGCCCATCTGTGGTGCACTATCATTTTAATAACTGAGCTATAAGAGATACACAATGTTTATTTCTCTGCCTGTGTGCAAATGTGATGTTTGGGTTTGTTGTTTTACAGGTTGTAGTGGTCAAGGGATGTTGAGCCAGAGTGCAAGTCAAGGTCAGCCTCTGACAAATTGTGATTAAGAATTGTGATGTAGAAAAACCCCACAAAAGAGATTATTCTCAGACCAACCCCTGAACCTCCCACTGGACCGAAGACACCAGCAAGTAAAAGCTAAACCAAAAAATAAACATACAAGATTGAATTAAAATGCGTAGAGAACTCCGGGGGATGATCAGTCTGCCAATGAACTGAGAATTAATGATATGCGTAGTTGGGATCTGGATCCCGTATTGGAAACAAAAAAGGGCAACCTAGCAAGCAGCAGACTGGTTTTCACAATGCTAAGGAGATTAATGATTGTATGGTCTTTCTCTATTTGAAATTAGCCATTCAATGAGCTAGGGGTGTGTGCGTCATGGGGAGGTCAGTCGTTAAAGGGGCAGCTTGTCACAATATGAGCTGGATATGTGGAGGGTGTTTATGATGTGTTACATTAGTCTAGATAAGGTGTAATGACAAAAAAAAACATGAGCAAAGAGTATATTTTTAAAAACTTAAATATCTACAAATAAGAAAATAATGAATCACTACCACATGGACATTTAAAGATGCGAACCAACCCACCACACTGCATAACTTAAGCTACACAGACGTAGTGATCCATTTTAAAACTACTCCAGGCTTTTCATGGCCAAGCAGCAGAAAAAAAGTAAACTCTTTACTATCCCGCAGGAAGTCTGTCTGATTTGCTGGGTTTAGTCTTTTAGCTGTCCAGAGTCCAGCATAGTACTGAAGTGTGATTGAGCTTTTGCTGTGCAGGCACCTCTGCTTTGGTCTGTTGACACTCTCTCAGTTTGAAATCCTGTCTTAGACACGTTTGTTAACATCTCTATTGTGTAAGCACCTAATTGTGTATTAATTTCCGTTGCTGCACTTGTTTGTACTTTGTGAATCATTTTTTCAGTAGCTGTGTTTATGCTGCTGCTTAAAGTTACAAGTCCTCAGTTTATCACACTATGACTCAACACCCACATAATGAAATGCAGTGTACTTGATTAAAGGTCAAAAGTAACATTTTATCCTCCTACCACAAGTGCCCTGTAAAAGACTTCTATAAATCTAGTAGCAAAGGAAGAGCGCAATCGGAAAAGATTCAGCAGCTGAATTAAAGTGAAGTTGAAGGAGCCAACATCCAGGACTGCCAAAAGAAGGGTTCACAGATTGTATAACTCATTTTGTAACCATAACGATGGGAAACTATACCTAAGCCAATAATGTGCAACCTTCAAAAGCACTGTTTTTATGGAGAAAGGAAAACTCCAAGCTCAGTGTACATCATTTTCCTATCACTCTATACATTATTTTGTAAAAAGTGGACCTTGGGAGACAAAACACTATAGAAAGCAAATATAAAAAGGCCTGACTGGAGATTGTTTAAGTGCATGTTGACAGAGCAAAAGAGTTTCTGGGAAAGTGTCCTGCAGAAGGATGAAACAAAATGAAAGCGCATTGGTAAAATTGCATCAGATCAATGTCTGCAAACGAAAAATAGACAGGTTCCTGCTGTGAAACCAGAAGTGGGCTCAGTTATGTTGTGGTGTTGCCTTTTCCTACACAGGGAGCCTTCAATCTATCCAGGGCTCTTCCAACAGGACCTTTATCCAAAACATACATCTAATGGCAGACGAGAAATGGATGAGGAGGAAACACTGGACAGCTCAGAAGTGTCCCGCTGTGAGTCCTGATCTCAGTCCAATTAGACATCTGTGAAAAGAGCTGAAACTTGTGATAAAATGACTGAGAGAACCTTAGAGAACTAGAACAGTTTGTTCAAGAAGAGAGGGATAAACATCCAGCTGACATGGGATCCACTGAAAGCCTTTGAGATTTTAAGGGGGACCTCTGAAGTCAGAGTATTTTTTTTTGTTAGGGCCTTTTAAGATTTTCTGTACTATGAGGTTCCTCAAATAAAGAGTAGAAAATATGTCAATGTGTGTTTGTTTTTATAGCATTCAAAATTCAAAAAATGTCTCAACTAATTTGGTTTCTGTTCCCGCTGTGGCCATCCCTGTATTAATAGCCATTTTCATACAGCAATAAGTTCAGACCCAATAGGCTCTCTGCAACACTGAACAATACCAATTCTGAATTGTTCAGGTGAGGGGTGGTGAGCATGCAGACAATCCGGGTGTATCCTGAGTTTTAACTATGGGCCCGGCAGGAGAAACTCCGGATAATGTCTGCTGCAACTTACTGAGACATTTGCATTTTCCCAAACTGCCTCCCCCTGATAATGTTCAGGGAATATCTGGAGGTCAGTGCCTGTCTGAAATCGGATAATGTTACGTCATCTCTCAAGATCAAGATCCATTTATTTGTCCCAAACACAGACATACTCGACATACATGCAGTTTTAGGAAATTTATCCTCTGCTTTTAACCCATCTGGTGCAGGACACACAGAGCAGTGAGCAGCCATGTACAGCGCCCGGGGAAGCAGATGTTGAGGGAGTAAGGTGCCTTGCTCCCTCCCTACTAGACAGGGTAGGGAGAATCCTCTTGGATTTTTGGACAGATCAATTTAGGTTTGTCTTTTGTTTTCACTCCGTGGAGTTGAACCAGGGTCGAACCAGAGACCTTTTCTGCCCATAGTCCAAGTTCGTGGTTTCGTGGTTTTAAGACAGAAGGGAAAGGACAGGAAAGAGACGGAATGGAGAGTCACACACAAACGGGGTCGCAAATACCCTGCTTAGTTGCGTGCCTGCATGCCTGCGTGTGTGTGTGTGTGTGTGTGTGTGCCTGACATGCTTGGAAGTGCCAACAGAAAATAGGGCTCCCTTGAAGGCCACTGTGTAATGTGGCTGCCAGCTCACAATGTAGATACATACATCCAGCTACATAAAGAGCTTGATTGGAGTTAATGAGTCACAATGTCGTCGGAAATCAAAAGTAACATATCTGCTAACACTCTCATGGATCTCGTCTCATTAATGTACAGCACACATGCTGTTTTTTAGGGATGCTGGAATGCGCCTGCCTTGTTATTCCCTTTAATTTATTCAGATAGTTACACTGTAAAAAGTGTTTCTGGGTGGAAAAGTAGGTCAGCCTGTTCTTTCTTTCTGGTTTTGTTCTTATTTTAGAACAAAGTGGGTGGTACAGAGAGTTGACAGGAATTATGACTTGTGGGAACTTGTTATAGATATGTGCGCCTCAGATATGCCTGGCTGTGCATTCAGTCGTTGAGTTGCTGCTACGTCTCGGCAGAACACAGAAGCGTGCGCCTACACTCACAAAATATAGTCTTGTTATTGAGCCCAGCAGGAAGCAGGTACTGTATTTATATACCCAAAAGTATTTCTTGCTTTTTTTCCCCTTGATTTAATCATTTTATATTCCACAGATTCCTCTTCTTTGTTAAAATAGGTGCCTACACCACCCCTGAATACATGTGGTGTCTGAGTACTTGGAAACATTTCTTAAGTGAAATTAAAGCCATCTCAAATCACAACTACTCGGAAAAGTGGCAAAAATCTTGCTGACATTATCCAAAGACCAATTAACACAACTTTACATAATTTGACCAGCTTCAGATAGTAGCTTCAGATAGTAGCCTTAATGTGACCATGTCAAATGAGAAACTTATAGCCTTAACTTAGCATGTTGGGGAATGTATACGGCCATATTTATTATTATTAAATCTGCACTTTAACGTGAGGAGCTACAAAACAGTGTCTGTAAACACTCTTTGCGGCTGTGCGCTGTTCACTTAAAGACACACACCTCCAGAGCAGCCGGCTACTTCAATCAAAAGTCACACGATGAGGTGTAATTCTCATTCTAATCGCCTCCATCTTGTGTGTTGGAGCCCTGGAGTTGACAAGGACAGACCCAGGAGCAGCCCTTCCCGCTCACCCCCGTTTCTGTTTCCTTTCCCTGCCTGCGTTGTTTTGCTGGTGGGATGGTAATGCTGCTGGTCTCTGGTGTACGGTAGGTGTAGTAGGAGCCGGTCAAACACGATCAGCTGGATACCAATCACCATTAAACAAGAAGAAGAAATCGTTGAGTCTGACCTTGTGGGTAATCCGAACCGACCAGAGCCAAATTTCCCCCTGCTTATCTCATTTGCTATTGTTTGTCATGAAGAGGCGGCGATACACAAATAAGACCATTTCATAATCAGTTAAAAACTCAAGGTAGGGGCTTTAAGTCTCCTCCATATTGTATGTATCTCTCAAAAACACAAGACTTTATAGCCAACACACATGCTTAATGATTAATGTGCATTGTAATGCAAATATTGCAAAAAGGTTCTGTGATGTGTTTGTGTTGTTTAAATGTTTACATACATTTAACACATTTAGTTTACAGCCTTTATTCCACATTCCAACTTTCACATGGACACACCAAAGTCGCAACGACTTCTCATCCCAGGAAATGAAACCTTTTGAGTGAATGCACTGTCCCTGCTTTCAATGTGCTTAAACTCCCAGACCGTCTGTTGTCCGAAGGCAGCGTCTCATCAGCCCCTGGATGCGTGTCTCGTTGTGTTTGGGTCAGTCGGCCTGCCCGGACTGTTTGAAGTGTTTGCCCGGTCTGGGCTGTCAGGAACACAGCAGCAGGTCAGAGCTGTATGGATTTACAGAAGGCATGCGGCCATCATCAGGACCATCAGACTCACTTTCAGGGTTAATTTCCTCCAACTGTCACATTCAGGCAATAAAAAGTGGCACTGTGTCTCCTAAAGGCCTGCCGCCCGGGGGACAATAAAATTAAGCCTCTCATTAGCTTTTATTACATGATATAAAAAATGATTGAGAGCAGCTATTTTTGTATTTGTATTGTAATTAAATGGATATATGGACACACCCACACCTCAGTCTGTGAAGATTTCTTATAGTACAGATGTCTTAAACTCACAAATGTTATGTGACTGGGCCTTTAATAAAAAAAGGACCCAACTACATATATATAATTCAGTTGCACAGTGGCTTCCTATCGTCAGCATATGTTGGCACCAAAAATCTCTTCTATGCAGAACCCTTGGAAAAGTGCTGACGTGGTTCTAGAAATGCTTGGTCAGTTAAGAATAATTTATGGTCTCAATTAATTTGACTTCTTCTTGGTGACAGTTATGATAATCTGTGTCTCAGTAGGGCCGTTGTTCTCAATCTTGGGCCAGGCATAGAACCAACTTTTATTTGCTTATCCTAATTATTGGTAGCGATTGATAAAACTTATGTGGGTGGGGTGTTGAACTTTTTTTGACCTCAGAAGTGGCGATGCCAGAAAAAGTTTGAGATGCGCGCTGCATTAAGACTTTAACAGTGGTAAATTAAGGGGGGAGGTTTAAAGACTTTTTCATCCTATCCTTCAGATGCCTGCAGAACCAACCCCTCTGCTGTACTCATTAAACAACTGTCCAGTCGATTTCAAACAGCAAGTGGCAAGCAACCGTTTCAGGCTCAGTCTGCAAAAGACTATTATTGTGACACATTTCTGCAATATATCATAGCTTATCAATGAATATTTTTTGGCATTTTAAAATAAAGAACCTTGCTTGACATCCATGAAATTACTGTTGAAAAGTGAATTTGATCTGTATGTGACTGACAGCCCTCAATGCAAACTTTTGTCAAACAGTTCTGGCAACCAAAGTGACATATTCCAGTGGGAAACTGCATCTAGCTGCATTGTTCATGCTTAATGAGGACAAATCTAGCTGCAGGTTGAAAGAAGTGGCCCATGTGTTTTCAATAGCAACTGACAATATAGGCTTAAAGCAGGGAATTCCCCTCACAGATAAAATTTGCAGAAAACAATGCCCTTCTAGATGTTGTGTATTTGTGACATTAGCATGTACAGAAACCCTTCACTGGTTATATGCCATATGTGCCACACAACTCATGTAATAGGTGCTTTACACCTAGATGACACAAATAAAGATGTCATCTGGGAAAGATAACAAAATTCTACAGGTTTGGTGATTAGAACGTGTGGATGTGCTGTAAACAAAAACACGAGATTTCCCCACACAATCATTGCTATATAAACACACACACACACTTTTGTCTTTCTGTATTTGTGAGGTAGCCTCTCCCGCTTACTGATACTGTGAACCCTTAAATATATAGTCTACCCCAACCTTTACATAGATTGAACCTTTATACCAACTTTCATCCTTTAATTAGTCCTTCAACTCTAGCTAAAATGTTTGCACAATGCAGAAATGTCCTCACTAAGACAGCTTGAAACCAAAATTGGGGGAAAACAACTTGAAATGACAGAAAATGAAAACAACTAAGTGTCTACATAATGCAGAAATGTCTTCACGATGAAATTGACATTGAGAAAGTAAATTGGTTACTTGTCCTCACTTTTATGGTTTAAATTGAGATAATAAAAATTGACAAAATTGAAAGTGAAACGTCCTCTTTTCTAAGTGTTTTTCAGCATAAACATGTACACACTAAAGAAAGTACACAGTAGGTAGTGAATTTAATGAGGCGTTTAAATCTAATAAGAAAACAGCAGCATACACCTATTATGTCTACTATAGTATGGAGCTTAACGCTGCAATTGTTTCTCGGCATATCGCGTCTCTAATTCAATATCTGAGTTGTTTCATGGCCTGTTTACTCCGTCTCTTCTTTTTTTCACTGTGTGTGTAAATAAGGGAGCTCTCACCACGGCTGTAAAAATTGAATGCTTTCCTCTCCAGGAGCACTCCAGAGATGAATATTGTGCTTTATTCATCAGTCATGTGATCTAAATACAATGGGAAGGAAGATGTGTTATATGCTGTCATATTTTCAATTCTCTAAAGATATATACGCAGACCAAGATTTGAGAAGTTTAAGGCACCAATTAATGGAACTCAACATGAAATGTTTAAGGAATTATTTAAGGTTTTACATGCAGTTTAAGGCATCGTGGATTTTAGCAGTCCACACAGACAGTACACGGTAACAATTAGACAGTACTGGATGTAGTGTTGAGTGTTTGTTGCAGAACATGCCCCAGAGATCCTCCAATTTTGCTTTAATTTGAGTATAATCCAAGTTTAGCAGGTCTTGCAAACCTGATACCAAAACAATTATGGAAATTAAGACAAATGCCACATGTTGATGACAAATGCCGACTATAAGTGCATCACCATTTAGTATTTAATAAATCAAATTTTTTGCTCATTCATATTTGATGCAATTGATAGGGCACAGGCAGTGTACAGCGTAGTGATGCACAGTACTTTAGACTGAGTTAAGTAAATTATTGACCCAAGCTAATACAGTAAATGTAATTCAGTATTCCACAGTTGCCTGTTGTTGCATAATGCAGCAAGATGAGAAAAGAAGGAACAAGCATACTAAGCAGGGCTCGTCTGTCTTCATATGACTCTGATTAACAAACATGGTGAGTGCTTCCTGTGTATTTGTACTAACGCCATCGTATATAGTACTGTCAAGAATACGTTTTCACCCAGATTGTAAAGTAGGATGTGGAACTCATATTTGCCACCCAAGGAATAGACCACTTCTTAAGTTATCAACAACATCAGAGTGTCCATTTAAACTTGGATGAGGATATGAAACGTGATTTTTTTCAAACAAGGTCTATTCCTTCTTCCACTGTTCCTTTGTTCGCCCTTTCCCTCCATCCTTCTCTTTTCTCTTAATGCGCAGCATCAATCACAATGAAGCTTGTGCCGTCTCTAACACCCACACAAACGCACACACTTAAAATAGCTCTCTGCTTCTACAATGTGAACAGTGTACATGTGTAACTCCTCCATTCCATCTGTGTAATGTTTGACAGAACATATCTCCCATCTGTTACATGTACATTGTGTGTTGTGAAGAATGAGCTTCAGAGCAACTTCATTTACAAAGCAAAACTTCTCTCTCTGTGTAAGTCTTTCTCTCTCTCTTCCTCTCTTTCTCTCTCTCTTACACACACACACGCACACACACATTCCGTAAGCACAAGCTCAACAGAGGCCATCAATAACAGCAGCGTGGGTTTGATTGGGTGTATTGTGATAAATTAGATACATTTGTCCATTGTTTGCCCTGTAGGCAACAATTACCTTTAACATGACTCACATAGATCAACACAAAGACACACAAGTGTATTTAATAGATCACAATATCAAGATTTAATGAGATACATTACATGTGGAGTGGTTGTGTGTTTGTGTCTGTGGTGACCTTGCTTCTTCCATTTTACATGATTTTAAGGGAATTATGCTGCATTTTGAGAAATACAGTTATTTGTTATGTTTCAATGGTAAACAAGCTGTCAAAAACACAAGCTGCTTAGCTTAGCATCAAGACTGAAAATGAATGGGCTGCCTGCTAGCTAACCTTGTAGCATGGAGGCTTGAGTGGGTTTGGTTCTGACCCATGTCTTTGTGTCTTTTTTCATTTTCTCTCCCCATTTCAGGTTATATATCCTGGTGAAATGGTGAGAAAAGAATCTTGAAAAAAGGGAAAGAAGAAGCACAGCTCTGTCCAAGGGTAAGGGCATGTCCCAATTCACCCATTAGCCCTACCACTTGGCCCTTGTCATCAGTGTTGTCCCATTTCTCTATCTGATGTAGGGGTAGTGGACTGTAGCCCTTCAAACACTCATAAAAACAAAGCCTTCCGAATGGATGAAGCAAATCAACACGGCGACCGCTGTAGGTGTGTGTGTGTGTGTGAAGTGAATTGAATCACTGTGACATGCGTTTTAGAAAAATCAAGCATATAAACATTCCCATTATGAAGTTGAAATATTATCAACTTTGCAAACTTCTCCACTCATGTTACAACGTTTTCAGTGCAGGGCAGAAGTTTGTTTTGAAAAATTAAACTGACTGACTGTGTATCGATCAGAAAATCAATCTGTCCCATTTGTCCTGCAGCTGTCAAATGTCACTTTTACAACTCTTTTAACTCTTATTATAATGTTGGTGGATAACAGTAGTTAATTTAATAAAGTTATTTGATATTGTTTGTTACTGTAACAATGACAAGCGAGTGGTTCTTTTCCCCAGTTCTTTTTCTCCCAGTTCTTTTTCTGCCCTGTCTCTTGTGGACACTTCATATCTAAGGGACAATGTAGAGGAATTGGGACATGTCCTAAGTATTAGGCCTTTTCCCATTCAGACGTTCAACCTGAACTCACTTGTTAATGTAGGAGCTATGGAATATCTAACGATATGATTTAGAAACATCTTAGCTGAAACAGGAAGGATGCCAATGAAAAATTATTCAAAACACGAAAACTTTAAATAAAGCCCGTTACTCACAGCATACCCCAATAATGTAACATTTTTGCAATAACATCTGACTAAATGTTAAACTAAAGACAGTTAAGTTTATTATTGTCTATAATTGGCAATTTTCAACTCATAAATTAATTTAATACTACTAACTACAACACATTTTTCTGTGTTAGCTGATGCAAATAACTACATTGACAAAAGTTACATTGACGATGCTTCTAAAATATACACTTCCTGTTTGCATAACTAATTGCCTCCCCAGTGGAACAGATGTTTCCAGTCCATTTGCATATTTACAAAACCAATTTATGCATTGCAGATGGCATTACTAGAAAAAGTTATGTTTTTGTTAGTTTTCTTGCAGATTTTTTTTTAATAAATCTAAAATAAAAAATTGCTACAATTATGACCTACTAATTAACTTTGGAGGAATTGATGTTCGAGGAATGTATATAAGATTCACCACAGCTGGACATCCATCATTTTTTATGGGGTGCTTGTTAAGTGAATGTGGGGACCCCAGTAATGGGACAGACCACAATAGAAAAGTGCTGCTACATTGATTTTCTTTTCAGATGTATCTTTATCAGCTTCCAAAAAAAGGGAGTACACAAGACACAACACCAGACCAGCTCAGTTAATCCGTGGGTCAAGGTGAACATTTATGCTAAATGGATTCCCTAAAGCTGCTCTTGACATAATGCATTCACGAGCCAAAAAAAGACCTTGAACTACTATCAAGTGGGAAAAGGAACAACTCAACAATGAAAATGCTTTGTGATTTTGTAACAACATGTCCCAACATTACCGGAACAATCTGGAGTTTACAAAGCCAAACACACAGCAGGGCAACAAAATGCACATGTGATTTTCTGAATCAAAATGTCTGGAACAAACTTGCAGTTCTTATTTAAACATGTGGATTGTGTCATTAATTGTAGTGTTTGTACTTTTGTGTTTGCATCAACGTACGTATTTATATGTGCATGTGTGTCAGTAGTTCAAGTCTAAAAGTCAGAAATGAGCCCAGAGACTAATGTGCTCTGAAAGAAATTGACACACACACACAATCTAGAAAATAATAACAGGGGAGACACTAAATATCACACAAGGTATTTTGGCATGTTAGGTGCTTGTGAGAATTAAACCACACAGCCGTACTCAGCTCAGCTGCATTTTGTTGATTCTTTATTTTCTTAAATTATTAAACAAATCTAAAAACCCAACAAGAGCACACATTTCATCTCTGCTGTGCCTCCTTGTGAATGTTCAGGGATAGATATGGCAATTTCCTAATGAAGATATTATTTCATTTCCACATTAAAGGTGGGAAATAGTAATTACTCTAAATTATACATCATTATCCTGGCAGGATAATTGTCAGTGTGCTTGGGTTAGAAGGCTTGCATAATTTTTTTACCTCCAGGCGGAAACCCAGAGGTTGGAGAAGCTTGTGCATCAGATCAAGGTTGAGGGTAACGCTGTCAATAAGTGCACAAGTGAGCTTTCCTTCAAGGCTAATGCTTTGTTGTCTATGCTAATGTTTGCTCTCATCATATCCCCAAAAATGGTTTTGATAGATCTTTTCCACTAACAGTCTTTCACACAGCTCACTCAATACACATCCAAAGGTCTGACAGCCTCAAGCAGGTTAAAAATACATGAGCACTGGTTTGCAGCTTTCAGCTGTCAAGTACGCTGTTGAGGGTATTCCCATTCCTTCTGAATGCATCTTTAGTTTTGTGTAGAAACACTTTAAAGTTGCTCTCCTTGAACAACACAACCTGTATTTTAGAGCTCTTTCCAGCTTGAAACACAACAGAAACAGATGGTTTTGTGGAAAAAGAGAACATATCTGTGCTGAAGAGCTGAGGTGGGTTCTCTCTGGTGATTTTCTTGAGCCAAAACTTTGAGAGTTTGACGACTGAGTGAGCGTTCAAAAACAAACAAAAGACTGAGAAAAATTACATTCTCTGGACCATTGACGATTGCATTTCAGAGCCTTGACTCCTTCAGAAAACTCATTCATGTATATTTATTATGCTCTTTGCATTTCTTGGGGAAACCTGAATATAGAATGACCCGATTCTATCAAAACAGACCCTTTTAAATCCCGCAGCATGGTTTATCATGCCACTAATGTGTATGAAACGGCAAGTGCATTGACAGAAAAAAGACTCTTATCAATGCATTAATTACCTTAATTACCCTAGCTAATGACCCCATTAGCATAACAGTGTATGATGAATTTATCATGGTGGGGATGGCAGGACATTAAGCAGCTCAAGTGGCTGTTCAGTCAAAGCTTCACATATCAGCACATTAATGTTCATGTTTTATTGAATATACCTGGAGCAGCTATGTCTTTTGTCCAGATTAAGGATGTAATAATTGTAATGAATGCAAATGATTTTTCCCTTTTGCAGTGTTTTTAAATTTTTCTTCTGATTAACTTTCATAATTTTCTTTTAAGCAAACAAGTGGAAACCCCGGTAGTAATATCAGAAATCTCCGTCTGGTTGTTGCTTGCATATTTCAACAACCATTCATCCTATCGCCTTAAAGTGTCGGATTTAGTGGGAGCTGGGGATACTACTTTCAATATGAATAAACTTTGAAAACACTCAAATAACTGCTGGACCCCCTTACAGTTTCAGAAAGAAACGTTCGTCCAGGATTACCACAGGCCAAGCAACAGCCCTTTTTAAACGGGGAGATTTAGAATGGCCACTGCATTAGTACTAACGCCGGGAACACACCGGACGCGGAAGCGACGCCGAAGCGTGGCGGAAGCGCTAATCCCTTGCGCGCCGGCGCTTGGTTGAACACACCGGAGGCGTAAGCGACGCCGAGGCGTGGCGTTAATCCCTTGAGCGGCTGGCGCTTGTTCACATCGGACTCGCATTTCCCCATGCCGGTCACCCTGCCGATTCTGCTCCGTGATCACATATACAGCCCAGTCTCTATCTCTCTTTTAACCTATATGACATGTGTGGCTGTAGTGGATGGGCAGAGGGGGACATATAATAATGTGATTGGTAAAAGTGGTCAAAATAAAACTCCAAGACAACAGAAGGTGAATACAAAGTATGGGATGCATATTTGATAATTTATATAATATAAAATATGTCGTCAATATCGTTTAAAATCATTTTTCAGTGTGTTTCCTGGTGCTTGACGCTAGCGTCAAGCGGAAAAAATAGACTCGACGCCGAAACGATCGCTTCACGGCGCTAGGCCGCCGCGGCGCAACGCTACGCTTCAGCGCCCGGTGTGTTCAGCACAACGATTTAACATGGGAGTGGATGGGAGCTAGAGGCTTGACGCTGCGCTTCCGCCACGCTTCGGCGTCGCTTCCGCGTCCGGTGTGTTCCCGGCGTTAGACTGCTTTCCAGGAGATGCTGTATGTACATGTGAACCAGTTTCTAAACATTCTAAAGATACAATTTGGTAAGCAGATCTTTTTGTCTGTATCTGCCTAACACTAGCTTTGTCACCAGCTGTGTGTGTCTGTTGTTTGGTTGAGTACAGTGGGTTTTAAGAGCTTTTTTGCTGATATCCACTGACTATAGCAGCTAAAAATAACTCTGTGACAGTGGACACTGGTAAAGCTGCAGACCTTTAAAGCAAAACAGAAGGCTGGGAGACTATAAATCTCCACAGGACTGAGGGACTCAGCAGAATCAGGTGATAAAGGTGTCGTTACAACTGACCTTGTGAGGACCACACACTATTTATATAGATGGACAACGCGCCTATACATCCTCCCATTAGTCAGAAAAGAAGCTGAAATCTCTCAAACAAAATGTCAATCATGACATTTCACCAGGTTTTACAGTGTCAAACTCACCAGAGAACTAGGGGTTTATTATGTATATTATATAACATCAGCTACCAGTGGGCAATGGAGATGGTTTAGTTCAAAGCATTTGGCTTTTTCATCCATATTTATATTTATATTTTCAATGTAGTGATCAGTTGTTTTTATTCAAATATTTACTACAGCAGCTTTAAAATTTGCTTTGCAATCACATAGTTTGATGCTCATAATTGTTTTGTAAAAAATTATGACTTTTTGGTGGCCTCTAAAGTGCATTAGCTTGCCTGGAAATGATAAGTTTTCAAGTCAGGATGGGATTTAACCTCCCAGTTATCACACTTAGTCTAAGCTTGTTCTTTCCAGGTATGTGGCCATCAACCACTGGATCCCACAACTGACTTAAATTGGCCTGCCAAGCTAAAGCTGTAAGCATTAATTATGTGTGACATTGATTAAGAGGGAGAGAGCGCAAGGTAGGAGGTGAAAAGTAAAGGGATCACAGAATGAAAAGGAAGGAGAATGTAGACAGGTGGATGAAGAGGAAGATGAGAGCGAGAAGAAAAGAGATGTGGAGAGGCAGAGACTGAAATGAGAGTGAATGATGCGAGCAGAGAGATGGCAGTCATCCACCAGCCATGTCATGACTCCTCAGTATCAGCTGATTGACCTACACATGTACATTTACTTCAGTAGGAGACACGCACACAAACACACGCACAGTTCTTTTGGCAGCTACAAAGACAAACTAATTGACGTGACAGCGTCTCTCTCCCTGACTTTCTCTGTCTCTTTCTCTCTTTATATATATCACACACACACACACACCCAAACACAGTCAGCTAGTGCAGTTTAATTTGGAGTGAATGGTTGATATGAGTGGCGGGTGATCTTTCCCAATTACAGAGCTGGTAAACCGAGGAATGAGAATCTACTCCCTGATTGGTTGAGCTGTGAGAGCAGCTATCAGTCAGTTATTGAGACAGTCCAGTCTGACCACTTTTAATTAACTGCTAGGTTTGATTCACTGTGTACTTCTAGTCCTGTATGTTTCAGTTAAGGTATATTGGGGGAAAGTATTTGGGTATTAAAAAGGGTTTGTGATGTAATATGTCTGTAACTTTTTATTTATGATGAAATGTAAACCCATCAATTTGACTAATAATAGTCTACAATAAAAAGTTTGCTTTGCTGTTGCATTGTGGGAATTTCTTTACTTAACTCCATCTTGAGTCCACCAACTGTATTGTTAGGGCAGTGCTGCTTTGCTAAAACATTGTTTTAGAACAAAGATTCTGTCCAAAGCTAAATTATCTCCCTACAAATCTCCTGATTATCTCTGTATTGCCCACGATGACCTTTAGCATATCAAAGAAATACCAAATATCAGATCACTGTAAATTTTTATACTTTTGCCAATTCTGATTCTATTGTTTCAGTCTGCATCAAAGCTCATCATTTCAATCACATCATATGGGCTCATCGCATGGGGACATACCTTGTCCATCTGGTGCATGACAGGGAGAGGCGGTGGACTAGTGGCAGAAACTTGGACTATGGGCAGCAAGGTCTCTGGTTCGTCTACCCACGGAGAAACAACAAAAGACGAACCTGGATTGATCTGCCCAAAAATCCAAGAGGATTCACCCTACCCTGTCTAGTGCCCCTGAGCAAGGCACCTTACTCCCTCAACATCTGCTCCCCGGGCGCTGTACATGGTTGCTCACTGCTCTGTGTGTCCTGCACCAGAGGGATTAAATGCAGAGGATAAATTGACCTACCCGTGCATGAGTGTGTCTATGCATGTCTGTGCATGTGTTTGGTTTAAATAAACATATCTTAATCTATCTTAATCTTAATCTATGGTAAAGTCACCATTATGCATGAACTTTGTCGGGTCGCTGTATTTTGGGATGGTTATAAATGCAGATCTTCCTTAGTTACAGCTCAGAGACTTCTGGGTAATGACAAAAGGAGGAAGCACCCTTAGTTTCCTTGGAAAGGCAGGAATCTAACTTTTCCGACACAATTTAAATCTAGTCTCCATCAGAAATGGATAAAAACTCATACTGTATTTGATTTGAACATTTGTGTGTGTTGCATTGATGTTCTGGTTTTTCAGGAGTAACCGACTTAAAATAACATTTATACAAATCACATATTACCGTATGGTAGATGTTGTTTCTCAATTCAGAGGCCATATCCTTCTAGGTGTCACAGCAGTGCGACTATTCCCATTTCTAAGTCTCCTTCAAATGTTCCAAACAACTGCCTGAGAAAGGAAGGCTCCAATTGGTGGATTGGTTCTAGCCCAATCTAGCCCAGGATTCATTCAAAGAGATAATGGCCCCTTCCAACAAGTAGACGCCTAATGCTTGAGGGACACACCAAGGGGCATTAAAATCTTCTTGTCTTGTTTAACTTCTGCTATAATGGCGGGATGAGCTGGTGACACAGATCATGGAAAACCTCTGTAAGCCAGACTGTCTCATTTGAACTTGGACCACTGGTGTAACAACTACTAACAAGTCACACAGTGGCTACTGAAGCCTGAGGACATTTTCTTTCAATGCCAAAATGTTACAATGAAGGACCCACTTCTGGTTTATTTAACACAGCAGCATTTTTTAATTTTGAGAGTGTGACCAACACTGAATATGAGCATGCCTGCTCTATTCTAGACTCCACTGTTCAGTCAGTTCCCTCAATGGCAGGAAGTTGGATTCCAGTTGTATAACTTCATGAAAAATCTATTTACTCTGCCTCCACAACAACCCTCCACTGATTACATGACAGAAATCTATTTCGGTAATTGCGAGGGACAAATCAGCTCCTGAGCCAGGCCAAACAGTGTGTGAGAAGCACCAAAAAAGCACATTGATGCAATAAAATTAAGAGTGGTGTTGTGTCAGGAGGTCATGGTAAGATTAGCATTACCTTGACATAGGTTAAAGAAAAGGAAAGGTTGCATATAACTTAATTAATCACTGTCGCGGCTGGTGGAAGCAGCACAGACAGGCTAGGGCAGTGAAGGAACTTCAATATTGGACAAGCAGCTACAGACAACAGGCTACTGCACACAGGAGGCAGACAGTGGGGAGATGCAGAGAGACACAGGCAGACAATCTGACGGTGGAAAAAGGACTTGTGTGAAGAAAATGTGTAAACATGTGAATAGCAAGGACAAACGTGTGAGGGCATCTGGTGGGCGGATGGACTGTGAAGACTGTAATGGAGGAAACAAGCAATACAAATCTGTGATAAATCATGGCCAACAGGTGTATCCTGGGTCTGACTAAATGTTGAAATCATATACTGCATATAAAGATGGCTCACGTGACAAATTACCACCTGGTGGCTGGCTGCAGTATAGGTCATAAATCCTCCATGTTAACAGAGGGGACATGCACCAACAAGAAAGTGTCCTATACTGTTCAGTCCTAGGGTGAGATGGCTACATTTCTTTTCAAGATATTTGGGCTTCATTTCTGGATAGCAGTAGAAGGTGGAGATGTGACATCCTTCTTTATTTACAGTCTACAGATGAAATGCAGGATCCCCTGCTCTCACTTCTATGTACGCTTTGTGCTTTTTTAAACCAATCCTTTCATGTTGGGACTACAGCGCTCTTTCAGATCGATGTTGTAAAACCTGAGGGAGCGCAGCCACACAGAGCTGATTCATGGATGTGGATTGAATGGAGAAGCAGAAGAGAACAGACTGAAGAGAACTTAGTGGCCTCGCAATGTAGCATTTTGAGCGTGCTCCGTTGTGCCAAAGCTGTGCAGCCTCTCATTTACATGTGTGTTAGTGGCTGTTGTAGAGTATAAATTGTCAATTTTTTCTGGGTCAAGTATATTTGACTGATATTAATGAGTGTGTGTAATTTGATGCAGATCCATATCAAAGGCTGGATCAAATGAATTCAAGTGTGGTTTAATGGGCCTTAGCGGAGTTTCTATGATCACATACAAACCCATTTTAACGCCGTCAATTTTTTTTATCGCGAGATTCACGCAGAGCGGCCAACCCTCAAGCTTTCGCCATTTGACACACGCTTTTGCATGTTGTTGGTTGACTAAGTTACAATAATTTTTTAAAACATCGTATCAGGCCGTCATGAAGTACAAGGAGAAGGCGAATGTGTGTGTGTCTGCGTTTGTGGTTCCAGATAGCGTACCGAAGCCCTGCCCTCCGCCCCCTCGCTCAGGGAGACACTGTGAGATCAGAGCTCGTTTACGTGAAGCAGCCGCTCAGTGACTGTCTGCTTCTTAACTATGGAAACAGTGAAAACACAGAGTTTCTCTGGTCTCAGCTGATCAGAGATCAGCGCTTCAGCTTCTTGATCAGAGCAGAAGCTGCAGTTGGTTTCTATCGAGCTTCAGTATCTGCGTTCGCCTCCAGTCTGACCTGCTCTCGCTTTTGTGTTTTAATATTTCGCCAACTAAAATATATATTTTTAAGCTATTAGGCTGCAGCTATATGTTTTTATTTATTTCAAAATAGTGTACTTCTTATTTCATACATTTTCCACAAATATGGGGAGGACTCAAATAGCCCTACACAGTTCTGTGTTTAATTTGTTTCAAAGTAGGCCGACACAGAAAATATTAAGCCATGGTTTAACTGCACTTTAGGCTGAGTCCTTTACCTGAAATGTGCACCTTATAATTTTATTTTGTATCCGCCCTGTTTGGCAATGTTGTTTTTCAATAAAATAAAACATTTGCATAAAGCAAGCCAATCCACTTGTCCATGTTGATAGAGCATTATTATGGAGAAAAAATGTATGAAGGGACATTAAGAATAGATACAAATTTGAGTTAACTATGACATAAATGTGATCAATCGTGATTCAAATATTTTAATCGTTTGACAGCACTAATAAATAATCACATTTTAAGTTAGTTAGTTAGTTAAAACATTTTTTTTTACCTGGCAACAACAAGTACTTGACATCGTTACCCTGAAAATGAGGACTTGGACACTGCAGGGACAAACATCTGCCTGTAGACACTGTGTGCTTTTAGCAATGTGACTTCCTAAGAATGTGACTTACTATTTCACACCCGTTTCAACACTTTGAAACAGAAAGCTCAAGACATCCATTTTTTTTCTTCTTCCTGTAAATCAGAAACTGAGTCAGAAACTGTATATGAGTAGCTGCAGCCTGTCCTCATAATACCATGCTGAACACATTCAGATGACAAGGTGAAGGTCATACTGGAGATGTTACCAGACATGAACCTGTCTTCAAACTGAAACCAGACACCTCAGTAATAATCAGCACATTCGTGTGTCACGTTGCCTCAGAGACGTCTTGCTCCCAGTGGCAGGTCATGACAATGTTTCCTGGTGCTCGCTCTTTCTGTTTCTCTCTCTCTCTTTCCCTGGATGGGCCGCTCCCTGACAAACTAGGACAAGGACATACAGTGGCAGTGCTTTTTAGTGTCCCTAGACTTAGACAGATGCACACACGCACACATGCTCGCCTGAAGGTGACTGTGGGAGATGAGAGAAACCAGTCATTTTGCTACAGTTACCTCCTGTTTTATCAGATAAGTACAGGCCATCCAGATGGCTCAGCAGGCAAGGACGCATGAGACGCTCCTTCGGTGTGTATTGTCATAATCTGAACATTTCCTTAAAGGTAGCAGAGCGGTGCAGCTTTGCTAAGACTGTGGGACAGAACTCATAGTGAGACAGAGGAGCGCAGACTTGTTTTTAATGAGTCACAGGAAAGATAGACAGTTTGGTGTGCGAGCTGAAGAGAGCCCACTGAGATGGGATGGGGGGGACATCCAGATACTTCACATGCTGCATATCTTCAAATCCCAGCTCAGACGGTGAGTTACAGCATGCAGCCTGGGGTGGTGCATTTACATGGGGCACAGGTTGGTTTTATCATTTCTTAGCTTGAAAAGTAACTTTGATATTTGAATTTCAAATAAATTCAGTGCCAAAATAGAGCCAATCATCATGATACCATTTGTGAAAATATTTTTTAGATGAAAGGAGACACAAAGCACTTTTGCCCTGTTACTCCCATCTCTGTAGAAAGGCACTTTTATTAGCAAAACATACAACTCCATCATTCCAGCTTCTCTGCAGTTAACAGAGAAGAGGACAACAATCAGAAATTTTAACAACTACAGACTAACATCACCCTATACACCACATGTAAATTCAGTAGATATTTATTTGGATCGGAGCCAAGATGCACACTCATAAATATGAATCCCCTGAACATGTCAGAATTCTCATCATGATCAATGAATTATTCTCTAAGGAATGAGCTACAATGTCTTAAAACATCCAGTCTCAAAATTCTGGATCCGCCCATTAATGCAGACCTGCTCTATATATAATAGGTTCTTCCTTGTGTGATGCCCCATGCGCCGCTCCACAACATTTTATGCAAATCATTTCGAGTAGTCTTTGCATAATCCTGGTAACAAACAAACAAATGCAGATGAAAACATGACCATCTTGGCAGCGGTAATAACTATTAAGTGGCCCACCCCCTTCTACATTTGATTGGTCGGTGTGAGAGAAGTGACATTGATGAGCGCGAAGTTATTCTGAAAGATGCACTTTTTCATCCAAACGCACTATGGACAGGAAAATGTACACCAAGGGTGTTTTTGTGCCTATAGGAAGATGAGCACTGCATGCTGATCTTCATAGGGTTCATATAGAAAATAGATGCTGCCAGTGCAAAAACAGATGCCTGTGGACACAAGCCGTGATGCTCTTTGTAGTTTGCCTCAATAGAAGAGAAAGAGAGGAGGAAGCAGTGGATAGCTCAACATGCTAACAAGACAGTAAGTTGACAGGAGGTATGAAACAGTGGCCACACTGCAGACTCATGTATTTTCCTGAACTTCTCAAACTTCTTGCAGGATTTGCAGAGAGAACCCTACAGAAAGGAAAATATAATAATGTGATGACAAAATAGCAGAACGGAGTTGCACAGCGTGGGTGTTAGGTTACATGGTAAACGTAAAATATATGTAAAGTCAATGAATACGATCTGAAAGTCGTCCTTGCTACAGTAACGCACATGAATACAAGGTAAGTCCTCCTCGGCAGACACATTGACCAAGATGATCAGTAAAAAAACTTAAACTGATTTTAAATGATAAGTCACAGTGTCACATTCCTGATACTGCTCCCTCTCGAAGCTTGGCAGGAAAGAACTTTTTGAGGAACTCTCAACGTTGCCACAAACATCTGTGAAGCTGCTGCAATGCCAGTTTGACCAGTACACTATGGTATAAGGGAAAGTAAAGTGTAGGCAGAGACATAACATAAGTCAAACATGTTACTGTGACAAATTCAAAGCTTTGTGGAATTAATCCAATATGATACTGTTCTATTGTAACAGTGATGTACACTATTAATGAATTTCCATTTTTGTATCAGTAATATTGCCATACACTATCCCGCACTGCAGGTTTCTCGATTTGTTTTAGTTTTGAATCCATCCATTATCCGTGCAGCTCAACCTGTGAGGTTAAACACTAATGCATGTGCATTTCAAATGTTTTGTAAATTTGAGGTTTGAAGTTTTTTCTCTCCACAGTTGCCAGAGTGCTGCTCAATGTGGGAACTGTTTCTCTATAATTGTCAAGGCCTCGACCTTCTATGTAAAGTGCCTTGAGATAATGTATGTTGTGATTTGGGGCTATACATTTAAATAAAAACTAATTGGAATTGCCCGAGTTGCCAGAACTCCTTTACCCAGAATAACCATTTTAGCCTTTCACAGACTAGTTCTTATATATGATGAAGTGCTCTTTTTTTGTTAAATAAATATTTTGAGCTGCAAATGATACTTTTATTTGATTAAATACATCAGTAGGGGATTTAAAATCAAATTTCTTACTTAATTTATAAAATGTTTTGGACTTTGAAGGACCATTATTTAACCCCTAAACAACCACATAGTCTTCTCCTGCTCATTGGCTGTCTCTCACACATGTTTGAACCGCTGGCTCAGACAGCCACCTGTGCAAATGGTTTAATCACCTTAGCCCCGCCTCCCAGCACTACTTTCTAAATTTGTTTTGTGATTTCCAGTGACAGCCACTGCAGCCAAAACGTAGGGGTAAAGTTACTCTTTGAATGTTGTTTTGATGCTTTCATAACAACAATTGTTGTTCACATGTGCCATACTTTGGCCTAATTTCTCATCAGGCGAGGAAGTGGCCATAAGCACTTTGGGCATGTTAGGGCAAATCTCCTCTGGCTGATGCATATACGAGTAACTGTCCGTATTCCGGTTGGAGGTTGAGATTGAGTGCGAGAGGACTTTCACAACATCTATCACCTTCCCTCCCGTATCTTGGTGGTGGATGACATCTGCAGCACACAGGTAGTGCTTTTGCCTGTTGACTATCTGCACTGCAAATGGCAAGTCTGTGCTCTGTTTACAGCTGCAGATATCTCCCATGTTACCCTCCTCCTGTCAGTGCCTCTGCATTAGTATTCCTGCCTGCTCTTTCAGCCCGACCACCTCCCCAGCATCCACCCGCAGGCTCCGGCTGGTGGTTTAAGATATTTGTTCATCACTCCATAATATCTTTATGTAAACATATCTGCGGAAAGTGATGAGGTCGCCAAACTCAAACTATGCTCTGCTGTTGTAATAAACATTTCCAACATGGGTGGTCGGCCTGAGCTGCAGCTTCATTCACTGACATTAGACAAAGTGTTGCACTGGCACCAGAGCTTTTTCGATTGTGACTGACTTTCAAGGTAGAAGGGAGAGCGGGGAGATGATGAATGTCTGTATCACTCACATCCTCCCTGATGTAAGGCCTCATAAAAAAATACTGTCTAACACACAAACACACAGCACACATACAAATATGACAAGCAATGCTCTCACAGGCACATTGGCCCTGATAGGTAATTGCAATTACTTAATTATGATCTCATTAAGATAGAAGAAAGTTAAGAGCCATCAGTGAGAGCTTTGAAAGAGAGAGAGGGAAAGATGCTGACAGTGAGACACGGAGGGATAGAGAAAATAAAAATAGATCTATTTATTATGTAGAATTCACATGGTGGCATGAGAAAAATCACAAGCTATCTGTCAACTCAACAAGAATGACGCATTTTGTTAGGCTCTCTAGAAAACCCCGATGGATACTGTCATACATTTATGTTCTATCAATTTACCTACTCACTAGAATGTGTATTTTGTTAAAAGCTTTAAATAATATGAATGACTGTGGCGACAAAATTTTATTCAATTCTGCACTTATGAGGAACATTACCAGAAGATGTGCAAATAGAGCTTTGACTAGGTACATCTGCATTTGTAATCACAGTCTTGTTCCCCACCTGAAAGGCCGTCCCATGGTGGCTTGATGAAGTCTTGAGCTCATGTGAATTGGTTGAATAAAGACACACGGAACCTCTGACTTTGACGACACACCTTCATTGACGTGCTGACAATCATATGGTTTTATTCTATAGGGTTGTGCATCTCTCCCTGTGATAAGCCATTGTGTATCAAGATGCATGAGCCATGATTCAGAGAAGATTTGTGTTAAAGTGGAATTATTTCCTGCGAAATTATGCAATCTGATATTATTCTTTGTTTAATGACCTATAAGTCATTGCTTACATTTAAATAAATATTTAGCTACAAACAGACCTGTGTGTACATATGAATGTAACTTTTCTGAACTACGTGTCATTGTGTTTACTACTTGAATAGTCACAAACAGACAAAATACTTTAGGCCTATGCATAAACCCACATTTCTTCTTATAAAATCCAGATCTCTTCCAAACTTTACATTTTTGATTGAACATTGCATTGCAAATCATGTAGGCCGTAGAATAAGTTGCTTTGGATTTTAACTGGCTGACACAGGTACGCTAATATTGTTGTGGCGAGTCATATAAGAAGAGAATCTTGCTTCAACCTTCGAACTTGGTTTGAAGATGTGGTATGTGAATGTAGGGCCATAGCTGCAAAAAAGTTACCAGTTCATAGTACATTAAGACTGTTCAAGGAGAATACATATTGATATAGTCACAATTCTAAAGTGATTCAAATTCTAACAGTGAATTGTTACACTGTAACAACTGTCCCTTACAAATGTTCCTCTTCTTTGCGCCCTGTAGGTAATGAAATCTAGGTTTCACTAGTCAACATATACTCGATCCACCCATCATGCTCTCACCCTTTCAATTTGATTCAACCATTCAGCCTTCTGCTCATCTTTATCCACGTCTCTTCATCCTCCTTCCCTCTCTTCCTCCCTGTCTCATCCCTTCTTCTTCAGTTCACTGAGTCCCTCTCCGGCCACTTACCATTGAAACAGTCAGTAAGTAAACAAGAACCATAGCATGAACAAAAACATAAAAAAGCCCACAAGTTTACGGTCACTCATTATATTACACTTAACTATGTTGCCATTAATACATTTTAAAAGCTAAGCAAAGGTTACTGTGATGATTCGCAGACTCGAAAATTTGATTTGGGACATTTCCCCTAACAAATGCAGTTATGATGAAACACGTGGAGAACAACAAGAGAGACAGAGCGAGAGGCAGACGAGGAGTGTGCATTAGCAGCAGTGTGTTTTGTTTCTGCTCTCTGGCACGCAATGGGCTTTTATGGAAGGTGTCACAGTTGAAGAAGCAGGGAGTTGAATGATGTGACACACATACACACATCCATCCACCCACACAAACCATCCCACAAAACGAACGGAGCAAAATTAGACTCTCTATGTAACACAGGGCTGCTGTTGCCTGTGCCGTGATGAATATATCATCCGTCCATTTTCAAACAACATGGCGTTCCCCACACGCTATGCAGTTCTGCCCTATCACTTTCAGTTAGAAGAACATGGGGTTAGGGCAGGACTGGTGGAGAATTTAAATTCCATGCGTGAGAGAGCGAGGGAGTGAGAGGGGAGAGGATGGTGTGTGGTTGGTGAAGAGAAATATAGAAGCGGAAAGGAGAGAGATGGAGGGAAAGGGAAGAGAACTGCTATCTGTATCTGCCTGATCAGTTTCACTTACGTTTAACAGGAGCTGCGGTGCATGGGGAATAGTTTGTGTTGCGAGAGAGCGAGAGAGAGAGGAGAGGGAGCGAGAGCGAGAGCGAGAGAGAGAGAGAGAGAGAGACTAAAGTAATTGTTAATGTTAGTGAAAAATCAGGGCCCCTTATGACCCCTGATTGAACATAATCCTATGTACGGCCCTGCTTAAAGCACTGAAAGATTTTTTTTATCTTTTACAAAATCTAAAATGTTTCATCCAAATCACTGTACACTCATCTCCTGACTGATGATACTGGACGAGAAGAGGACATCAAAACAGTCACAGTGTGTGTTTGTGTGTGTGTTTGTGTGTGTGTGTTAGAGTTAAAATGAAAATCTGCGCTTAACATTTATTAATATCCTCCCACCATAAGTTCAGAACTTGTCAGGTTGCACTTTTTACCCTTAAGTGCTTCATGAAGGATACAAATTGAGCAGAGTACTGATATAACAGCGATCTGAGGGAATTAATTATGCTAATGATCAACTCTTTACATCAGGCAACTACTTGTGTGCAGGCGGCAACGATCAAGTTCCAGCAATCAAAAACTAATGTATGCAATTCTCCAATGTGGCACACTTGTACTTAAGTGAATTCTTAATTTAAAAAGCTTAGGGTGAGCATATGGAGATGTTTTTCATGAGGCTCAGTGAAGGAGTGCACACTGTGTACTTGAGCACTCTCAAACTCCGTACTGCAGAGGGGGACTTTAGAGTTGGAGCTGCAGACTAGTAACTGGAAAGTAGTTGTGGGTCCTCGACGGAAATAAGGGAAAATTTGTCGCCAGACTGCGATAGTAGAAACAATAGATATTTTTAAGGAGTAAGAACACAATCCAAGTTGTGTATGTGACATGTTACAGCCAGGCCAGCTCATGGGCCTGAACAAAGGAGGGAGATGTGAAAGTGAATGGCTGCAGTGATCAATGTGTAGTGCATGTTGCCAGTGAAAACAAGGACAACCAACACAAAGAGGAGACAGCATGGATTGGTCCCCCAAACAGCTGATCCATGCAAGACATGAATACTTTATATACTGTATGTATCTATATTTAACATAATAAAACATGGGGGGGGGGTTCTTATTCGTTTAGTTTATATGCAGGTGGCAACCAATGTCAAGATGCATTCCCACCATCTACTGTGTGTTTCAATATCCTACTCCTTCTTCTTCCCCATTCGGTGTTCGGCAAAAACAAATTAAATTACCCATTGATTGTGTCTCCACATTAAATGCACCACATACTCATATATATCGAAGACATACTCAGAAGACATGTCATTCAGTTGAAGCAGCAGGCATGAGTCAGCACAGAGTTAGCACAAAGGATTAATCAGTCTTATCTAAATATTAGGAGGTGGTTTGTCCCGATGAGCAGTCGGTACTGCTGAGGTTACCCAGGGGATGCGAACAAACCATTGGAGAAGAAGAGCAGCCACTAAAAGTCTGAGTGGATATTTTGGAAAATTCCCCAGCACGGTGTCCCTGCCACCGATACACTGAAATCTGCACCTGCAGTGATGGATGGGTGCTTTGCCCCAAGCACACACTCTGCTGTTTAATAAAGTGGCCAAGGGCTGGTGTGAGACAGCTGTTAACCACAGCAAACCCACACTTGTATAGACACACACACTTCCACCCTAAGTGCTGATCATCCACCATGTCACTCGGCAAGAAAAACACACACACACACACACACACACACACACACACACACACACACACACACACACACACACACACACACACACACACACATCATGAATTTACAACATCAGCATGCATTCACACTAGTCATGCCAAGACACAGTTTAAATGACTCTTAAGTGAGGGAGGAAGGCACCTGACATGCTGACAGCAGGAACATTAATGCACATGCACACACACACTCAGCCCCACAGTGACAAGCTGCCTCACTGTCACAGCAGCGCTTTATACACACACACGTACATACACACACTGTACACACATTTATATACACGTATAGAGTCATGGAAAAGTACACAAATGCCTGACATGCTTCATGAAGAGTATTCATGCAAGGTGGCAGGCCACCCTGCATGTGGTCACACAACACGCTGAGTTCACATACACACGTCCTGTCAAACATACACACACATACACAAGGTTTTACCAGGCACATACACTCTCGGCTTGCATGCATCAAGTTGACAAGACCGACACAAACACAGCAAAAATATCAAAATAATCATAGACATGAAGGACCTTGCGAATTAACACACATAATGCATTTTAACACACTCTGCAGACCTGTGTGTGTGTGTGTGCTCATGTGTGAGATCACCTGAAACTTGCCTTTCTTGCTGACAAGGAAAAGTAGGCCAGCGAATGACAAGCTCCACTTTTCATTGCTGTTACTTCAGAAAATGGTCTGCTGGGACACACACACACACACACACACGTACACACGTCTTCACATTCCGACGTGCGTTTTGACCTTGATATATTTCAATTAAATCATTCCCTCACGTATTTGTACGAGCATCAAGCTACAAACCGGAGCCGACCCTCTACTCATTCACTTGTAATTACCTCCGTCCACGTTTTCAAACACATGCACACTTGCAGCTGTCAGGTTATTTAAGACTTCTGATGTCAATGTCTCTACTGTTTCTCCAGGGTGACATTCATGCTGTTTTCATACCATGACTTTTTTTTTCATGTAATACAATAAGTGCAGTAAAGAAGATTGTTATGGAATTTCCGTGGACACTGTCTCCTGTCCTCTCTCTGGGGCAAAGTGCAGCTGGTTGTCGTGCTTGGGGAAGTGCGAGAGCATGGCAAAGGTCAAAGGCTTCACTCCCTGGACACCAGAGATATGAGACTGCATCAGCAGGCAATATTGTCCCCACAACTAGAAAATACATTTGATTGTTTAGGAACTAGCACACCCATAGATTCAATGATCTGTAGGGGTTTAAATTGTGACTGCAGGAAAGCAGAGCTCATAATATGAGAGGACATCATGCACAGTTTATCACATTGATAAATTTTCTCCTTGACTAAGCTTCAATAAATATTTCCGCATGAGACGTCAAAGGGCAACTGAACGCTTTCTTCACTGAGGAATTGACCATTGATCTGCAGATTTTCCACAACAGTTATCAAGAAGGAGTTATGTAACATACCAAGTCTATCAGGCCTTGTGTAATATTTGTTTAATTCAATAACTGTTCATATTAAATTAACGTATTCGTTTTTAAATATCTATTTCATGCACCAGAACACAGAAAATAAATCCACTGAATCTGGAAACCTGATTATATGCCACCCAGTCTAAGCAGCATAATGAGGAAACACTACTCATTATAAAGTTTAAAGTTGTTTCTGAAACATTCATCCTCTTCACCTCCCGATAGCCATCAGTAAATAACGTTGTCTGAACATGACCAATCACTTCATCTGGACCAAATGACATGATTGGCTGACATACCTGTCCGTCACTCACCGACCTGCCTTTACGCTGCCTGCCCGTCTTCTCACTGCTCATGACCCTATGCTCAAGTCTGTGTCTAGCAGTTGTCAGTGCACTTCAATGTGAGTCGGGGGTGTAGCTTTGAAGAGTGGGACCAGCACCGTGCAGCTCGATTGGCATTCGCCAGAGAACACCAGAATTGGCAGCTCTGCCACTGGCGCCCTGTTCTCTTCACAGATGAGAGCAGGTTCCCACTGAGCACATGTGACAGGCGCCTGGAGACACTGTGGTGAACGTCATGCTATCAAATTTAGGGAGCGCACTTAAGACCTTTTGATGACATACATATGTCCTGTCATCAACACTTATGTGGGCTGCAGCTATACCAACATTGATTAGTTTGATGATGTGTGTGGTTCTGGCAGAGTAGTTGTTTTTCCATTTGGATGGAGAAAATGTATGAACTGGTTTATTTGTTTCATGCCCCTACCAGTTTAAAAGTATGAATTATAAAGAAAAATGTTTTCACACTGCAAATGAAGCAGGACCCTCCTTCAACCTGTCCCACATCCAGAAAAGTGCCTGAAACTGCTCAGATAAGAACAGATTGCCTTTTACAACATCCCTGCAGAATCCTCCCTCATAACTCCCATCTCCAAGTATCTCACAAGTGTTAATTGCACTGATCCTGTGACTGAACGGTTACATGTTCAAGATTAATAAATGGCCAATGGTCTAACTAGAAGACTTGTTGACATAGTTGGTTCCCCTATGCCGTCAACCAGAGCTCTGTTGTCAGACTGTGACCAAACACTAAGTTAAAACAGCACCTCCCTTCAGCCATGTGTCACTGGGACACTTTTTAAAGTATGCCAAGGGCTTTTCAACTATTTGGAATTTGCAGCCATAACACTTCTTAGCTGGAGTAAGCCCACAAGAGGCTGAGGGGTGTGTGTGTGTGTGTGTGTGTGTGTGTGTGTGTGTGTGTGTGTGTGTGTGTGTGTGTGTGTGTGTGTGTGTGTGTGTGTGTGTGTGTGTGTGTGTGTGTGTGTGTGTGTGTGTGTGTGTGTGTGTGTGTGTGTGTGTGTGTGTGTGTGTGTGTGTGTGTGTGTGTGTGTGTGTGTGTGTGTGTGTGTGTGTGTGTGTGTGTGTGTGTGTGTGTGTGTGTGTGTGTGTGTGTGTGTGTGTGTGTGTGTGTGTGTGTGTGTGAACCCTTTAAAAATAAAGCCATAATATAACAAGGAAAAAAGTTAACCTAACTTTACAAACATAAAGTACTTGTTTAAGGCAATGTGTCAACTTGTCAAGAAGTAAATCTAGGAGTACTCTTGCAAGCACAGGATCTCCCTGCTGTTGATTTCCTAAATATTTTAAATATTTTCTTTATTCTTGTAATATTGTGATTTTATCTTCTAATATTAAACGTTTTTTTTTGTTAAATAACAATGTTATCCTCCTAATATATAGTTTTTTCTCATAAAATTATGACCATCACTAGATTTTCTCTTATTCGCCTTATAACTCTCTTTTTCACATAGCATAATTATTTTACTTTAAAGTAAAACTTTATCCTTTTAATATCAAAACATTATCCTCCAAATCTCTGATATTCTTTCTTTAAAATTGCCCTAATACTCGCATTGTAATTTTCAGCAATTTTGAATTAAATACGAATCATCAGTACACACTTGCAACAATTTAACACACATACACCCAAAGAGACCTCGCACGGACACACAACAGGCAACCTTTAAAATCATGACTCCACCACCTGCAGCAGCAGCAGCAGCTGTTTGTGTGATAGAGTAGGAAGACCTCGGGCTCCTGTGAGCCATCCAGCTACACATTTAGTTTGCTCACATATACAGTGCATATGCCTCAAGAGTCCAATTAACACTGCAGCCTCACCAGGGGTGGAGTGGAATAGGGTTTATCCAGGGATCACTGCTACCACCAAACCCTATAAAGACAAAAATAGCATCACTTGCAAGTGCACAGTGCGGTTACCACAAGGACTGTTTTTATGATTGTTATTTGCAGACGTCAGATCAGATTCTGTTGGGATTTTAACTGCAACGGTAGAAAACCCCAGTATGCATGACATCACTCCATTAACAAAGCCTGTGTCAGAAATCACCCACTCATTCACTTACCGCTACTTTACTATACATCATCTTCTATGTACATGACTCCGCCGGTAATTACGTCATTGTCACAGGTTTATGACATACAACAACAATAACAACATTGGCGGTAGAGATCATAGATTTTAAATGTGGATGGTATCAACAACTATCAATAAAAATTTTGGGTAAAAATAAAAGGTGAATGATCGTCTTTAACTGTAACAATAAACTTTTTGACGCAGTTTTTTTGCTGTGATGCTCTGTTCATATTGATACTGCCTCTCACATTATCTCTCAGCGCCCCAGTGCAATGCATGATGGTATATATTGCCCTTGTTACTGACCATCGGTTGTACACCACTTTTTACAAGATCAAGGCAACATCCAATATGGTCTGTTCCCTACCTGATAAGGGAATTGCCAGTTCATCCTGACTCTGCAGGTATGCTCTTTGGTTTGTATCATACAGAAAGGTCTGATCGGCGCCGTGGAAGGCTGCTGTGTCTCTCGCTCTCCCACAGCTCTGCTCTTTTTTATATTTCTTTCTATCTTGTTGTTATTTATTTTACTTTATTTTGTATCATGCACTCCGGTAAAGCGAGCCCTATCATCACATATGATAGAGAACAACTTCTGTCCATCGGGTTGACGGTAAAAAACACTTTTTCACCGCCACCAACAACAAACAAAGGAGACTTCCCATGGCGCGGCTTACCTGCGGCACCGGTAAGACAGAGGCGACGAGGAAGGAAACGAGGGTCTCGGGCAGGCGTCCTGGTCCGGCTGAGGAAACGTGAAAACCGCCCTCCTCTACCTAGCATTCTTCTGGCTAATGTCCAGTCCCTGGACAACAAGCTGGACGAACTTCGTAGCAGGATGGATTTTCAACGGGACATTAAGTTTTGTAACGTGTTGGTTACAAAACTTAATGTCCCGGCGGAGTCCGGGATCGACCCCTCGATCCCGGACTCCGCCATTGTTCCCGAGGGGGTCTCCATTCACCGCCAGGACCGGACAACAAACTCAGGGTAAGAGTAAGGGAGGGGGTGTCTGTTTCATGGTGAATAATCTGTGGTGCTCTGATGTGAGGATTATCTCTTCAGGCTGTACTCCGGACCTGGAGCACCTCATGATCAGATGCCGACCTTATTACATCCCGAGGGAGTTTACGTCGGTCGTTATAACAGCGGTGTACATTCCGCCCAGCGCCGACACCAACCAGGCACTGGAGGAGCTGCATGCGGTGATCGACAGGACGGAGACATCACGGCCCGAGGCTGCGTTCATCGTGGCTGGGGATTTTAACAACGCTAAGATGAGGAAAGTCCTGCCGAGATACCACCAGCACATCAGCTGCCCGACGCGGGGCGCGAACACGCTGGACCATGTTTACACTCCCTTCCGGGGTGCGTATAAGGCCCTCCCCCGCCCCCCATTCGGCAAATCAGATCACGTTTCTGTTCTGCTGCTGCCTTCCTACAGGCAGAAACTCAAGCGCGAGAGACCGGTGACTCGGACCATTCAGCGGTGGACCGACCAATCAGACTCGGCTCTTCAGGACTGTTTTAGCACAACGGAGTGGTGCGTCTTCAAGGATGATGACATCAACACGTACACGGACGCGGTCATCTGCTACATCAGCAAATGCATCGATGACGTCGTACCCAGGATCACTGTGAGAACATTTCCAAACCAGAAGCCCTGGATTAATGGTGACGTCCATGCTAAACTTAAAGCACGGACTGCTGCCTACATCTCGGGGGATCTGGAGGAATACAAGAAATCCAGGTACGCGCTCCGGAGTGCTATTAGCAGTGCTAAGAGACTGTACAGGGACAAAGTGGAGTCCCATTACAAGGGCTCCAATACCAGGAACATGTGGGCCGGACTAAGAACAATCACAGACTATAAAGCAAAAACCATCAGTGCTGATGTAGTGTCTGCATCTCTCCCAGAGGATCTGAACACTTTTTATGCACGCTTTGAGTGTAACTCCCCGGCTGTGGAGATCGAAGAGGCCCAGGAGGACCGCTGCCCCCCCCGTCATCTCCAGGGCAGACGTGTGGAGATCTCTCAACCGGATCAACACGCGAAAGGCACCTGGTCCTGATGGGATCCCCGGCCGTGCTCTCAAGGTGTGTGCAGATCAGCTGGCAGATGTGTTCACAGACATCTTCAACCTGTCACTGCTCCAGTCTGTAGTCCCCGCATGTCTCAAGAAGACCATCATTGTCCCTGTTCCCAAAAAAACTAAAATCCTCTGCCTGAACGACTACCGCCCAGTAGCACTCACTTCCATCATCATGAAGTGCTTTGAGCGGCTGGTCCAACCCTTCATCACCTCCTCCCTCCCTGACTCTCTGGACCCTCTGCAGTTCGCCTACAGGTCAAATAGGTCGACTGCAGATGCCATCTCCCTCACCCTCCACACTGCCCTCTCCCACCTGGACCAGAGGGACACATATGTGAGAATGCTGTTCATCGACTACAGTTCAGCATTCAACACCATCGTGCCCCTGAAGCTCGTCACCAAGCTCAGAGACCTTGGGCTCAACATCGCCCTCCGTGAGTGGATCCTGAACTTTCTGACGGGCAGACCACAGGCGGTGCGGATCGGCAGCACCACATCCTCCACCCTGACTCTCAACACCGGGGCCCCCCAGGGTTGCGTGCTCAGTCCTCTCCTGTACTCCCTGTTCACGCATGACTGCGTGGCCACACACAGCTCCAACACCATCATTAAGTTTGCTGATGACACCACTGTCATAGGCCTGATCACCGGCGACGATGAGAAGGCCTACAGAGAGGAGGTCAGAGCCCTGTCATCTTGGTGCCAGGACAACAACCTCCATCTCAACGTCAGCAAAACTAAGGAGCTGATCGTGGACTTCAGGAAGAGTCAAGGAGTTGAACACGCCCCCCTTTCCATCAACGGGACCACGGTGGAGCGAGTCAGCAACTTCAAGTTCCTCGGGGTCAACATCACTGACGACCTCACCTGGACCCATCACACAGACTCCATCAGGAAGACTGCCAGGCAGCGGCTCTTTTTCCTCCGCAGGCTGCGGAGGCTCAACATGGACTCCAGGATCCTCTGCAACTTCTACAGGTGCACCATAGAGAGCATCCTGACTGGCTGCATCACCTCCTGGTATGGCAGCTGCACCGCCCTGAGCCGTAAAGCTCTACAGAGGGTGGTGAAGTCTGCCCAACACATCACCAGGACGGCGCTACCATCCCTAGAGGACCTCTACACCCAGCGGTGCAGGAAGAAGAGCAGCCGGATTATCAAAGACCCCTTTCACCCCAGCAAAAAACATTTTTGCCTGCTGCCGTCTGGCCGACGGTACCACAGCATTCGGGCCCGCACCACCAGGCTCAGAGACAGTTTCTTCCCCCAGGCCATACGACTTTTAAACTCCTCTTAACTGCAATAACTACACTTAACCCGCACTGTGACATCATTGCAAATTTGCACCATTACACAAACTGCACTTTTGTTGCTTTATTTCTCTTCAGTTGTTTTTTAAATATATTTAGATATATATTCCTTATTCTCTTTTTTATATTTTGATATTCTATTTTATTCTATTTTATACTATTTCTATTTTATTTGTTAGGTTGTATTACTTGAGCATTGTTAAAAGAGAGCCTGTGACTCAAGCTTTTCATTGCCAGCGACTGCTTAATGCTATTGTTGTGTATTTGACAATAAAAAATCTTGAATTTTGAATCTTGAATCTTCTGTGTTGAACATTCAGCTGGCTTCTCATTTAGCCCTCGCTAACACTGCAGCTTCATGGTCAAGCCTCTTTGATGGGGAGGTTGCTTTCTGCTGCTTCCCCGGCTAAGACCCTCAGCTGGTTATATGCCCTCACCCTCCGAAAAGCTTGACACCGACAGCCCTGCATCCGACCGTCCTACCTAGCAGGCATCACTTTCTGCATGATTTTCTCTCCCACCATTGACAAAGCAGCAGGGACTCTTGCCCGGGCTGCCCAGGAACCTGCACTTATTCTAGAAAGCCGTGCTGTTGCTGCGAGCCTCATGCTGCAGCCAAATCCTGATCCCGCAGGTATTCTCTCCACAGAAGCTGTCAAATCAGACGCTGTCTCACCACGAACGCTGACCAGCTCATGCTTCGGGGCAGTGCTCACACCATTATATTTTTGTTGAAATTGCCAGCATGTCTTTTTTTCCCCTCCTGTTCCCTACAGTTAATGGGGAGCAGCTTGAAGATAGACGGGTACCGACCGGTTTGAAACACATGCTGCTCTTTGAAGATTTCACATGTACAGGCTCTGAAAAGGCAGGTCTTGGCAGTCGCTCTGGTACAAGAAGACAACCTAAAAGAAAACAGTGGAACCCGGAGTTGCTTCTATCGCAGAGTTTAATGGTTGAGAGTTAAACATAAGTACTGTTTGCTGAGTGAGATGGATCGAAACAAAGCAGCTCAAATCAGCACGAAATGCTGTGGGAGCAGCGCTTTTACTACAACGGATGCAGAACTGTGAATTTGTGCCCTACACATCTCCCATCTGGTCTACTTCACTCCTCCCCCTGTACCGCTCATATGCTTCACACTCAACCCCTCCCTGCATTATTTGTAAAAAGGCATAATTATACATACTTTTTAATGAAATGCTCTTTACAAGAAGCAATCAAAGTTAGAGATATCTCTCTCTGTCTGAGCCAGTATAGCATGGCCATGACAGCAGCTTGAAGTTCATCAACATTGTAGAAGAATTCATTTTTTTCTCAAAAGCAAAATGAGACATTCAGTATCCACATCGTTACTTTGCGGCTAAGTGTTGATTCGTAGTGTGTTTAGCCTAGCTTAGCATATAGACTGAAACCAAGGGGGAAAGGGGGAGAGTTTGGTTTTACCCAAAGTTAATGATGCAGGCTCAATGTGCGTTGATCAGTGACAAAGACAAGGGACGTTTCTTTCATGTCAGCAGCTTTGTAGAAGCCAATGTTGGTTTGTTGGTGGGTCAGTCCACCACCTTTTTCCAGAGTGAAATATCTCACGTACTATTTCGAAGAAAGTCAGTATTCATAATCCCCAGAGGAGAAATAATTTGCTGATCCTCGGACATTTCCTCGAGCTCCACCATAAGGTTGATATTAAATGTCGGGTTGAGCATTCATTTTCAATAAATTCTTTATTTTATTTGTTGAAATTGTCCTGATAGCCATCAAGGAATAAAGTTCAATGTCCCAAAATAAAGAAAGCAAGCCGTGTCTGTGGCTCTCGCATGGGACTGAATTAAATGATGGTCGGCGTACCTGTCTCTCTCTAACCGGCCTGTCTACCTGTACAAACCCTGCACATGACCAGAGTCTGCAGATGAGACACCGCTGAAAAAGACACGATAGCATCTATGAGTTTGTGAGGAGGTCATGGAAAAGTCGTCTTCTTGCAGTTGTCAGTGAACGTTCATATGTGTTGGGGGCTTAGCATTGATGAGAGTGGAGAGGGGATGGAATGTATCATTTGCATATTTTCTAAGTGTAGCCTGCTCTTGCAAACTTGTCATAGATTACTTACCCTCACTTAAAAACACTTGCTTAATCGTTTGTTTTTATGAAGTAACAAGATAAATAACCAGTGACAAAGAACGAGATAGATTGTAATACTCTTGATGATATGACTGGATTAACATGCCTCAATCGTATTTAAAAATTACAGGTATTTATGCGCTAGATTTGTATTACAGAAGACACAGAGTACACTGTTATGTTGTACACTTAAATTCTGTTCTCAGTGTGTAAGTGTTCATTGAAAGTTTTATCTTTCAGATTCAGAGTTGTTTGGTATACTTTTCTAAGAGCACTAGTGTGAGAAACCAATCCTATTTGTGCAGTGGCCCTATTATGAACAACACATTGTCTGCGTATTGACTCATCCACTTGGAAAAACAGGCTTAAATTAGAGCTACTTTCCCCCAGTCCTGTCTACTGGGAATTTTCTTTCCATCGTTCAGTGTAATTACAGGACTGGGCAGCGGAGAGATGCCTTCTAAACACCAACAGATAATTGGCTGTGACTTGTATTGAAGAAGTCAAAGTGCAGCTTTTGTTTAGACAAGGTGTGTGCGTGCGTCGGAGTGTGGTGATGGTGTCAGTCTCAAGGTCAGCCAGCCACCTCGTCTAAGCATCTGAGGAGGTAAACGGTCAGCAACACTGTGGATTCGCCGCTACATTAACCAAGCATCTGTCGGTGTGTGGGAGAGTGTGTGCAGGTAATTGTGCTGGAGAGAGCTGGAGTGAGACAGCTTGACAGAGACTCACACAGAAAGACTGTGCACATAAAAACTAATACTGTATTAATAAACTTTGAGAGCAGAGCGTCTCCAGATGACAAAACAACTTGTAATAAAAGACAGTCATTCATTAAATTAGGGTCAGTAAAGAGAGATGAATAAATTACACTCTGGCTGCAGCAGATTAAACGACACCAAGCAGAAGTAAATTAGGTGAATTAAGAATTCAGTGAAATTTATTGCAGTTTAAAATTGTTCACTTACGCCCCCCATCTTTATGGCCCATAGAATAGGGGGAAAAGGCAGGCATTGGGATAGAGGTGGAAAAGAACAAAGAAAAACTGTAGTTGTGTAGCTTCCCCTGTGCTGCAGAGAAGTGATGATTCTAAAAAGGCCACACCCACACACACACCATTATTTAATCAGGTTGCCTCAATACAAGCACCAGTTATTGTCCAACAGTAAATACACACAAACACACACACAGATATAACCCTCATCCAAAAAGGGCACTCTTTTCCTCTCTCCCCCTCTATGGCTCCCAATGTAGATAACCACAAGCTATGAGATTGTAAAAAAAAATTATATTCTGCTTTAGAAGCCACAAGTCAGAATTATATCAACCACATTTTAAGAAAAACATTGGGCGTTTTTAATTCTTATGTCAAGGAGTTCAAATCTACCCACAATACTCAGGTGTAATAGCTTCTCGCGATTGGTGGAGCCTGCTGCTACCATGGACAGGTTTACCACAGCCAAAATCATGTTGGCACAACACAAACTAAAATGTATTGCAACACTATATATACACACAACTAGGTTAAATTCAAGAGGAGGTGTGCTGGAGGTAGTTCAGCGATCATTCGTAAGGGGTTTATGGGATGCGTAGTTCCTTAACTCTAAAAAAGAATAATGTACAGCGCTAGAGTTATTATAGTGTTTTATACGGCTTTGATGTGATGTAAGAAACTCTTGGTTATCCTGGAACCAGAGCCGTTCTAAAAGTGGGCACTCACTGTTGGGGTTAGGATCTATAATAACTTAACAATCATAAGTATCGTAAGACTGCTGTTGCATCCAAATTAAATGTCTTCTCTTTAGAGTTGATCTCAAAACTTGTAATTTGAGGACAGGACACTTTAAATGTACTGTCACCATGTGTGAGTAAAGTCAAAGACTGTCAGACTAAGTCCTCACTAAGACCTTTCGGGAGTTGGCTTGGACAGAAAGAGAAGTTAGAGATTCAGACGGATTAAATGTGTCTTAAAAATGCCTTCTTGAGGATCATGTCTTTTCTGTTTTGCTTCCAGGTGAGTCTATTGTAAACATAGATGACACAAATCGCTTTGTAATGCCTAAGTGAGACAGATCATCAATTGTGTTTCTCAGCCAAGTGTTGGAACCCAGAATTATCTGACTGGGCTCATCTCCAAAAAATCTGTGAATCCTCAATCTGTAGCAGATGGAGTGGAGGCTAAAAGTTCAGATGATGCCTCATCCAAATGTGTTTATCTTGGGGGGGGGGCAAGTGAGGGTGTTAGGAGGACAACTGAGGATACATTTAAGAAATAAAGTAGTCCAGAGACATTTTATAAATGGAGACCGAATGACGTTTCAAAGGAGCCAAAACTATGCTGTTGTGTTGCAGATGCGATGAAGGTGTGTGTGCGTGCGTGCGTGCGTGCGTGCGTGCGTGCGTGCGTGCGTGCGTGAGGTCAGAAACAAACCTAGTCAGATTTGTGGCTCTAATGTCTTCGTAACAGTTTCACAAGGAGAAATAGTATGCAGAAGCAGAGATAATATATAGTGTGTTATAATGGTAACATTTTCCATTACTTAAGATAAAATAGAATCAAATCAGATCTGCTAGGAAAAAAATGTTTGAAAGGCAAACGACGACAGAATGACAAAGACAATGGGAAGCACAGAAACGTGTATATACACAAGGGAGGTGAAACACATGAGGAACAGGTGCAGACAATCGGAGGGGCGATAAATATGATAAAGAAAGGAAGAAAAGGTGGAAAACCAAGAGGAGCAAACACTACAAAATAAAACAGGAAACACAGAACTCAGTATTAATGAAAGAACTGACCACAGACCTAAACACAAGGAAACACTGGAAAATGTCCAAAAACCGAACAAAAAAGAACAAAAAAGAACAAAAAAGTCATGACAATAGTTTCAACCCTGCACTGAACAAACCTTTTATCTACTTATAACCACCCTTTTTGGTTTAACCTCCCTTTTACCTCAGATTTATATAAATGCTAAATCTATTCATACTTCATAGACTTTTTCCTTCGTTTTGACTTAATCTGATGCGGCAGTCATTAAGGCCTGAGAGCATGTACTGTATACATTCATTAGGAGTGTGACTCTTAAACATGGTTTCATGTCAACACACAGACACGCACAGAGTTCAGCTGTCAGAGGCACATTAGTCTGCCGTGAGGACGAGGAGACATTTATGGTGTGTGTATCAGTGAGAGAGAGGGGAGCGTGTTTGTCTGAAGACATTTATCACAGTCATAATCAATACTGAATTACCCGTGGGACCCATGTAGTTGCTAGTTCCGTGCTTGCCTCTCGGTCCCTCACACACACACACATATACACACAAAGGCGGAAGCTTTCTCAACAGTACAAAGACATACCGCCAAATCGCTCTCTGTTATCATCAAAGTCCACACTTGAAACCGTAGCGTGTCCAAAGCTTTCTTCCTCTGAACCCCAAACCCCTCTCGGTTCTCTCTCCCTCATATCTCCCCCCAACGTCTGCTCTGATGCTCCAACAAGGTTTTGTGAGTCGGAAAATCAATATTCTTTGTGTGTTGCTTCATAAATTGCGAGGAAGTGACATCACTTCGTCTCTGAGGGATTTTTAAAGACTGTTGGCAGCAGAGCAGATTCTTCCTGAAGAACTTAGTTTCCAGCTATTTTTCAGGCCTAAATTTTTAACTGTCAGGTTGGACCACTGTGTCATATTTTGTGGGACTGTGGTCACAATAACAGCAGCTTCAGTCAAACAGTGAAAGAAAACTGTCTTTTGGCAGCACTCAGGGGCAAACACACATTCACTACAGTCATGATAATAAAACAGAAGATTTGAAAAATAAAAAACCCAGAAGTGAAGGTCACAGTCACATGTTTTAACACAACAAAAATCAAATAGCCATTCTGGAAACATTGTCAAAATAGTTAAACCCTGATCAGTTTAAAAAAATGTATAGAATTGTTTTAAGTATGTTAGAAAAAAAAACCACATCCTGTATTTTTTTATAAAGGTTATTTTTACCACTCCATTTCCACTGTGAATTTGACACCTAAATAACCTGTATGTTTTCCTCGATAATAAGTTCAACCCTACAGTTGAAATGACAATTTCAACTGTAAGAATATAAAGACGTCCAAGTGTCCATGGGGTTTAACACAATTGTTTAAAAAAAAGTTGAATACGAACGCATTCTGGCGAATAAAGATAATTCTGCATGAGCCAGATATTTTATCAATAAAGTAAAAAAGCCACTCCAGAGTGTGTGTTTTTGGAATCAGTGTCAGTGTCACATGATTTATGTCAAGACATTTTTTAATTAAAATTTTCATTTTTTCTGGTTTTAGGATGTATAACATGATGCCAATTCTCAAACCACCTGTATGATTTCTACCCATTAGTATACAGGGTTTTTGAGATTTTCACTACAGTCTACCATATTTTCCTGCATGAAATTTTATTTTCTAATATTATTCAGAAAACCTTATCTTGTGGTGAAAATAAGGTTGTCTAGTAGATGTTGCTAGTTCGGGTGCTGCTGCTGCCCAAGGTGGGCTGCAAGCAGGCAGATGGGTCCTCAGATTTATTACCCTGCAGGATATTGTTTCCACCACTGTCTGTATGTGTATGAGATAACTCAACAACGTATGAACACATCTTCAGCAAACATGTTCATGCTTAATCCTGCCAGCCTGCAGAATGTAGTAAAAACCTTATGGATGTATTAATTGGCCACTGACGTGGACAGAATGTCTCCCAGTGTCCGTGACAGACATGCCAATGTAATTGAGAGGGAGAGAAAGAGAGAGCAAGAGAGAGGTAATAGGGCAAAGAGTGCTGCACATAGGGACAATGAAGCAATGGCACAAACACTATGTTTTAGACCTTTTTGTGTTCTGTAAAACATTTTCCAATCATTGAGAAACTGTAGGGCCACACTCTTGGTTGTAAATGAAAACAGGGTGAAGTACACAACGCAGACGCAGGGTGTGCATTGCCCCTCAATGCTTTTCAGTGTTTTAAAGCAAGGAGGATGTTGTATAAAGTAAACAAACTGCTTTAACTTTGTTGATAACCATGAAGTATAGAGCCCAAAATTCCATGAAACGTCTGTATTTTGATGATATAATCACCACTACTCATTTATCTGTTGTGTTATTCACTGAAAGGACCACAGGGTAGCAAACAGTATATTTCAGCCTCTATCCTCCATCCTGTCTCTCTGTCTGTGTGTGTGTGTGTGTGTGTGTGTGTGTGTGTGTGTGTGTGTGTGTGTGTGTGTGTGTGTGTGTGTGTGTGTGTGTGTGTGTGTGTGTGTGTGTGTGTGTGTGTGTGTGTGTGTGTGTGTGTGTGTGTGTGTGTGTGTGTGTGTGGTACTTATTGTGGCTGTGGGACTGCAACAGAGGAAACAGAGCGAGACTCTGTGTATGCGTGTTAGAAACGGCGAGATCCAGAGTTGCACTTTGGCATTGAAGAAAGACAACTTTGTCCATTGTCATCTTTTGCAGAAATTCCACAAACACATGCCTAACAAAAATCCACTTCCTTGACTATTGTTAGAGACGTTGCCAGAATCCTTGCAGAAGCATGAGGGGAAAGCTGTAGAAATATCCCAAAGTGTCACAATCTGCTCAAAAATGCTTCAATACAGCTTTTCTTCGGCTGTTTGAGTGTGTTTTTGTTTGGCCTCCACATTCATTACACTTGAACACATTCCGAGCGCACACCTGAGTGCACACACACACGGAGAATACACACACCCTCAACATCTGAGCCCATGCTCCTATACAGAAATGTGAGAGTTTTGGGGAGGAGGAACGATCAAACCCCCTAACTGCAAATGGGAACAATCATTAATTTTTTTTCTCTCTCAGAAACACACACACACGCACACACACACACTCCTAATGGTAAGTCTGTGCAGGAGAGATAACTCAGAAAGGATTAGCTGTTACATGTAGATCTGAAAAACAACCACCTTGGCTGAGTGTGTGTGAAAGAGGAAATTGTTTCAGGGGAGAGAAACCGCTATGTGGGGAGGCCAACATCACTTTCACACACCACAAGCTGCTCTGTCAGGAAAATATGCCACGCCTGAAACATATAATCACCAAATGCAAATTATAGTTCTCACACCTTTATGTTGTGTGTGTGTGTGTGTGTACTTTGCGAGTTTTTCACGCCAGTCACAGAAAAACCAGTTAGTATTGTTGGATGTCTGTCAGCCGTAACAGTAAATCATGCAGCACATTTCAGAACGTTAAATGGATCGTTGAGCTGGCAGAACTCATAAGAAGTCAATCCCAGTGTAAATGAATGGTAAACGAGGCCAAGAAAAGAATGGGAAGAGTTCAGCAAAAACAGAATCTGAATATTTTTCTTTTCTTTTTCTGTCAGAGAAGTTTTAGCTGGAGTCCAGACAGGGACAGGATGAGAGGTGTATAATATTTATGCGTTCGAGGGAGGACATGGCTGATTATAATTTGATGGATACTTGCCATTTCATTAACAAGAGAATTTCTCATTATTCTGCTGAAAACAATGGACATCGAGTTCCTTAGACAGAACTTTGACCCATAGTTTCCCAACTTTGTGCCCTGCTGAATCAACTCAGAAGAGGATGTTTAAGAACATCTTTGGTTGGAACAGTTGGTTATGTAGCATTAGCCGAACTACCAATTAATTCCTTTCAAGAAAATATACGATCAATCAGCTCTCTAGTGTTGACACAAAATCATTATGGTTGGAGAGGGGCTCGTGTCATGGGAAAAAACATTTGCTCATTTTGCTAGGAACCATAAATCCACTTCAACCTCCTTCCTCTGTGCACTCTTGGTATCTCAACCACTGTAGCAGGGCTTCATCTTCATCAAGTATAACTGCCTAACAAAGTCAAACTTAATTATTGTTAAAAAATGTTATTGCATTAGTATTACATTTACATTCAATAATGTGACTTTTGCATTACAGAAGGTCACTGAGCTGCAGCTGATCAGGGTCCTATCACTCGTCTCATGCCTTTCTTTTATTAACGGGGCCAACATGAGTTCTGAATGTGGAATTTTAAAAATGTATCCACAAACATAAACTTGATTCACTCATTGACATAATGCATTTTTTAACCTAACGCTTAACATGATAGTTCAACCCTTATTCTAAACAAAACCCAAGTCGAACCCTGGTCTACAGCTCTCCACCTGTAGGTTCAACCATTTTTGTATCTATCTTATCAATTTACTTGTGCTTTATTCATGTTTATAATGGGTTTATTCCCCAGAGTATTCATACTAAAATAAAAAGACCCACATAGAAATACAATACAAATTTACAAACGGGTAGTAAATATGAGACAGGATGGTTAATAAAAGCAACCGGAGTGAAATCAAAATCAGCAGGAGGAAGGTAAGAAGGTCATCTGCAGCAGTTTGTTCTAAAGGAAATGGCTGACATACCCTTGTCTGCGTTATGTACTTCACTGTGTTTTAATTTACAACCGAGAGTGTGGCACCACAGTTTCACAATGATTGGAAAATGTTTTACACAACACAAAAAGGTCTGAAACATGGTGTTTGAGCCATTGCTTCAATGTCGCTGTGTGCAGCACTTTTTACCCTATTCTCTCTCTCTCACTCTCTCTCTCTCTCTCTCTCTCTCTCTCTCTCTCTCTTGAAGAAATTCCAAATGGTTAAAATTTAAAAAGTGTAAACTAATTATTACAATATCAAACGGACGTATAAGTTGAACAATGACATATTCAGAATCTCTCACTCTACAACCCTGTTCGACATTATCATCTGTCCTGACAGAGCCAATCAAAAGTGGTCAGCGTTGAGGTCATCTATTAACACCTGGTATTAAAGTGTGTCATGAATGTGTCTCCTGTGACCACTTGTGATCGCATCTCACTTCCAGGCTTTATATGTAAATAATAATGTGTGTCATTGGTCGTCCCAATGACAAACTGATGTTGTTCTTACAAAGTCTAAGTTTGCAGATGTGTCCAATGTCACTATATCTATGTGTATCTGTTTCGATTGAGCAAGAGAGAAACAGCATGAGGAGTCAGGAGGAGTGGAGAGAAACAATGAGCTGCACACAGTTCTGCTATGAAGAACAATTTTACCAATTTTAGAAAAGTATCAATCATTATATGTTGATATTGTCGTGTTGTCCACAATATTGTCACTGAAAAGCGTAAGAATACTTTGATTCATTGTGAAACTGAATGGCAGGTCAGAGAGGTCAGCTGAGTAGACGATCGTTCATATGTGGCCCGAGATATTTTTGTGTTCAAACAGCAAAAAAATGTGGCAACATAAGTCTTAATGTTGCCTTAGCGGTCGTGCTGAGTTGAAGTTAGCACTGACCATTTGTCACTGGATCACTCAGGACTGCTGTTAATACTAATTCTGAATGGACTCTATAATAACAGGCTTATAAACTACTTGGGCCAAGGACATGTTAGGACTGCTTTTCATAATAACTGGTTTGTTTGAAGCACACTCAACCCTTCTGGCGCTATACCGAGGACAGTCATAGGTGGGGTGGGTAGGTACTCAACAGGGACATGAACTGTCTTGAGGACAGTGGCTGTTGGTCAGTCTGGGCCGTCTGAGTGGAAAGCTGAGGGTGGTTAGGAGGATAAAGTGAGTTCTTCATCATGATTTTCAGACTTTTGTGAAATATGGAGGTCAGGAGGTCTAAATAATGTTTCCACTGTCCTCATTATATGGCCTTGCAAGTTCCAAACAGTGATGCAGTGAGTTAGTACATTCTCAACTGTGGCTCTGTATCTTGTAGTCTGGCTGCTGGATAGTCTGGCTGCTGGATGGGAATCGAATGGCCCATACATTTTTGTACAGCAGTTTGATATGCCCACCTCCACAAAGAGAAAAAAGGAACATTCCATTATGAAGGAAGGGGTCAAGAAGTTCAAGTGGAGGAATAATTAAGATGAATCCCAGGAACAAACGTGAAATCTGAAAAATTTAGAGAATTCACTGCCCTTAGAAAAAGGTGGAATGCCAGAGAATTTAAAAACTGGCTTTAATGTAGGCTATGAAGTCTGAATAAAGGCTAATCTCACCAGTTTACTCAGATTCGTTTTCCAGACTCTGCAGTCCTGGTAGTAGACAATCCTGCAAATCCTGCTGGAAGGCAACTGTAATATGTTCTTGTACCAAAACATGAATTGTCCCCAACCAGTTTATATGCAGTTTTTTACCTTTGTAAAGTCTAAAGGAGTAAAACAAAGCTCAGGGCTTGGGACAGGCGGACCGGGAGGCATAGGGAACTCTGCTTCCTAAAAAAGGAATTGGAGATGAATGAACACTGTCAATTGAAGATAACTTCAGTAAAAGTTGTTTGATACTTACAGTTTTGTAAGTATCTTAATGAGACTTCACATATTATGAACTGGATGTTTTTATCCGCTGACTGGCAACATAAATTGAGCCAGACCGGAAAAGACCCCGTCTGATGACTTGTCACGCTCAAATCAAAGTCTTGATTAGCACAACGAGCATAATAAATGTCCCCTCATTCAGGAGCCTGTGAGTTGTTAAGGAGATTGGGAAAGGAAACGGTGGTGAGAAACAACAGGGGACGGTGCTGAGTGGCCGGGCAAATCAGTGCAGTGGGTTTGACTAGTGTCTGTAGCCTAGGGAGTACAGTGAGCCAACATTATCTACTTTAGCATGAAGTTAGCATACACAAGCAATGCTGGACTACAATGAGCTGTTTGTGACACCATGTTGTGACTGATTCAATAATTTAATGAAATCGCTGCACTGTTTCCTCTCACAGTGCATCGAGTGAACAGAGACATTAAGAGAGGCTACAGTTCATACAAATACAATACGTGACTAAGATGATAACCCTGACATTCAAATTGTCAAAAGAATATTTACGCACTACCACCCAGTACAATGTCATGCACTGGCTGTGTCTTTGGGCTTTGAGCTTTCAAGGGTAAATAGCTTGAAATGACTATGTTTTGGAGTATTTCTGTCTTTGCTGCAGACACAGCATAACATACCAACGTTATTTTTTGAAAGCACTTTTTAGGGTCACCATTAGATTAAATGACATAATATTTGCAAAACATTTTGAATGGATTAAGTGTAACCAGATTTCCAATGGAAATTCAGTCCTTTTATATAACTTTTCATTTCATTGAGATAATAGAAAAGTAAGACTGCATGCTGCAGATATATTGCAAAAATCTCACATAACAACCCTTTCAATTATAACTGCACTGTGGAACGTGGTGCATTTAGGCCCTGCCCTCGACGAATATAAGTCACACAACTATGAACTCACATAGACACCAGTGAGCTTAGTGGTGACCACAAATGAATGGAGATAATGGAAGTATTCCATCATCACATCGCAAGTCTGACAGTATTTCACAGCGGTGTGTGTCTGTGTGTGTGAGTCAAGGCCTGCTTGGTTTGGTGAACATATGTACGTGTCAAAGAACATGTGAGTGTAACTCTGAATGATCTAGGGTCTTACCCAAGCCAGCAGTAGTTAACATTGGCAGTGAGCGGCAGAGTGTGATTGAGGCAGATAATAATACCATGGCTGACGCAGCCTGTATAATTGCCTCACACCAGCATCACTACCATCTCAATTCTCTCAGGACCAGTTAGCTCAACACAGCAGCAGCTTTCACAGGGTCCAGTGTCAGTAGGCATGTTTAATGATTACACAGTGTCTCTGCTGCTGCAGTGTCCGCAGTCTAAAACCACTGAGTTCTCTCTCAGCTCCTGACAAACATTAGCTCTACTACACTGCACTCCAGCCCTGTGTGAAATTATCAGGTTGTTCTTAGCCTTTAAATATGTAATAAATTGTAACAGCAGCTACATCTACCTGATGAGGGACAGATTCAGATTCTAACTGAATAGTCTCATTTCATTTAACACAGAGCGTACCATTTAAAAAAATTAATCTTTTCACATTAAATTTAATTCAGGAGTTGATTTATCTTCCACAAATGCTTTTCCCCGACCTATTCGTAATTATTCTGTAATGTCTGTATATTTTCTGTCTGCGATGTGAGAGAGTGCAGAGTCCTCTCACTCCCCCTCTTATCAGTGCATATATTTCCCTGTGGGCAGAGGTGCAAGCTCGATGTAACTTCACCAGGCATAAAGACCAGTAATTGTTTATTGATTTGTATCAATAAGCACAAAGCTCATCTGCTAACAACAACTTATTCCAATAAAGCCAAACAAAGAGAAGAGGCAACTGGGGTGTTGATAACTCTATAGGTGATGTGTGCTGACATGCGCACACACACACACACACACACACACACACACACACACACACACACACACACACACAACATTTATGTTATCTTTACTCATTGTTGGGCATTCATATTTTTGAATAAAACTCAAAGATGATATTGGAAAAAAAGGATAAAACTGTAACAGCCAAAAATGATTGATGGTTATTGAAGCTTAAATATTAAAGACTAAAACTGTATGCCATGTTTTTTTATTATTTTAATGTTGATGGTTAATAATTACATTAGTTCTGAGAAAGCACTCAGAATAAAACAAGCAGTCTTCTTGTATTGTTTTGTGTCTGTTCTGTATGTAGTTTGCTACTCGCTGAGTGGATGTAGTGAAAGTGTGATGAAATATCAGAACAGCCGAACCCAAATATGCAAATACGCAATTCCTGTCGGACTGACACTGGCATTCAATGCAGGTAAAAGGGAGGCAGTTGCTATGGCAACACTGAGTGACAACGCGGGTAATAACTGCTGGGTTGAAAAAGTAGAAAATACATTGTGATATGCAAATTGTCCAGATGAAAGGGAATTGTGACATGCATGCAGGAGACATGGTGTGTGTGTGTGTGCGTGTTCATGTGCGCGTGTGTGGGTGAAATGTCAATGACATAATGACGTCAGGGTAGTTTGCATCTGTCAACATGTTGGCTGCATACACACACACACACAAACACACACACACACGTACACACTTCAGGTTGTTTTGCCAGTAGCTAGTTTGATGTTGTGTGGCCTGAAATAACAGGGAGGAAGTGACCCACACAGACTTCAAAGATAGTGCACACAGTCACACACACAGGGGATTCGCTGGTACAAAGTTATGGTTAAACGTCACAGCTGCAACTGACAAATGCCAAACCCCCAAAAGTTTTGTCTGTGACTGACCCTGGGAACACAGAGCGAGACGGACTGAAGCTAAAAGACTGCAGATAATCAGATGTCCATCAGTTAGATGTGCAGTATAACAGCGCTCTACAGGATTCAAAAGTAATGATCTTGCTGTGATGACTGTCAAGTCCGAAAACACATTTCCCTTTAACACATTAGTCGGACATTAGAGGAGTTTCCAAACATCTATTGCCGTTAATATTAAGAGCTGATCTGTCCTCATTATCCCCAGCTCATCTAGTTAATGATCAGTTTTATGGGAGGCAGTGAATCCCTTTCAGTAAAACCCATTTTAAGTTTGATACTAATTTCACAACAGACTTTATTTGCTGCCCCTCACAAGGTATGAGTACTGAGACTAGCCCTATGCCCATGGAGGGCCAAACTCTTGACTCTGTCCTGTCTTGTGGTCTATTCCTGTCGAACCTATCGTGACATATGATAATGTCTTTATCTCACCACTTGGCCATCATGTTAGTTTAAAGCACCCCACTCTGCCCAGAGACCTCAGCTCTTGAAACACCATCCACACATTTGAGCCTGCTGGTGTTCTTCCAGCACCTGCCTGGCCACTGAGTTCACAGCCTGTAACCCTAGGCCCAGGCCCAGGGGTGTTTGTGACATGTGATGGCTGTATCACTAATATGCTGCATCTTGTGCAGGTCTGTTGTTCACAAAGGGAACATGTCTGCTAAGGAGTTGCTACTGCAATCCCACTAGGATTTTACCTGTGCTATAAATCTTTTCTTAAAATATTTTTTCATTTAACATTTAATCTACCTTTAGTTCTGACAGAGATATGGTTTAATAGAAAATACAAACCTGTATGTCTTTTCCTTTAACCTTGCTTTACTTGTTCAGGAATTGTTGCAAATATCTATTTGTTTGTGACATAAAGCCTCTAGGACAGCTTGCAGCTGGAATGTTTTAGGCACTCAACAAATGTTAGTCCACTATTCACTCTTCTGTTTGATGTGGTTTAAATGTAGCTGTATTTTTCCCTTGAAAGGGTAAAAGTTACAATAATTTGTTTTCTGTTAAACCAATTATTTTTGTGATTTAGGTCACTCATTTCTTTATTTAAGCTTCCCTCTAATAAGTAACATTGCATTTATCCACTTAGTTTCAATTTGTTACTTAAGTTCTAATTTCAATAAAAAAAAAGGCTACAATGGCAGAAGAGCCGTGTATGAATAATAGAAAATAATCCTGAAAATGTCTTCTTTTACATGTTTTGTACCCATCTCACTTGACATTCCATTTGCATTTCACAAAACATCGAATAAGCAGCATGATGCTCTGCAAATGTCAATTTGTGCAAACACACATGTTCACACAAACCGCCAGCTGAGCATCACTCTGTGCCTTCCTGTGCCGATAGCCATCAGGAGTCCAGTCACTCATTTCCTTTGCGTTGCTATGAAAACTCACTCAGAACTACAGGTGGCCTCTGTTGTAATTAAGTGAGTGTGAGTGTGTTAAAAAAAGAGAGCGCGGGTATAACCTAGTGACTGCAACACCAAAAATGAATTGTTAAAGACTGTAATTAAACCGTATCGCTCTTTTGAGTGCAATACAGCAAATTCTGTGTGAGATCCCACTGTCCCCAGAGCAGATCATCACTCTCTAAAAACATAGTTCACTAACATCTTTTTAATACAAGTATTCATTAAGATTTACCATGTACTGTATTATCTGTTCTCTGATAACGTTTTGGATCTTGATTTTAGAAAGCATTAATGACTCGGCTGATTGTATCAGCATTGTGCTTCGACATTAAAGAGATAAAGACAAGATGTCCACTTAAACTGCAGGCACGACACATACAGAGAGAAAGGAAATGCATAGATTACAGTACTGATTTGAAAGGAAGCTAATGTGAATAAAACGCATCCCTGCTAGAAACAAAAGGAATATTTATAGATAGATAGCCTCTCATCACTGTGAACTGTTCAGAGAACACTTGGCTCCACAGATTTGATCAGAACTGATGATTGATAAGGCCAACCTATGGGTTAACTGCATTAAGAGGAGTATAATCCAGAAGTATGTTTTTTTACTACAGCTCTCTATATCACTGCAACAATCCCACAGGCACATTGTTAGTTGTTGCTGACCTAAGCAAAACCAAACTTATCTGAAACATGAGCAAATTAACATACGTCCGTGTGATAAGAACCACCTAAAATGACAGAGACCATCTTGGACAAAGAATTTGCAAATTGCTTTATACTAGGTAATGTCCTGTCAGCTGATGTGAAGGGGGGGTTGACAGCCTCCTATGGGGAGTTAAGTTGTTGTCACCTTTGGGGAGTTGTCATGTCGTCCTTCTTGGTACAGTTGGGAAAAATGTGACCGTCATCTTGTAAAGTTAAATTGCAAAGTCGAAAGCACTCAGTTGAAAGACATTCCTGCACTGATGTAACCATGATCTCCTGCTAAACAACTGCAACAAAGACAGACATTCAATTCAATTCTGGCCAGTTTCAATCACAATATAGGCCTACTGCACATTATCTCAAGGCACTTTATACAATAATGTGGAGACCTTAGAAATTTACAGAGAAACCAAAGAGTTCCACTATGAGCAAGCCCTTTGGTGACTGTGGAGAGAAAAAATACTCTCATTTAGTGTGACCATCTGCCTCGACCGGTTGCTAAAAGTCTCAACTGTGACTTGGAACTGGCTTTTATTCTCCACAATGAGCAAGTAAATGAATGGCCACACACTAACATTAGTTGACTTACTGATGCTCGGAGGCTTACTGGTGCTAGGAGGCTTACTGCCAGCATTGCCATGGAGTATGACAGCAATGCTAGCACAGGCTCCTGGTTATTGCTCTCCTATTGCAATACTGTCACAAAGGCCAAAGCTAATTATGGCCCAAGGGAGGCTGGGCCGGTGATCTACAAATCACTTGAATTTCATTGTGCTCTAGAGTGACACCTTGTGGTAATGTTCATATCTAGAGAGCCGCCATATCTACTGTTCATCAATAATCCATTGCCCTTGACTCTAAGACTCAGTTTACAGTTCATACCCTCACTAAAAATATCAGATAGTCATAAATTAGAATATATGACAAGGTCATCAGAGTAACCCTAGCACACTTTAATACATAAAGAGAATGTGATTGCTCAATATCGTATTACCATAACACAAATCACCATGATGCAATTACATAATGATGTCCCCATCATTAAAATATGACCAGCTTTCATCTTTACAGCAGTCGAGGCAGGTGATGACATTTCCCCTGCTGTGCTACATAATGGGATTTCATTCTCAGAAGGTGTCACATGCTTCAGAGGGCCCAGTGTGCTGCAGGATGAAAGTTTGGCACCTGTGCAGCTTAGAGAACACTTTTCATTTTAGAGCACCACTTCCTAGCCTGCAGGTCAAGGACACATGGGGAAGTAGGGGTCGAGAGACATAGGACGTAATACAAAATCCTGTATAGGAGACCAATTACACACAGTGAGTTACGGGTCCAACAAGGGCTGAAATGGGCTTTAATCCTGACTTGGTGTTTCACCGTGTGCAGGTGTGTGAATGTGCACGTGTGCATCAGCTGCACCTCTCGTAAGCCAACATCTGCTGCACAGTAATTGCTGTCTGGAGGTGTGTGTGTGTTAATGCGTGTGTGTGTGTGTAACAGTGAGAGCAAGAAAGAGAGAAACACACAGAGATGGAGAAAACGTTTGAGAGAATGCACTGTGGATAAAATGGGATTTTCTTTATTTTGCAGACAGGACAATTTAAGCACCTGTGTAAAGTATTGTGTTGTATGTAAAGCAATATCAAATGTCTCTCCACTTTGAAAATTCCTTCCTTTATTGTCTCAGGTCGGGAAATGAAACCGAGCAGATTGCATTCATTTTCTCTTTCATTCAGATATACTGAAGAAAATAAGCAAAAGCAAGGATGAAGCAAAAGGCATTTCTGGCTTCGCATTAAAAATTTAAAAACACATTTTTTGGTTTATTCATTGCATCATTCGGTGAAAAAAAAGGAAAGATACCAGATGGACTCTGTATATAATTTGTCTTCTTACGACAGTAGCACAGCCGAACACTTTGTCCATCAAAGCAAGATGTTAACACTTTCTTTATCGTGAAGCGGTCTTGCTCAGTCGCAGCAGCAGAGTTGGGAACGGCATGTGATTAAGCAATGGGTTTCATGCAGGGAAATTTGCAAGGCATTCAAAGTCTGCGTTACTGACCAAAATCCCAAAGCTCATCTCCAAATTGACAAACCATAATAGCCACATTAAGTTTGCAACAGGCCTGCTGAAAGATAAATCATCCTCAGCGTTCTCCTCTGACTGTCTCTGAGTCTCCAGACTTTGCACCCAAATTCTGCATGAGTAATTAGTTATTATGACGGGAAGGACCCAAATACCACTTCCACCACTGCAATGTGCAACTGCACAGAGCATAGAGTGGACTAGATGTTATTTTCCAGTTAGACTGCGGGTGACTGCTGCCTTTTTTTTTGGATATGTGTCAGTGGAAAAGAGCTGGCACTGGTGTGAGGGGTTGAGAAGTACCACAGGCCGTGACCTCCAGGTATTAGATTCATACAAGCTGTGCGATGACAAATATCACCAAGCAATCATGTCGGCTTTTCCTTTCACCTCTGACCCTCTGGGGGGCAACGTAAAACACTATGAGCAAAATACTGACATCAGCTTATCATGGTGTACATCCATCCATCCATTATCTACACTGTCTATCCTTTGAGGGCCGCATGGGGAGCTGGGGCCAATCCCAGTGGACAGTGGGCAAGAGGCAAGTGCTAGAGTCAAACAACCATTCACACTTACATCCACACAGTCAATTTAGAGTCTGCATGTATTTGGACTGAAGGGGGAGGCTGGAGTTCACTAAAACACGCAGACACAGGGAGAACATGCATACTCCACACAGAAAAAGAACCAACTCATCAGTAACATATCAGCAGCTAGGTGAAACTTTTGTCTGTCTTTCATATGGTGTGGGGCAGATTGTCGTTTTTACATCAAACTATTGTTGCAGTTGCTGGAAATTAGGCCGATGAGAGCGGTGGAATCAAAGTGATGAGCTGAAAGTTGGGGAATTAGCAAAGTAATTGTTTAATATTGATTACCTCAGCTTTAACTGGGCAAGAAAAACTAAATGTACATATGCAGCAAAACACCCGCTTCTCTGCAACATATTTGTTTGAGAGAGGGAATATGAAAACATAAACAGCAAAAAAAGCTTTTAATCAAAAGAATGGTTAATGAGCTGACATCAAATGTGCTGGAACATTTCATCTTTTGAACTATCTGCGGTCATCTCATCAGCTCCATATCTGTGGTGCCTCATTATGAATGCTACTTATTCCTCAATCGAAAGGGCATCCTGCTTTTGCATATGAGAACAATTGATGATATAAAGCAAGAATATCTAATATATAATCTAATTTAAATCGTGTTGTCACTGCTTTTTGGGCAAGGTTAAAGACATTCAAATTGACTGTTATAATAGGCATGAGGAGGTTATCTTTGTCCTCCGTTTTATTTCAAAATATGCAAGATTAGAAATACTGTTTGAATGCTGCTCTAGTAGTTTGATCTCATCTGGTATTTTCTCAAAGGAATTCAAAAGGTGTCAATACTAAGTGTCGGTTGTGCTCGGACTGATGGGACATACCTGCAGTCAGAGATGGAAAAATGTATTTAACAAACAGAGGTTACACAACAGATGTTTCAAGCAGATGCACAACAAAGTGCAACAAACTGTCTTTGATGTGTGCTGTAAGTTTCTTTCTGTGTTACCAACTGTGCTTGGTATCTTTTTATATGTATTTCCCCTGCTGTCTCTCCCTGCTTGCCCTCCCTACACACTCCTCCCCCCCCCCACACACACACACTTTGCTGTCCGTTTTCACGTGACAAATCGTAACCCGATGCATTTGTTTTTCACTGCCGCCGGGGACGGCCGTCACTGTTTGATCATATCAACACATGAAGGCAGAAAACGCAAGCTACTGGTTGAAGTCTCAGTCAGGTGGAAGGTTCACCAAGACATTGACTGACAGGTCGATAAGATTAGTGGCTGAGCAGTTAAATGATGACGGAGTGGCTTTGTTTTCCCAGTCATTTGTATTTCTTTTACACAAAGAAATACAACTGCTAGAATTTAAAGATAAAATGACCATTGACACACAAAATGCGTAAGGTGCTTTCATACATGCAATGGGGCTAAATGTGAGAACATGATATTCTCTGGGGTTTCTCCAGCCAGCTCCCTAGTGAGAACTCTGGATAATGCCAGAATGAGTCTGATTCCCTGGAGGATTCACGGGACCAAGTGGGCATGTTGTTGATGAGGTTTCTAACAAGGGACTGACGCAATACAGACAGAAACCGAAAAAGGAATAAAACAATCTCCAGATGAGAAAGAGGTGTCAAACATGTAGAAGATGGTAACAAAAATATCGAGGTGGAAAGATGACCTGATTGATGCTGTAAAGAAAGACACATGAGTTTATACCTTACGTCCTACCTCCTGCGCTGACTGTCACCTAAACACTACAGAGTTTTCTGCGATGTTGTTAATGTGTCTGACTGACGAGTGGTGACGCAATTTGTAGCCTGGCTTGGCGTGGAATTCCACTTTGTTGAACTCTGACCTGCAAGTTTGCCTCACATTTGCTTATGTGTGACCGTTCCCAAAGACCGAACCCAACTGCGTGGACATTTCCTAGTGTTAATGTCTGAAAACAGGTATACAGTCAAATGCTTGTTTCATGTCAGCAGCCCAAGTGTATGGGATGAGTTGCATTTCACTTTAAGTTTGCTGTAATAACCTTGACGCGCTCACAAACGCAATCTCACACACACGAGCACCCACACTGACAGCAGTGCAGGCCATCTGCAGACAGTAAATTATCTGGTTAGCAGATAATGCAGTTGAGGGACAGAGAGGACCACGGGGCGGCAGGGATAGAGGGAAAGGGGGGGGGGTGTGTGCATGGGAATACACACGGTGACAAACATCCTCAGGAAGGATTTAGTTTTTTTGTTGCTTATCTGGCTTCTGAGTGTTTTGTTGCACACCCCATAGCCGCTCTATCTGCACTACCGTGCTGCAGGCGACGTGCCGCCCGGAGTTTTTCACTTGGAGTGCAAAGACAAAAAACACATAAACACAGCCCCACTTACAAAGACATGACTCAAACTCAAATCGGTAACTGATTTGTTCTGATAGAAACTAACCACTTATAATTAAATATATTATATAATATACAGAAATAGAACTAGATTAATGTCATTGTTAGCACTGAGAACAATTTTAAACTGGTTTAATTTGTATGTCTATGTGTGTGAAAACATCAACAACACAATGCAAAAGTGACAACACAAAAGCAAAAGCTGCACAACACGATCAAAGCAGAAGTTAGCGATGGATGTTGACTGAAAATAGTTACTTACTGCAGTCAAGTGAGCTGTTGTCTGTGAAGAACCGGTCAAAGCCAGCCACTGGTTGACCGTTGTCTGTTTGAGGTGTTATGGTGCAGGTGCTCGGAGCATCCGGAATAAAAACATATCCCAAATACATTGATTTGAACCCAAGATGAGAGGATCTGTGTTGAGGTTTTTGCTTATGCTCAATGTGGAGAAGATTGTCTCTAGAAGGAAATGCAAGTGAATAATTGAGTATAAAGTTCAAATGCTGTGAGCTGCTCTGATTACACTTTTTTTCAAAAATGTGTGGTGACTGAATGATCTAAAAACCATCATCTCAGAGAAGTATCTCCCTGAAATCTACAGATTCACAGAGCGTAAACTCACCGGCTAAAAGCATCATTTGTTTGATAGATAACACACGTTCAGCCACAGCACACGCTGAATGTTTCATAATGATAGGGATGAAGAATGAACACATCACTGCACCTATTATAAGTGGCATATTAAAGCATGAATACAGTGAGTGCAAACAAGCAGAGCACACTGTGATGTGTCCATTTATCAGCGACCTAATTATCAAACACATTAATCCTGTGTACGTGTATTAAAAGAAAAAAACTCTGTTTATTATAGCAGCAGCCAATCGGCTTGCCTTGATGTCAGAAGGGGATGATGGAGAGGAGGCAAGCACAGGCGAGGTCGGTGACACGCTCATGAATCAGTTTCACATCCAGTTCAGACTGGTGCCTGGTGCCAGCGTTTAAACTGGGAGTCCATTCACAGGACAAGGTGCAGAGAACAGTACTTATTCAGGACTTACTTGTCATCTGAGTCAGGTATATTAAACTGTACGTATGGAAAACACAGGGAAAATAAAACCACCTGTTCATCTTGGAACAGGGACCAGGGCCCTTTGACCTCAGCTGCTTTCAGACACAAAAAAATACATTTTTCCAAATCAAACTGACATCTTCATCAGTGTCATGTAAGTGTGTTGCTCCTCTTTTTCATTTGTGTTACAATCCTCATCAACGCACCCACTCGCTTGCTGTGAATCTGAAGACTAATCCTCTGCTGTTTTCTCACATGAGCTCATTTGGACATTATCCAGAGTTTTTACTAAGAGGCTCACAGGAAACAGCCACAACTGAATCACACATTTTGTATTATGTGAATTTGCCAGGAGTTAGATGCATGTCTGAAAGCAGCTCGAGTGTGCGTTTATTCGTTGTTATAAATAAATATATAATTTAAAATAGAGAACAAATTTAAAAAACGACTTCTTTTTCAGTGATTATCCTCCAGTGGACGCATTAGGTTACAGAATACACTTTCATTATTACATCCACAACATAGTGAATGGAACCTTTTCACCTTGTAAGCTACTGCCTCGCCAAAATAAGTACCTACAAAATTGCAAATATCAACAGTTAAGGGAAATCTAAATGTGAGTGAGTTTTACAGTAACAATTCGGCACTCTGAAAAATAACATTATTTGCTTTTTTATTGAGAGTCAGATCAAATATAGATTAACACTGTCATATTTACATTTTTAAATGTATGTATGAGTCCGGAGATAATCAGAGTACCTTATTGTTTGTAGTGAAACCATTAGCCAGTGTAGCTAAATAATAATAATACAACTTTGTGTGTATTTCCTTTTTCAGAGCATGCACTGAAACAAGATGTCAATTACTTGTTGTAGCTTTTTCTTGAGTAAAAATTGTGGACAGATTAACTGTATAGTTTAGTAACTGTATAGTATATTTTAGTCATACAGTAAACGTTATAGGCAGGATGGGTCTGGGTAAAATCTATTATATCATCGGAATCATCATATATGGTTTTAATCCCAAACATCTTTAGGCGTTCAGATACAGGTACTTTAATGCATATACACTTTTTCAGCTAAGAATCACACCAAAGAAAATTCTTGCTTTGCTTTGAACTACACATATACAGTCAGTTGGCAGTTTATTAGGTACATCCATAGGTAATACTGCTCAGCAGCAGCCACAGACATTAATGCTGCAGAATCACCACATTATTTATTATGTCAACATGTGACTTGTTTACTCAGTAGCAATTAGTATTGTAAATAAAGTTAAGTGTGAAATCACTGCTTTCTATCCTCATTACAGTTTAACTCCCTACAAAACCAAAATATGTTTCTTGTATACATTTTTATGAATCTATAAACTGCAGTTATAAAAAATGACATGATAATTGATTATGTACAGGAATATTTCTTGGCTTGTTAAATTCTGGTTTCTTAACTCATATATTATCAGTATCCCTATTGAATGCATAAATATATGTGCATACAGTAAAATTATGTTATGTGTGAAATGGAAAGATCATTAAATCCAGTCACTTAATACTTCTACAATGATTCCAACCGTTTTACATATACATTTTCGTTTCTTATTTATGATATAACAGCCACAACATATTCTCCTATCTAGCTACAGAATGGCACCATCTGTTGTTTCTGGGAGCCATGTGATGCGACTGCAGAGCCTGTGTTGTCCCCCCTTCCTCTTCATCCACCTTTCCTTCTGTAATGATCACCTCAATCTCTCTCATTTCATTGCCCCCTTCCTAGCCGCCCTCCCTCTCTTCTTGCTGCAGGCACTGATGTTGTTATGGCAAGCGTAGGTGGCGCACCTTTTTCCCACTGACAGCAAAGACAGAAAGAAGGGGCGAGGGAAAGCGGAAGGACGGCAGAGGCCACGGAGAAGAAATTTCAAAAGAAGAAGAATGGGAGTATATTTTGAAGCTGATCTTTCTCATATATTTCTCTCATTCTCTTCCTGTCAACGGCTTTCTCACTCGCTCCTGTCTCTCAACCTCTTCCTCCTAACGCCGTCGGCAATGACCAGACACATCTTAATATCCCTCATCCTGTGTGTCTGTGTGTGTGTGTGTGGTTATGTAAGGTTTGCCTTGAGGCAGGGGGCATAAATAAAGGTATTAACAATTCTCTGGTATAGAGAGCTGTCACCATGACCGATGCAATGAACTGTCACATATGGATAAAGTTGAGCAGTGCAGTCATGTTGATCTTAAGAGTGTTCTCAAGAGTATAAGCAGTTTTACTTTTCTGCCTCGAGTTATTCTTCCAGTTCTCAGCAATCATTGGTTTGTTTGTTTGTATCTGGTTACACTTCATAATTAACCTCTGTAAAAGCAGAACACAGCACAAGTAATTAGTACTAATTTAGGCTACCAGACAAGCTTTAGGGCTAATGGCCTTGAAATAATGTGTGAACACTTTCCTAAATTGGTGGTGTTCTTCCTGCTCATACCATTCTGTCTACCTGACATTGAAGCAGCGGTTGAAATCATATTTTTCTACCTCCGACAAGTCTCAGATCCGATAACAGACTGTATATGAAGATGGCTGACATGATGGCTTCCCAAAGATAAACCCCGCCTCCTCAATGTAAGTAAATGGATATGGACCAAATAAAAAACGTTAACACACATCAAACCCATCCGGGCTGCAAGACTGAGCGTAACTTTGTGTGTGTTTAGGGGCCACTACCAATGAACTTCACAGTAGCCTCAGACTGTGGAGGCACCTTGTCACAGGGTCAAGGCAGCAATTAAAGAATACACTGAGAAATCAAACTATTAACAATAAAAATTTAGTATTATCATGTTTTTCTTTTCCTTTTAACAATGCCACTGCCCAAAATGGTCTGTAAACAATAACTACATCATAGGATTTGCATTTCAACTGTGAGAGATTTCTTTGTTGTATCCACTAGGGGAAAATGTTGACAGATCCTGTGACCTTCTCTGGCTTTACCTCTGCCGTTTGTTATTGGCAATGGCAACAGGAAGATGGTCAGTGCTACTGGTGATGGGAGCTTGTCCACTCCACACATCTGGGACACCAGCTTAGCCAAGAGGTCCTTGTTTGTCATGTGTTGTACCTATTGTGGTATTCAAAGTGCAGGATAGAGGCATTTGTTGTGGCCATGTCGACTAAATGAAGGAACAATGTGTGGTACTAGTGAGCTCTTCTTCAGTAGGTGGAATGATACTTCATTATCGGGTCTGATAGGTCAACCCCACTCATGCTCTTGGGTCTCGGGTCAGTGGATGTCTTTGACTGCCCTTGTCCAGCCCCTTCTTCCCTCTCCTTTGCACTGCCTCTCAACCAACTGCTGGATTGTTTGTGAAGCACTGACATCTCCCCATGTACATCCACTCTTCTGTCCAGAGGGAACATGCTGTCCGGGTGGGACACCATTTCTTGTTTTTCCTGTAGATACCGCAAGTTCCTTACTTCATGCTGATCATGTCTAGGTAGTTTAGAACTTCTCCACATATATGGTATCTTGTCATATACGGTTAAACGAGGTCCATGACTGTGAAATGTACACAGTAAAATTGATAGTGTAGAAATGACTTTAACCAGCCAACACAAAATGCTTTGCCTTCATATTGAGTCATTGTAGTTTTCCCCTTGGTAGGCACCATTCTCTCTTCAACTGCCAATTCCTTCCTTGTATTGTGATAAGTCTGGAAGGCATTTGAATGTCAATGATGAGCTTGACTCTGACTCTGATCATTATGTGGTCTTCTCTTTTTATCCATATTGGCATATTTGTGTGGATCAGAGGCCAAGGTGTACATTAATATGGCCTTGACCCTCTCTTGTCCCTTGTCACGAAAGGAGCTGGAAACAGCAAAGAAATAGAGACAGAATTAGAGAGCTGGCAGTGACATCACATGTGTTTAATAATGAGAAAAACAAGAACGTTGTACAGTTTCTCATATTGAAACAACTTAACCCACTGAAAAGTTGGCTGCTGAAATGAACAAACCCAAGACATTCTTAGTTGTGTCATTTTGTAGGTAATTGGCCAAAGTGTGGGTTAAATCAAATCAAGCAGTTTCATAATAGTAACAGATGGACATTTGACGATGAGGCTCCATGCAGAATAATTATATACATTAATACTATAAGATTACCCCTGACTTATGTGCACATTTCTTTATTATCATCCCTGAAGGAGATGATTACAGCTCAACTATCAAGCTCTGGTAGCTGTTATTTATCTCTCTAATAGCCAAGGCCAGAGAGGATAGGAGACCGTATTTAAATGGGTTAATTATTCTGCAGCCTGATGGTGTCCCTGACCTGCACAGACAGCTGTGCGGCCTCACCCGTGTTATTCTACATGGACAGAGAAATGTTTCATTTTCAATTAAAACCTTGATGTGTACACACTCTTCAATTGGTGCTTCAAAAATGTTATGAAAACTCAAAAATCCGAATGAGGGGAGGGACCTTCATGCAATTTATCATGAAACTCATTAACTCTCTCTGTCTCTTCCGTTTCAGTTCACAGCTTTATTTGATTTTAAAAAAAAATGGTCTGTAATGATATAGCGCTTCTCCAGTGTTGATTTCCGCTCAAGGACATAGAAATCTGGATGACGTTCAATTGTCTCCTATTAAACAGATAAAACAGAAGGAATCTTCACTTGCCGCAATTATTTGAGTTGAACTTTGGATTACAGAAAACACCAAAAAAGACAGTAAAAATATTGATAAAATAAAATTATTACCACTTTGGCATGATGAGAATAATCTATGGAGCTGAGCTACACAACTTTTATACCATTGTTATGTACTGAGTGCTCTGGCTGCTGCACATAGTGTAATATTGTGTGCAAAAAAAAACCTTCTATTACCTTGATGTCAGGCAGACGAAAGGTCTGGATAAAAAGAAATGTCAAGCAAACAGAGCGATGAGATTAAAATCTGGTGGTTCTCATTTCATCATAGCATGGAGTCGTGTGTTGGGAAATGTATGAAGCAATTCCAAACATGCAACTTCGAAAAAATATCTTGAATCTAGAAATGATTTAGTTAACAACTGATGGTTGTTAACATCTGCTGGTGGGTGTTAACATCTGCTGGTGGTTGTGAATATCGGCTGGTGGTTGTGAACATCTGCTGGTGGTTGTGAACATCTGCTGGTGGTTGTGAACATCTGCTGGTGGTTGTGAACATCTGCTGGTGTTTGTGAATATCGGCTGGTGGTTGTGAGCATCTGCTGGTGGTTGTGAACATCTGCTGGTGGTTGTGAATATCTGGTGGCAGTTGTGAACATCTGGTGGTGGTTGTGAACATCTGGTGGTGGTTGTGAATATCGGCTGGTGGTTGTGAGGATCTGCTGGTGGTTGTGAACATCTGCTGGTGGTTGTTAATATCGGCTGGTGGTTGTGAGCCTCTGCTGGTGGTTGTGAACATCTGCTGGTGGTTGTTAATATCTGGTGGCGGTTGTGAACATCTGGTGGTGGTTGTGAACAACTGCTGGTGGCTGTTAACATCTGCTGGAGGTTGAAGAGCTGGTCGACTTTTAAACATATACAAGGGATATTCACCATCATGTCCTATGTTTTTGGAAAAAAGGCTCCAATTACATCTATTTTTTAAAGTCTTAAGTCACAGAATTCCTTTCAAAATTACATTTGTATTGGTTGTTGGGAGAAACCTACCTACCTCTCCCCGATTGTTTGATGAAGATGCTGTGTCTTTTGTCTATATTCGCTGTCTCAACAAAAAAAGTTAAAAATAGATCATGCATTGGGCCCCTATTGCGCTGTTACAATAAAGTGTAAAATGTCTCCTGTACTCAAGGAAAGAATACTTCCCAAGACAATAGATTGTTTTGATCCGTTAAGATCCCACTGCATTGACATAAAAATAATACTGACACAAGACCAAAATGACTCATTGGTACTAGGTACAATCAACCCAGTGTTGTGTGGGTGCTACATCAGCTCTCACTGGGTCAATTTGTAACCCTTCTTCCAGCTGTTCTAGTAATGCACTCTGGTTTACATAATAACAGCGCATGAAATTTGCATACGTGTTTTGAATGGCTCCTTCTCTAAATAATATCCATACTCGGTAATATACTGTGTACACATACAGACTATGTTACATGCAAGCTACTATAGATAGGTAACTATTATAAAATGGTATACGGAATAGATGCTAGTCTAACATAATTTGGATCTGATATGGTGAAAAAAAAATGAAAATTGATTGCGACACCAGACTTTTTACCTATAAATAAGAGCCACAAATATTTTTGTTGGCACACACACTTATATTAGGGAGAATCGCAAGGTTGTCATTTCCAAACCTAGAGCTATGTAGCTTTGAGTCATAACTTTTGTTTTTCTGTTCTGCTTCCTTGACGGTGGGCTGGAAGTGAAGTTGTCAACTCGCTTTTTTATTATCGGAAGCCACATAAGATAGAAAAGAGCAACTCTTGAGTAGAACAGTAAAAAAACTGGAAAATCTGCAATGTACAAATTCAATTTGGATCAAGGGTATTTGGGTAATATAAGGATGTCTTCATGTATTTTCCTCCCCGTGCATCCTCGTCTCTAAGAAACTACAAGGAATGTGCTGGAGGCAATCAAAATCTTCCCTTTCATGTATAAACTGGACAGATTCCCCCAGAAATGTTTCTATTCTTATGTTTCATGTGGAATGCATCATGAAAGCCCTTTGAGGAAGAATATGGCATCAAAAAGGTGTAAAGATGTGTGTGCGCTTTAAGAAATGATGCTAAGTAACTTTGACAGCATGCAAAAAAAATAAACCGCATGTATTCATCTAAATGTGTGAACATGTAAATTTATGAAAAGTCAGAAGCTTGTTTAAGATTTGTTCATCATGAAGGAACTTGGTCTTTGACACTCTTCATTCTATTTCTATTTAAATAACTGAGCTCTGAAAGTCCACGTCTGAAACTTGATCACGTACAAAAAAAATGCTCCTAAAACAATAGATATTTTTATACATATCCTGTGAGCGAAGGCATTTCACACAGCATTGGAGATTAACCACTCAAAGAAGCATGAAACATGTCACGCATAGAATGTGTGATATGAATATATAGACATGAACCATATGAAGTGACAGTGACATATGAAGACAAAAAAGAGAGGTAAAGAGAGATGAAGAGATGCCACAGGGAGCTAAGATAGGGAGAATGCGTAATCCCAAGATGAATACTTCATCCAGCAAACTGACAAATCCACTGAAGGAACCATAATGAAATAATAGGTGGGTTTTCTCCCGACTGTTTCCATGTGCATGTTCGATTATCTCCTTTTCCACTGAAATATTATTTAAAAAAACAACGGTATTTTCAGGTTGAGGTGTACAAATTTGTAATTGGATAAAACAATCAAGGACATTCCAAAGCAAGTAGACTCATCATATTATTATGCCATCAAATAAAACCAGGAAAGCCATTGTGTGTAAAGTTCTGAGAGCAATGACTATGAAGACTCCATGGTGTCTTTCACATAAACATTTTTCAAAAATGACCATTTCAACATAACTACCTTCGAGGGGAGACTGGTTCGAGCAGGTTCTCCTTAACAAGCATCTCTAAACTCATCCTGCAGTGACAACCAAATTGTGGTGAATTCATGGAAAGGGATTGACACTTCACTTGGCAAAGAGGAGGTTCTTCTCCATAGTCGGGAAGAACATGACAGATTTCGACTTGAAGCTAACAATAAAACTTCCCGTACACAAATGCAATGTTTGGCACTGTTTACTATTGTTGCTAGACAACCTACTTTTTTCTTTATACGCCCACTAGTGGTGTGGAGCATATTGACGCATGGTCTAGTGGCAGAAACTTGGACTATGGGCAGAAAAGGTCTCTGGTTCGTCTCTGGTTCGACTCCACGGAGAGACAACAAAAGACGAACCTAGATTGATCTGCCCAAAAATCCAAGAGTCTATTTAGACCCTGTCTAGTGCCCCTGAGCAAGGCACCTTACTCCTCCAACATCTGCCCCCCGGGCGCCGAACATGGTCGCTCACTGCTCTGTGTGTCCTGCACCAGATGGGTCAAAAGCAGAAGTTAAATTTCCCTACCTGCATGAGTGTGCCTGTGCATGTCTGTGCATGTGTTTGCGACTAATAAATGGATCTATTTAATCTTAAAATACTTGTAGTTCAAGCACCATCTACGGAGGCCCACGTAGTGGTGTTTCGCTCGAGTTTAAACAAGGCTTTCAGTTCTTTTCACCATGTGGGCGATATCATTATGTCAGAAATTCATAATAACTCATTTGATTTTAACACACCCCTTCTTTCTGTTGTTAAAACTGTTACATGTTTGACATTCTGTGACATTTTGCAATGTACAACAAGCAATTAGCAAGTGAATGTTTGCATCTTTTTAGATCTTAGTGTAGCAATCAAAGCAAGAAAAAGTTCATCTAATCACAAATCAATGTTTATGTAGTTATTGAATCATCAAGTTTGAAATGCTATAAATTTCTAGACAGAATAATAAAGGATGCTTTTCACCTTCTGAGTCTGTGCGTGTGCACATCATCAATTTAAATGTGACCCTGAAGACACCCTCTTCAGCCAGATCTACCACCGAGGCAGTTTTGAGGACTCGTACAGGTGTTTGTGTGTCTGTGGACAGATTGTATTAAGTAAAATGTATAGGTGTCATACTGAGTCCTATATAATGTAGTAATGAGTACTTATGGGTTGGACAATCAGCATGTTGATGAACTTTACAGGTGAAGTGGTCCCTTCACAAGATGACATGTAGTTATTACTCTGCTGGCAGATATTTGTGTCTCCCTTCTGCTTCTAATTCACCTCATTCATACAATTTCCATCAGTAGCAAGTCAGTCAGTCAGCCGGATATGTTCAGTTCTCATATTCAGGGGAAAGAAAAAGACAATAACTGGGAATTAATGATGTGAGATTCAACGGAACCAAATAAAAAAACAACCCATCAGTCACTGCTGTTTATATGCTAAAAAAACACTTCAACATCAAACCATAAATCACTCGGTGCAGCTCCTACAGTTATGAGCTCATGCATACTGCTGAGAGTGGATTTGTTCATAAACAAAGTTATTTCATATTGTCCCTGTGAGTGTGCATGTGTGTGTTTTGAAGCCACAGTAAATGAAAATAAGAAATAAGACAGTGGCCGAGTTGAGAAGCTTCCTCTGTAAGTGTGAGCACCAGGCAGGGAAAATACGATCAGTGCATCCTGAGAGGAGCTTATTTAGTTGTACCACATACTTGTGTGTGTGTGTGCGTGTGTAAGAGAGAGAGAGAGAGAGATTGTGTGCTTTGATTGTGGACCTTTCCAAATGCTAAGACGTCCCCTCTGACTTCAGGCATACCGGAGAGAAGCTGCTCACATTGAGGCTGTCACAAACACTCTCACACACTGTGGGGACTACTAAATAAGAGTGATTTATCCTTGGCCTGTTTTACTCTCACTCTCACACACACACACACACACACACACACACACACACACACACACACACACACACACACACACACACACACACACACACACACACACACACACACACACACACACACACACACACACACACACACACACACACACACACACAACACACACACACACACACACACACACACACACACACACACACACACACACACACACACCACACACACACACACACACACACACACACACACACACACACACACACACACACACACACACACACACACACACACACACACACACACACAAACTATTAAGCTGTGTCTTCTTGTCCCAGTGGTGTATTGCTGTGCTGAATACATATCTGTGTTTGTTTAGAGAGGGATCAATGAACGGTTTAGCTCTAATGCAAAGGGGTCTGGAGGGAGGAAGACTAAGATGGAAGGAAGGGGAGAGATTGAAAAGCAGAAGGGTAGAAAGGAAACTTAAAGCCTTGGCAGGACTGTGAAGGCAGGGAGAGAGAAATAATCTCGCTCTTCCCGTCCTCATCGCTTCTGTCTCCCTATTTGTTTGACCTTCTCACATCCAGCCATATTTCCTTATTATCCTCTTTAACCTCTCTTTCAGTTATTCAAATGTTCCTTTCTTCCCATTCTGTGCTCATACTGTCAGTTGAAATTTTATAATTAAAAATGATTTCTTTCAACACTACAAATCCAACCCCAAACACAAATGATTACTTCCTGTCATAACTAGGGATGGGTATCGTTAGATTTTTTTCCGATACCGGTGCTTCACCGATACTTTTAAAACGATACCGGTGCCTCAAAGGTGCCTGAATATATCAACTGTTTAAAGTAGATTATAAATATAAATAAATATAAAAACACTTTTCAACTTAAAACCATGAATAATATATGAACTGTTAAAAAAAGTTTACACTATACTTATATAAATAAATATAAACACACACAGTCTGACTCGTGACTCTGACTTCGGTGCCTGAGCCAATTGAAGACTGAGGGGTGCTTTTCAATCACTCGGACACCCCGAGTCTCCCGTGAAGGAAGGAGTGTGGGGATTGTGTTTGGTGTTGTGGTTGTTTGTTGCGTTTCCTCCTTCCCTTCTTGTTTCTCCCTGTACAGGTTGTGTGTGGCAGGGGGTGTGGCTGGCTCCTGTCTGCTGCGGACGAGGCACACCTGCTCCCAATTCATCTCATCATCCCCTCCATAAAAGCCTGGTCGTCTCACCACTTCGACGCCAGATTATTCCGTCTACCGCGGTAGCTATTTCGCTGCATTACACTCAACCCTCTTGTTTCTTGGATAGCAACTAACCCTTGTGTTTTCATCTAGCCAGAATCTCTGTGTGCCTGACCGCTCGGCTTCTCATCCTGGTCTAGTCCTGGATCTCCCAGCCAGCCAGCACCCTGCCGCTTCAGCCTGCACCTACCTCTCCTACCAATTATCTCTGTTCATTCATCTACAACAACTCGTTCGTGTTTGCTTTGGGGTCCAAACCTTACTCAAACCTTAACAAGTGGAAGTGTGAGGAGGCAGGAGGAACGAAGACCTCAGTCTTCACTTGGCTCAGGCACCGAAATGAAGCACCGAAATCTGGAACCTGTGTCATATTGGAACCGCTTCTGGGTACTCAACCCTAGTCATAACCATGCCAGAAGGTTGGAAATTTGGCCGACTGCTTCTCACACCGACTGTGCATTTTTTGGTGTTGTTTAGGCTGGCTGTGCACCTCCAAACTTTTTGAACGTGGCGTGCACCAGTTGGCCTTTGCAACTATGATGAGCCAAATGCAAAAGTCTAACAACAGGTCTGTCTACAAAGGCAAATAGATTCCCAGATGGCTCCTGCAGCTGGAGATTACAGAGACTGTTGGTCTAGAGGTGGCATTCTGTGGGAAACAATGGATAAACCTCTGTGTTTATTGTTATATGAAGACTACACCGAGTCAATAGGCCGCAAGTGTGAGTATAACAGAGGAAGAGGTTGTGCTGACGTCACAGTTGGCATTGAAGTGGCCAAACCAAGCATCAGTAGGTTCATGGATAAATTGTTGGAATTGATGACTAAAATCAAAGGCTAAATAGAAGGCTACAGGTATTAAACTGTTAAAGTAATTGTTCAAATCTAGCTTCTGCCACTCCAAGAGGCTGCCATAACTAAACATTAGTCCCAGTGAAGTAAAGCAGTAATGCTTTATATAATCAAATGAATGAAATGACAACCGGTTTAAATTAATTCAAATGAACACATTTGAATGATGGACTCAATGTCGATGAAGGTGGAGCGGTCTGCATTAGAGCCTGTTAGAGCCTGTTTTAAGGCAGAGCTGAGCTGTCACACAATGTGCCACCAGCTCGAAGGGCACCAAAGAGAAGGAGGACATATTGTTAAATTACTTCACCCTTCCCATCTCCGCTGTTCATCCCTGACATTGTTAAACAACTGAGCTTTGTTGCAGTCGGTTCCACGTCTGGCCATGGTTGTTCGATCCACACCCGGGTATAGTAAAAGTGTTCCTACTTATCAAATAAACTGGACTCACTGTGTACTCAGGTGTAGGCCCTGGTCACTGGTCTCTGATGTAAAAGCCCCTTATGGATGTCCAGAGCCAGGGAAATGTCTTGATTATTCAGTGTATAGCAGCAGCACCCCCAACTACCCCACTGTCCTCCATTAAAACACAGAAGACGCAGTTATGTTACATATCTTATCCCCAATTATAGATATTGTAGTATGTTCATGTATTTCTATAGCATGACAAATTACTGTAGCTGTCATAGGACAACATAACCAGTGGCTATCTTGCCTCAGGCTCCAAAAGGTTGAGCCTCAGGGTCAACACTAGTCTAGTTTCCATCATTAGGATCTGCTGAAATAAAAAGAAAGACATTGGAGTTAGTTTATTAAAGGTACGTGTGTAAGTTGTAGGTGAAAGGGATTTAAATATAAAATAATCCTAGTGATGTTTAAAGTAGTGTAAAATCATCTTATTTTTACAAATTGTTGTTTTCAACACCACTGACCACTTTCATGACCACTGAAAGCTGTCACCGGTTCTCTTTCATGTTTCTAAGTGGAGGGTGAGGTGAGAGGTATTCCGCTGCAAGATGCAAAGTCAGTTCAAATTCTACACTTTTAATCTAAAATACAGCCTATAACACCTTTTTCTTGCATGTGGCGGACAACTTTGACGTCAACAAAGGTATGTGGTTGTGGTCAAAACATGTGATTCATCTTACCTCAGTTGAGGTTAGTGAGAATAATGTTTTTTATTAATGCATCTCATTGGCAAAAATCTGAATATGAAATCCTGAAAAGAGGCTCAGAAAAGAGGTCAGACCGCTGAGCTGGGATCAGCCTTATCAGTGTACCATGCCTGTCCAATAATCCTGCTTTTCCCTTTTCTCAGTTTCCCAATTTCTTATCATAAACATACATGTAAAATTTAAGTTTTAAAAACAATATTAATACAATTATTAATATTATCTCATAGTATTCAATGGGAAAAAGTGGCTTCTCATATCATAATGGTAATCTAGAAAAAAGAGACAATAAATCATATAGATTAAAAAAAAGACCTGCTGGATTCAGAACTCATCTACAGGTGTAGCAGATCAGAGATCTAATTTTACCTCCCTCCAATTTTTCTGTCTGTCTCATCCCAGCCGGTTTCCCTCACCTTCTCTCCCACCTTGCTCTGCTGCAACTCATCTTCCTCCCTCTCTACTCTTCTTACCGTCCTCTCCCCCACCTTCTCCCCTCATTATACCTCCTCCTCATCGTTCCGTTTTACCTCCACTGACCCCATTCTCTCCACATCTCCTGCTCTGCTCCGCTCCTCTTTTGGTTGTTTCTCATTCATTTCTCTGAAATGACCCCTATCTGCTCCCTCACTCTGTCACTCCTTCTCTTTCCTTTTTGCTCCCCTTCATCCCTCTTTCCCTTTGTGACCCTCATTTTTTCCTCTTACTTTAGCCTTCCCTCATTCGCTGGTCCATTAACTGTGCCTGTCTATCCATTTATCCATCTATCAATCTTTATTTATCTGCTTCCAATAATACCATCTGACACCTTTCCATCATGTCCTCATATTCAATCTCTTTTTCGCTCTCCCTTTCATCTCTACTTCTTTCTCTAATATCTCTCTTTCTATCCATCTCTCAACCTAATGCTACCTATCTGCCTTCTCTTTAACCCGTCGACACCCTTTCACCTTGTCCTCTGATTCAATCTTCCCTTCACTATCGCTGTCATTTGGTCTCTGTACCTATCTATTATTACTTCTCTCTATTTCTCTCTTTTTCCCTCTCTCTCTCAATTTGTATTTATCAGAGAGTTCCTTTTACGCTCTCTTTCTAATGACACAGAAAATTATTCATCCCTTGATTTAATCATATACTTCTATCTTCTGTTCTAAATTAATCTGTTCTTTTTCATAACATCCAAATAAACATATTTTGGGTGTTGGTATAGCCAGCCAACTGATGCAGAGGTATTTTCATCTGATTTAACACACACACATTTCCATTCCTTTCACTTTTTACTGTTTAATTGTCCTCCAGAACACCTCAACACACACATGCACGCACGCACAAACCCCCACACACACAATCATTCCCTCATTCGCGCACACACACACACACACACACACACCCGCCCTGGGTATAATGCCATCACAGGCTATCATCTGTGGCCAGATCAATCTAACCTCTGTCCAATTGCACCAAGGACACTGAGACATACACACACATACAAGCCCATTCTTAATGCATACAAATTAAGTTGAGAGCACTCACACATAAACACTGTACATTTTTACTGAACCTACTGCTTATACAGTAGAGCTCAGCTTACTGGACATACAGCAAGTACTGATCGCCTAATTCTGTTTGATTTAAAAATCCAGAAGAAATTTGAATTGATTCCTGAGGATTCAGTAACACCAGATGAACACCAATGCTGCTTAAAGCATTTGACACTTGAAGTTATTGATTGCAACAAGTGAGCAACACCGCTGTGTCCTTGAATATAAAACTGTGCTGTTAGAGTTAATTGTAGATAGAGTTCCCTGTTTTAAAGCTGTGAACCAATGAGTCATTTTACCTCGCAAACACAAAATGACTCAAACGTGACACATCTGCAGTATATATATTTATATCTACAGGCCTATGTGCAAATTGTTTGAGCAAGAATAAAAAAAAATGAACTGATTACAATATTGTGATCAACAGGATACTCACATAAGTAGTTTGGTGAAGTGAAGGAAACCATAGTGGTTTGGGTTTGAATAGACCCTTTCAAAACATTACTTATGTGTTAGGAAGCCTTTGTGCAGGAACTATGTGACTAATTGATGTGAAGCAGGAGAAGAACCTGAACGGAAATGGATAACTATGGGTGCAAAAAGCATCTGACACACGTTAACAATTAACAAAGCGCTAAAGTAAAATATGATACACCCTTTAATACACACTTCTAAAGAAACGTGTGGTAAAATACCAATCTAATCATGTGTATTACATTTCAGTTTTTCAGAGAGCAGCAGAGAAAACTACCAACACTCAATGCAAAAGTGTCAGTTTCCAAGAGAAGATGCGAATGATTGTATCTTTTTTGAAGTACATTTTGAAGACTTCCACAGTAATTCACCATAAAGCACATTTGATCCTGAGAGTCTAATACCATCATGAGCTCACTTAGCATGGCTCCAGACTGGGTGGAGGCACTGTTACACACTGATCCCTGGAAGTAGAAACATATTTGCCCTGTTTCCCTTTTTATTAAACACAGATCTGATTTGCAATCAATCAATTCACTTTTATTTGCATAGCCCTTTTTCACAAATTACAATTTCTCTCATAGGGCTTAACAATGTGTGACATCCTCTGTCTTTAACCCTCAAAAAGGGCAAAGAAAAACTGCACAAAAAAACAACTATTAACAGGGGAAAAGGAGAGAGAGTCACATGTGATGGATCTCTGTCGCAGGACGGACAGAAGATACAGTCTCGGAATAATGGAGTCATAACAGGTTTAGCTCACAGTAAAAGCTGTTTTGGCATTCATCTGTCAGTCACAATGGTTACACCAGTAATTACTTACGGGGTGAGTATTATAAGACCATAATCTATTAAATGTGAGAGCTAAGTCAAGTACAACATATACATAATTACTAGTATTAGGGCCATGATGAAGAAAAATGTGGAGACTTAGAAAATAAAGTCATACGAAAACGTTGTTTTGACCTTTACCCTTATCCGTGAATTTATTTAAATATAGTTTTTAACCCGTTAAACACGATTTTTATTGATTTCATCCCCATGTATAACAGTTCTAAACCTCTTCATGCAACGTAGCAGAAATTCAATCATGCCTATATCTTACTTTTCTATGACCACATGTACACTTGTGCACGTATGCACTCAGACAAACACGTACACAAGCATACATGCCACACACAGATAGTGCCGATGGCCATGTTGAGAAGGATCAGCTGCTCTGACATCTGTGTTGTTGCTCTCTATTAGATCACCCGAACCATCTAATCTACACTCGGGTTTGGTTGTGTGTGTTTGTGTTTGTGTATGTTTGTGTGTGTGTCTACACTTGTATGACTATTCAAACTACTTTGAGGTTTAGACAGGAGTTAAGAGATTTTGGCCAGTCCTTCTGACACGTCCAAAAGTTTGTTTATTTGATTTCAGCATCATTTATTTGGGCTTACTTTAGAATTAGTGTAAATGTTGGGAAATAGCTTATGTCAGTGACTGTCCCCTACAAAGAAGTACAGACGAGTGTGTGTGTGTGTGTGTGTGCGTGTGTGTGTGTGTTTGAATTTTGCTCCATGCTGTCCAAGAGGGAACTTGAGTCATTACTTAATGTCGATCCACACAGTGGAAGTGTGGACCTTTTTCTGTAATAAGAATCCAAAAACAGATACGTTCTAAGTAGAGATGCACCGATGTATCGGCCGAACTTCGTTAGCGGCCGATATTCGCCTCGTTTACTGATATCGGCTTATCGGTAATAAACTTGACTTTCACCGATATCATTGGCCGATGTTCATATTTGTGGTAAAACCTCTGGGCCCGTTTTTTTTAAAATTTATATCAGATCCTACAGTATCATATGTATTTTTTTCTGATGGCTACAATCTCTGTCACGAGATGATTTAGGTTTAAATGTTAACAACTTGGCAATTTGTCCAAAATCCTCCTGGGACCCTAATTTACTAAATTAATATCAGGCTATAGCTAAAACAATTGAAACAAGTGAAGTGTGAATTCACTTCACTTGTTGTCCTCCTTCCCTTGTGGGTTCTCCCCTCTGGAGGTGAGTGCCATTTTCCCGCTGATGACTCGGCAAAGGCTCGGCCATTGACAGCTCACCACCGAACCTGCAGCTTATTCGCTGATGACCGGCTGGAATTCAACCCTGGTCGTGCTCCCAGTCATCACTGGTTCGTCCTCGTCATGACGGTTAGTTTTCCGTTCTCGGACGCTCAGCTTATACTAAGCAGACTTATTCTCCTGTGTTGATATACCTTGTACTCCCCGTGCTTCTCCTTGTGTTCCTCCAGGATTCAACCTCCCGCCTTCCCTCCTCGCTGAAGGGACTCTGGGAGCGAATCACTCGCTCTCCAGTTCCTCATCTCCTCCTCGTGCCACCTCTTTGATTAGACAATAAACACCCCTGGACTTTCCATGTTTTTACTCTGGCTCTCTTCAGGGTGGATACATACAGGTTTAGGGTTGGAGGGGAGGGAGTTGGGATGAGGGCATGCCATCGCTCTTTGACTACAAAGATGCATTCATCCATTGGTCTATTTTATCCTGTTCTCATTCGTGGGCATATACAGGCCTAGTGTATGTGTGTGCAGGCTGATGCTTTACTGCTCCACAGGGTTTTATCTGAGAGATTCTGAAAGCTGCATCAATATTCCAGAGGCATTGATCATGCACACACCAGTGTCAGGGTACATCAAGTTAAGATGGGCTGAGCAGGGGTGTGTTTGTTTTAACATGTCACTGCCAACTGCCTGTAAAACCCCTCGTGGAGATATGAAGATCTGCTTTACCTTACAAATGGAGGCACTGGAGCTTTGGTCTGGTTTCATATAGACAGTGCTGCTCATCATATCTGTGGCCGACGAGCTGTGTGTGTGTGTGTGTGTGTGTGTGTGTGTGTGTGTGTGTGTGTGTGTGTGTGTGTGTGTGTGTGTGTGTGTGTGTGTGTGTGTGTGTGTGTGTGTGTGTGTGTGTGTGTGTGTGTGTGTGTGTGTGTGTGTGTGTGTGTGTGTGTGTGTGTGTGTGTGTGTGTGTGTGTGTGTGTGTGTGTGTGTGTGTGTGTGTGTGTGTGTGTGTGTGTGTGTGTGTGTGTGTGTGTGTATTTATGGGTGTGTGTGTATTTATGGGTGTGTGTGTATTTATGGGTGTGTGTGTGTGTGTGCATTTGTGGGTTTCATGAAGATAGAAGTTTAGTTTGATGGCAACAGGAGGAGAGAACTGATAAAAAGAAATAGAAATACAAGCAGGTGTGTTTGCAGATGGTCATGGCAAAGATCAGGTGGTTACTATTACACAAACAGACGCACACGCACATGCACAAGCACACACACACACACACACACACAGGCCACTGCTTAATACAAGCTGCACACAAACACATGGGATGTCAATGGTGTGAAAATGTGTGGTCCTGCTGGCCAATATGCACAGTTCACTGAACTACTTATTTAATGTCTGTGTGTGTGTGTGTGAGTGTGTCTGGTTTGTTAGTGTGTTGAGCACATTGATGCAGTTTAACTTCAAGAGAATAGGAACAAGCACTGCTGTATTGTTACATAGAATATAGACATTTACTTTTACAGGTTCTGAATGGAAAGAAACCTGAGAGTAGGACATTATCTTTCTGACCATATTTAGTTTTGGAAACATAAACCGTTCTCCTATAATCTTTAATCCTGCATTATTAAAATGGATTTCTTTGCCGGGACTTTGTTTACACAACTTTTTTACTCTTTCAATTCTCTATGGAGCCAGTAAGGTGGCACTGTTTATTATTTTGCCTGTTACTGCATCATCCTCCATATTCTTTGATAACAGGTATATAAATATATTTATATATATATATATATTTATACACGCTGGCTGTTAGTGGGTCCATAACATTGGTCCAAAGGGCTGTGTCACAACATTTATGGGACAGATTATCATGATATTTTTTATAAAGATTCATTGTGTATTCATGTTACAGATTGGTTACATAAAAATGAAGGAATTTGTGTAGATGATAATGTAATATTTATATCATATTTAGGATTAACTCACCAAAAACATTTAGGTTCTCAGTGAATTATTTCCTCTTTCTGCATAGAAAATGCCTGCTATGGTGCATTTTCTGGATCCTTTTGGATTCTTAATTTACTGACAAAAGACAAAACTACAACAAACATTGGTATACATGTTCAGTGTCTATAGGCGTCATACATTTGATGACCTTTACACATTGACTGCAATTTTTTTTAGATCGGCTTCTTCAGAAAAATAAATCTACCACTATTTCCTGTAGGCAATTAAAGAGTGTCACTTCCTAGTGCTAACTTTTGTTCAGACTAAATTAAAAAGTCAGAAGGTCCAGACTTAACAAGGTGGGTGTGAAATAACTCATCCCTGACGTTTTTACAAATCCTTCCTTCCTTACTCTGTAAAACTAAAATTTAAAATTAAAATGATATCATGCTGTACAACAGATAATTAAATGGTTTAATATATTGACTTGAAATGATTCACAGAGAAGAGGCACACAAATTAAACTATTATTGAAATGACCATCAAATAGTGACCATCTTTCTACTACTAGCTTCATGTAAAAGCAAATGGTTGGCTCATGCAGGGACAGAGCGTGTTAAACTAGCTGCACACTGGTTTTAATGCCACAGCAGCACATTGCCAATCAACCCCATTCATTTCAACAGCACATTCCACATTGAATGCTCCTCATTAGACCCCAACACAAGTGGAGATAAACAGAATCAATTTCTATAATGACTTAAATACAGAGTTTAGAAGTGGGATAATCTGTGACTTCTTCACAGGCAAACCGCTGTAATGGAATTAACACAAATTGAATAATGTGAGTGCCAAGGCTCGTGATATGATCTGCGTATTTAATTAACTTAACTGACATATCCAGTAAATATATACAGAAGGGTACAGTCTGTTACTGCATGCTGCAAAAATGCAATTACTAGATGGAAACCAGAAAAAGCAGATTGTGACCACTAAAACATCAGTGGGTGAATCATTTTCTACAGTTTGGATCGAGAGTAATGGAGAAGCAGAAGTTTTATGAGAAATGGTCGACATACAGTGGTTCGCAAGCAGTGGATTAGTAAAATTGGTTGAAACGGGGTGGTCTGATATAAAATGATCTCTACCAGCACCCTAACCCTATTAATGTTGGGCCTGTTCACACTGGTAGTACCTCGATGTTCACCTGGTAACATTTAATCCAGTCGCTGCTGTGTATGCAGTTTACTTGAAGGGGTATGCCTCACTGACGTGTGAACACAGACTTTCTCACTAGGGAGATTATGGATTACTCATGCTCTTCCACCAGCAGTCCTGTCAACCACAAGGCGGTCTGTTGAGCGTTCCCACCAGCCACGCCAGACGCTCAGCCAGATCTGACGCTGCCCTAGGGTTTCAGTTCAGAAATTACGGACAGGTGTCGCCATGCAAGTGTAGTGAAAGAGTCTGTGCTCTGGGTTACTGTCTCCAGAATTCTCTTGACCGGGGGTCTCAGAAGAAGAAGCTATTGACAGTTCATTTCAGATAATATCAAGGCTGCTATGTAACGGACAGCGGCTGTGGCTGAGGGGGTAGAGTGGTCGTCCTCCAACCTGAAGGTCGGCGGTTTGATCCCCAGTCTGAACCATCTGCATGCCGAAGTGTCCTTGGGCAAGATGCTGAACCCCAAATGGCCCCCATAGAATAACAAAAGTGCTGCAAGTAGAATCACTGTATGAATGTGTGTTTGAATGGGTGAATGTTAAACTGTAAAATAAAGCGCTTTGAGTGGTTATAAAGACTAGAAAAGTGCTATATAAATACAAATCTATTTACTTGCATTGATGGAAATCAGGTGTTTCCCCTTGTAAACCAAAGATTTGCTCGGATGACAAAAACCTCCCCAGAAGGTTGGCTTGGTCACCGCCCTTGGAGACGATGCCGTGAAAGCTTCAACAACAAGCGGCCCTTGTTTCTGTGGTGCAATACCCTTTTAAAAGCTTTCAGTATTCAGCTGGGCATATCGAGGACAGATGCAGTAAAACATTTCCTTAAGCCACTGCCAAAATTTGCATGCGTCGCACCCACAGAGACAACAATAGACACATATGTGCACACAGACCCGCAAACACACGCATCCAGATGCTCAGATACATACATCTAAAAGGCCACAAAGACATCTCGACGCACAGCTCACATACTGAACATCACATTAAACAAACCGAGGACATCACTGAGCAGCAGTAGTTTATATTGAAATAGAAACAGCATTGGTTTTCCCATGCTGGCACTATATGGTATACGCCCTTCCTCCTGTTCCTCTCCTCCGTCTCTCCCACCTCCTCTCCCTTCTTCCTCTGTCGCTTTACCCCGCCCTTTCTGTCTCCCGCCCTCCCTCCCTCTTTACCACCATCCATCCCTCTGTCTACCTTCCACCCTTCCCTTCCTCACTCTCTCTCTCTCTCTCACTGCCTTTGCTATGCTCCCTTCGTCTCCGCTCTCCGTCTCCTAATGTGAACCTGCAGCAGAGTGATACTGCCCCCTATTTGCAGAACAGGAAACTTTTTTTTTCTCTTCTGCCCTTCATCTCTGTGCCAATTTGTCTCACTCTTTCATCATCGCTTCACTTCACAGGCGAGTTCAGCCTCATCTCTCTTTTTCCATTCTCATGCTCTGCCCCGACTTTCCTGATCTCTTCGTTCTCAGTGAAATTCTTGTTGCTTCTCCATTCCTTACTGCTCGTTCTTCACATTTAATCATTTTCTATCTATTTATCTATCTATCTATAACTGTAGAATAATGTGATACATTTTTCATTGCTTTCTAGACATAATTTAAAGGGTCAGTTAACACATGTCATAAAGAGACATATTTGTAGTAAGCCATAATTTGAATGACTAGTGTAATGGACTTAAAGCACCTCCCAAATAATTCTCCGTTGATTTTCATCATCCAAACAAGGACAAGTATACTTATAGGTTCAAAGTATTTGCTATATTGAGTATTGGAGATTAACTCATATAGTCGTGAAATTCTTTTCCTCAAAATAAGCTAAGAATTTAGTTCTGTTGTTTTATTTTTGATTTTACTTTTCAACTTGAATTTGAACACTGACCATGACTGAGCATTTTTCAAGATGCATCTTCAAATCAATGCATCTAAAAAAAATTAAATATGAATAAGCTGTAGCCTGTATATTTGAAAAGTAACAAGATGACTGAACACTGAAATCCATAACTTTGCTGCATGCACACAATATATTATATTATTAATGCACAAAGACAAATCAATCAATCAATCAATCAAATTTTATTTGTATAGCCCATATTCACAAATTACATTCATCTCATAGGGCTTTAACAGGGTGTGGCATCCTCTGTCCTTAACCCTCAGCAAGAGTGAGGAAAAACTACTAAAAACCCTTTTAACAGGGTAAAAATAAGTAGAAACCTCAGAGAGAGCCACATGTGAGGGATCCCTCTCCCAGGACGGACAGAAGTGCAATAGATGCCACGTGTAAAAACATTCATCATTAAAGTCTTTAGCGGCATTGATGCAGTCCCGCTGCAATCACAGTCCATGGTCAGCAACCAGCAGAACCACGATCCAGCATCCAGACCAGAGGCCACTCCAGTCCTCAGTCACCGTCCACCGCCGCCCACCAGGACCCACCACGAGCCATCGCCGTGGCCCTGGTCCACCTCCTTTACCCAGTGCCAACGCGACACAGGGTCCGCCACCAGCACCACGATCAGCCCACACGACACAGAATCCGCCACACTGGGTCCACCACTGCGACCCCCGATGCGCGATCCACAAACAGCAATCCATGGTGCGGCCACTGAGGCCCTGGATCTGCGGGTGTTAAAGCAAAGGGACCCCGGGGAAGGGGGGGGGGTTAGGGATGGAGAAGAGGAAGGAGAAGCTGGAAAAAGAAGCTCCGTGTGTCATATGTCATTAAATAGAGCAAGTTACGTTCTGCCTCACTAATTAACTCTAACTATAAGCTTTATCAAAAAGAAAGGTTTTGAGCCTACTCTTAAACAAACAGATGGTGTCTGCCTCCCGAACTGAAATTGGTAGATTATTCCACAAGTGAGGGGCTTGATGGCTAAAAGCTCTGGCTCCTACTCTACTTTTAGAGACTTTAGGGACGACAAGTAAGCCTGAATTCTGGGAGCGGAGTGCTCTAGCGGGTTTATAAGGTACTAACAGCTCTTTAAGGTAAAAAGGCGCTATATTATTAAGGGCCTTGAAGGTGAGGAGGAGAATTTTAAATTCTATTCTAGATTTAACTGGAAGCCAGTGTAGCGAAGCTAATACTGGAGAAATGTGCTCTCTTTTCTTTGTTCTTGTCAGGACACGTGCTGCGGCATTTTGGACAAGCTGTAGAGTCTTTAACGACTTACTGCTGGAGCCTGATAATAATGAGTTACAATAGTCCAGTCTCGATGTAACGAAGGCGTGGACTAGTTTTTCTGCATCTTTTTGCGAAAGGACATGCCTGATTTTTGAGATATTACGCAAGTGGAAAAAGGCAGTCCGAGAAATTTGTTTTAAGTGACTATTAAAAGATAAATCAGGATCGAAGATCACTCCCAAGTTCCTGACTGTTTCGTTGGAAGCAAGGGCAATGTCGTCTAGCGCAGCTATATCATTAGATAATTTATCTCTAAGGTGTTTGGGGCCAAGTATTATAACCTCTGTTTTGTCTGAGTTTAATAAGAGAAAATTGCGGGTCATCCAGGTTTTTATGTCCTTGAGACATGCTCGAAGTTTAGTTAATTGATTACTTTGTTCAGGTTTTATTGACAAGTATAACTGGGTGTCATCCGCATAGCAGTGGAAATTTACCGAGTGTGTCCTGATAATGTTTCCTAGTGGAAGCATATATAATGAGAATAAAATTGGGCCGAGCACAGAGCCCTGTGGAACACCATGGTTAACTTTGGTGCGCACAGATGTCTCATCATTAATTTGCACGAATTGGGAGCGATCAGAAAAATAAGATTCAAACCAATTAAGGGCAGTTCCATTAATTTTAATTAACTGTTTGAGTCTTTGTAATAAAATTTGATGGTCAATTGTGTCGAATGCTGCACTGAGATCTAACAGAACGAGGACAGACACAAGTCCCTGATCTGAGGCTATTAAAAGGTCGTTAGTGACTTTTGCCAAGGCTGTTTCTGTGCTGTGATTGGCTCTAAACCCCGACTGAAAGTCTTCATATATATTATTTTCCTGGAGAAACTCACACAGCTGATTGGCTACCACTTTTTCTAAGATTTTAGACATGAAGGGGAGATTAGATATTGGTCTGTAATTGGCTAAAACCTCTGGGTCTAGGGTGGGTTTTTTGAGAAGGGGTTTGATTACTGCTATTTTAAAAGACTGTGGTACATAACCTGATGATAATGACAGATTGATTGTGTTAAGTAACGAACTATCAATTAGGGGCAGAATTTCTTTAAGTAATTTTGTAGGAATGGGATCTAAGATACAGGTTGTTGGTTTAGAACCTGAGATTATTTTGGTAAACTGATCACAAGTGATCAGAGAGAAGCTGTCTAAATAATGGTTAGGATTCTCAGCCATTTCTGAGATTTCTGTTATTGGGAGGGTATTAGTGCCAATTGAGGGCAGGAGATTGTTGATTTTATTTCTAATGGTTAGAATTTTATCATTAAAAAAGGTCATAAAGGTATTGCTATTTAGGGATGGAGGAATACTGGGTTCGGTGGAGGTGTGACTCTCTGTCAGCCTGGCTACAGTGCTGAAGAGAAACCTGGGGTTGTTTTTATTCTCTTCTATTAGTTTTGAATAGTAGGCGGCTCTTGCTTTGTGGAGAGCCTTTTTATATTCTTTAACACTATTCTTCCAGTCTATGAGGTTTTCAACATGGTTGCTGGAGCGCCACTTCCTTTCTAGTTTTCTTGATAACTGTTTTAACTCATTTGTCTGGGAATTATACCACGGAGCTAATTTACCATGTTTGACATTTTTCTTTTTTAGAGGCGCTATTGAATCTAATGTTAATCGTAATGAGTCTGCAGAGCTATCGACGAGTCGGTCGATCTCAATGGAGCTCGGGTTTTTAAAGAATTTGTTCTTTATATCTACGGATAATACGGGTTTAAATGTAATTGGAATTATTTCCTTAAATTTAGCTACAGCACTATCAGGTAGACATCTAGAAAATGAGTTTTTTATTGGTGGCATATATTCATTTATTGAAAAATGGAAGGTTATTAAATTATGGTCTGATAGAACTGGATTGTGCGGGAGGACTGTTAAATGTTCAATTCCGACACCGTACGATAATATAAGGTCAAGTGTGTGGTTACAACAATGAGTCGGTTGGTGCACACACTGACTGAAACCAATTGAGTCTAGTATTGAATTAAATGCTACGCTACGGTAATCTTTCTTATTGTCAACATGGATATTAAAGTCACCAACAATAATAATTTTATCGCTCTTTAGGACTAAGTTTGATAAAAACTCAGGGAATTCCGTTAAAAATTCAGTATAAGCCCTGGGAGGATGGTAAACTACAGCAAATATGATTGGCTGTTGGTGTTTCCTGGATTGGCGTGGAAGACTAAGAACCAGACATTCAAATGATTTGTAGCTTAGGTTAAGTTTAGGTTTTGGATTAATTGATAGACTGGAGTTAAAAATAGCAGCAACTCCACCTCCTCGCCCAAATTCTCTGGGAACCTGTGCATTTATATGACTGGGGGGAGTAGATTCATTTAGACTGACATATTCATCAGGATGCAGCCACGTCTCAGTGAGGGACAATACATCTAGGTTGTAGTCAGAGACTAGTTCATTAACTAAAAGAGCCTTAGTTGATAGTGATCTAATGTTTAAAAGACCACATTTAAAAGTCTTAGTTCCCTGTGTTGTTGCAGAGGTTGTTTTAATTTTTATTAGATTTTTGTGTGGAGTTCTCGCTCTGTTATTGTTTAATTTAAATAATTTAATCGGACGGTGGACAGACACAATCTCTATGGGGTTGTGTGACTGATCCAGAGGGAGCGCAGAGAAGTGTTTAGCACTGCAGCTCTGCTTCCTGGTCCCAACTATGGGTTGTCATGTTATAGACTTTGTAATATTCCTAGATAAGAGAGCTGCTCCATCCCAAGTGGGATGAACGCCGTCTCTCATAACAAGACCAGGTTTTCTCAAAAAAGTTAGCCAATTATCTACAAAGCCCACACCGTTTACAGGACACCACGTCGACAGCCAGCGGTTAAAAGACAACATGCGGCTAAACATGTCATCACCTGTTGTATTAGGGAGCGGGCCAGAGAAAACTACTTTGTCTGACATCGTTTTAGCAAAAGCACACAACGACTCAACATTCACTTTAGTGATCTCCGACATACGAAGCCGGGAGTCATTGCTGCCGACGTGAATTACAATTCTATTGTATTTACGTTTAGTTTTAGCCATTAACTTAAGTTTAGATGCGATGTCGCCGGCTCTGGCCCCTGGGATACAGTTAACTATGGTCGCTGGTGTCGCTACCCTGACGTTTCTCAGAACCGAGTCGCCAATAATTAAAGTTTGTTTATCAGCGGGTGCCTCGCTGAGTGGAGAGAATCTATTTGAAACGTGAGCTGGTGGCTCTTTAATCATGGGCTTTTTAAGACTAGCACTATGCCCCCTCCGGACCGTCACCCAGCTGCCCTGGGCTCCCTGCTGCACGGGACTAGTCAGGGGACTGCTAGTTGAAGCTAAGCTACGTTCTAAGCTAGGTGGCTCCGACGCTAGCGGAAGCCGGCTAACTACAGCTAACGGAGTTTCTAAGCTGCGGAGCCGAGCTTCTAAGTCACTAAGCCTCGCCTCCATCGCTACCAACACACTACATTTATTACAAGTACCACTACTGTTAAGTGAGGCAGAGGAGTAAGTAAACATAAGACACTCGGAGCAAGAGAGAGCAGTGGAGGGAGAGAGAGAAGACATCGCTGATATAGAGCTACGAGGGTGAGCTCACACAGAATCACTAAGAACGCTAGAGTATGGGTTGTTATGTGTGGGTGTTTAACTACAGACCGGTGATTTTAGCCGTAGTGTTACAGAGTTTAGCGGAGGAGCTAATACAGAGAGCGACCAACACTAGCAGCAAGTAAACAGGAAATGAACAGGAAATGACGCGGGACGCTTACCGGAGATGACCAAATGGAGAGCAAACCACAGCAAAAGAGTGAATATGACTGCTACTGCTGATGTACATGTGTATGAATTATTTGTAACAGGATTGTCATGATGACTTCATAACGTCATATGTCAGTGTCGATTTTACAGGCGATTCCACGCAGCAGTTGAGAACCTGGAATTGTATTGGTAAGAAGACTAGAACACCAATAACAATACAAATAAATAACACAAATACATATGTTGATTAAACTCAGCAAATATAAATAATAATGTTTTTGTTTTTTTAAACACCGCTGTATTTTGTTGAAATATTTGTGAGAAACAAAATGAGAAACAGGTAGCAAACGATTTTTTTCTCCCACATGACAGGAGAATGATCAGGGTCAGGAGACTTGCAGCGTAGCTCAGGGAGGGATATGAAGTGTTGCTGCAGAAATTAGTTTTTCACACAGGCAGTTCAGTCCTGCTTGAGCTGGGAATTTCACCACTGAGGTGCCTGGAGGGAAGAGGAGTCGAGCTGAGAGTGGAGCTATGGCCTGGTGGCTGCTGGGAGGGAAGAAGAAGAACAACAACTAGGCACATGTCTTGGAGGTGTTCGTGGATGCACCTCTCTTCACAACTTGTACAGCAGAAGTGTGGTTTGTGAATTTGATGTGAGCTGCCTCTGGGAGATAAAGGAGGGAGGGCGGTGAAACAGGAGAATAAAGCAGCTTTAAAGCTGCAGCACCAAGATATCTGCTGTGAACAGAGAAACTTATTAGACCAGGCAGGGGGGATGTGGTGTACTCGAGACAGGATATTGGCAGACTTGGTCCGGGGTCTGGTGACAGAAATCGTCTGTGGCTGTGATGCAAGGATTGCATGGCAATTGGCTGCCTGGAATCACAGCTGAGAGTCAGTCTGGGCAGGTGTCCCTCTGGCGCTGTCAGCTCTGATAGAGAGGTCCTTCAGAGGACAACATTTGTCACGAACAAGCCATATCTCTCTTTTGTCAAGGTTGAGTTAGAGTTGGTGGGCAGCCATCCAGCTGAATGTGTGCGTGTGGAACACAAAGTGATGCAGGAGCAAAAAGCTAAGTTGGCCGTCCACTGCCCCCAAGAAAGTTTGAGGCTGTCGGGTTAAAGGGTAAAAGCAGCAGCTGGCCTTTGTCTGAGCCCTGTGAGTGAGCCAGGGGAGAAACTCAACTGTCTGTCAAACTTGAACTTACCACATGTAAAGGTTTGGGACTATTTGGGAAACAGTCAGATGTAGCCGTTGCATGTCTCTTAAAAGTTGGAATATGGAATGTTCTTCCTTTCTTCAAATTAAATGTTTTATTATTTTTAAGGTTGCAGTGGTAGCCAGGCACATATGACATAAAACGTGTCCATCAGTAGTAGCACCCATGTCACAAATTACCAAAACGTGTGAAGGTTTCTGCCCCACGCAGCGGCAGAGTAGATAGTGACTCAGGCCAAATTGTTCTGTGCCGCCCAAGCCCAACTTGTCACGTCCTATAGTTTTATTACACGATGAGAGGAGAGTTGACCGACAAGGATGATGCGGATAATAGAGCTAAACGACAATTAAAACTCTGGGTATTTTGAGGATATACACGACAGACAGTTCACTGTGTGTGTGGGTGTGTGTGTGGGGGGGGTGTAAGTGAGAGAGAGAGAGAGAGGTGGCGCAGAGCCCTGTAAACTTCACAGTGAAGAAACAGCACAAAACGTCTTAAACTCTGTGTTAAATATCACTGCAAGCAGCTTCAAATGCACAAGTAGTGTGAGGCTGTCTACAGACATTTGTTGTCCTATGTCCAGTACAATCGGTAACAGCTCTTTTGTCAAGAGTTTACCTGCTGGGAAAATCTCTAGACTGTGGCATCCCTATTTAATAAGAAACCAAGATGGTTCTCATTAGACAGCATACCTCTGCAAAGGCCCAACGTTGCCCTGAAACCACATTTAAATTCACTAGAAATAGATTTTTTGGGGGATCTGCACCAAATTCCACACACTCATGAATCAGTCCCCTAATCAAGAGCCATGAGTCATTCTATTTCATATTCAATTAATATTGAATAACGTCCTATCTCACAATGTTTAAGAATGATTAAAACAAAATCCTGGACTGCTTGATCCAGTTCTATAACAGAGTTTGAATGAGTTCTCCATCACCGTTCCACCAAATAATCCATCCAGTAGTTTTTGCCCAATCCTTCAAATTAACTCACTTGGTATTGTTTGACCAGGGGCTATTAATGGCTAACATGTTCATACAGGTTACAGCCCCCTGTCATTCATCCTCCTTGGTACAAAAATACTTCACCGCCCAGCTGCCTCAGCATGTCCGTTCCATGATAATCATGGTGGGCGTTGTAAAGGCTGCTGCTCTCTCTCCTGCTTGCTCTGACAGCCATGTGCGGTGCAGCGCGCAAAATAAAACATTAATTAACACAAAATGACTTAATTAATGTTTATCTAACAGGCTTTTAGGTTTCCGATGTCTTATTGTCTTGTTCAACGAACGCTCATGGGAAAAAACTAAAATTCCACTTGACCACCTACATTTTCTGTGTCAGCCTGACAGTTCAAACAAGCCTGAATCTGTCTCTAGGCAATCTCTGTGTATGAATCAGAACAAACACAAATGTACAAAACTGTCTAACTCATTTAGCATCACTCAAAATCCCATACATCCTTAGTTTGAGGGGAGACCCTAACTCTACATAGTTAGTGAAAACAGTTGTAGGAGGAGAATCTGAAAACATCTACTCCAGTCTGTAATTTTCCACTTTGGACATGAATGGTTTACAAAGAGTCTCATAAAGCTATATAGCACTGACTTTGTTTACATCAAAGACAGATGCGTATTAGCTGCATTATGGAAAATGTGAATGAGACCTCAAAGTCTAGATATCTTGTCGTCAGCTGGAATTATTCTACACACCAAGATGGATTAAACCCTTGACACTTTGCGCCTTGCTATTACCAAGACTACAGGGATTGTGATGTGGGTTGCCAGGTCCTTCTGTTGGTTGTTGTGTCCAAACTGAAACGTCACAACAACTATAGCATGGACTGCCAATGATCTATTCATTCACCCCCAGGATAGATCCAAACTTTTGTGATCCACTGGCCTTTCCTCTAAAGAACTGACATTCTCATTTACCTCAGCTGTACTGAGTTTTTTTACCAGTCAACACATGTAAGATTAACTAAAATGGTGAAAATGTATGAAAAGAGGTAAAGCTTAACAAATGTGTACTTGGCTTTTTTTTGCCCATCCTGATCTCCAATATCATGGAGCAGCTTGCATGCTTCGGTCCAAAGGCAGAGTCATACTTCCACAACTAGAGGTGCCTGTATGTTCAAACACCATATGTGTGCATGCACATGTGCCAGCATACCTTCATTAACTTCATCATTAAGAGCTAATGCCGGCCTGTGTGAAGGTTGACATTCATTCACGCTATAATAAACCCTGATAATCCAATCATCAGAGCTCACCAAACGCACATAGCTGCGAAGTACCAGGAACGAGTGGATGTGCACGCACACACAGACCCCAGTGTAACGCTGTGATGATTCATCTGCCTCTCTTCTTCCCCTGTTCCCTCTTCTCTTTCATCACACACTCATCTCTCCATCCATCACACGTCCTTCTGCTTCACTACATCTCCTTGGCTCGCTCATTCTCTCTATGGTTTAATCTCTCCGTTTCTGTCCCCCCCCTCCATCTGTCACCCCTGTCTCTCCCAATTCTTCAACCTCCTCTCTTTTCTCAGGCTCACCCCCCCCCCACACCACCACCAGTCTGAGACAGCTCCACGCTATAGCAGCTCGTTCTGTCTGAACGAGGCAGGTTTTATACACTTTAACCCAGGACACTGTTTAGGGAGATCTGCCTTCACCGCACACATCAACTCTGGTCCTACCGGGATTTCCAAAGAGTATGGCAATCCATGATAATGCAAAATGGTTCTGCGATGAACCTAAATCCATAGTAGCGAAAATGTCTCAGTGAACTTCTTCGTTGGTTATTTCAGTAAAATATCTACACAGAAATCCTCATCGTTTCTCTAACCCACTCACTAGATCACTGTGTAGTAGATTAGCTGTTGCCTGTGGTTGTGTCTGATGCGCCAGGGTTTCACAGATTGGTTTCTTTCATTTTGAAGGGATTGAAAGGTCATGACTTTACATGAAACTAGTATGAAGTGCACATACATGATTTCAGCTCAAAGCAGTAGACTAGGAGTCTGTTAGTAGCCAGTGTGTTCAGGGAGTAGTTTTGATAAATGCCTGTATTGAGGCTTTTGCCAAGAGGTAGTTGAGCAGATTGTAGGGCTGTCATATTTCCAAAAATCAAGATCAAACAAATTTGACATGGCAGGAAAGAATTTGCAAATGATGAGGGGTCATCGAGATGTGTGAAGAGGCCGACCTGTTCATAGACTCTTGCCCCCCGCTGATGTTGTATGGCTCGCCACACACTGTTTGTCATGTTAGGAACATTAGGAGATGCATGACTAGCCGAAGTGACACCTCGCAACTGGGAGAGACGTCAATTCCTGCGTGTCTCATTACATTCAAGGACAAGATGTTGAGTAGAAATTACCCTTTACCTAGTTGCTGTACCATATGTACCATCAGACAGAGCTAATGATTGTTACTCTCAGTCTTTATTCTGATCTACACCTGAACATACAGGCTGTTAAAGGTGAAATTCAAATGCAGTATAATATCTGGTATTATCCGAAAATATCAGTTAAGCTCAGCAGAATCAAAGATTTGTTTTTTCCTGCACAAAAGTTTTCCAGAGTTTCTCTGAGGAGCTGCAGAAAGTACTTGGTCAGGTTTAACACATCCGGTGGAATAAAGCAGGTGAGGAGGGTGAATTAGCTGAGTCAAGGAAAACGGGGAGAAATTCATTGCCAGGACATATGTGCGCAATTATCCAGGCTAGAGACTTCAAATTATAATCACCTCCTGTAGTGCGACAATCTGACTTGGTATCTCCTTATCACCATTTCCCTTATATCTGTTCCTCGCTCCCTCTCTCTCAGACACACACGCAGATTTCTGAGGTGTTAATGTATTCTCAGAAAAATGTATTTGCTGATCTACTCTAATGGGTATCTGTGAGGGGGAGGGCACATGAATACCCGAGGAAAGAATGTCCTGCTTCCTCGTTTTGAATCAGTACCCTGTGTGCTTTTCCTCTCATTCAAAACTACTCTTGCAGAAGCTTCAATATTTAAGCAACTACTTTTCACTCAGGGAAAAGACTTTAAAAACCACTCACTGTACCTCAGAACTAAAGAGAACAGAGGAAACCATACAGTGACATATGCAGACTCACATGCACATGTCTTTACATCTGAGAAACACACATGCAAATGTGAACATGTGTTCAGGGTAATGGCGTCACTGCCTGATTCTACATCAGCTACTTATGCAGAACCTGGCATTTAAAACTTATAGAATGAAGGAGGAATCTTCTGTCTCTTTGTGTGTGCGTGCATGTGTGTGTGTGTGTGTGTGTGAGGGATGAGAGAGAGAGAGAGAGAAAGAGAGTGTGTGTATATGTATATATCTGGTCACTTTACGTCTAGTGCCATGATCAGGTCACTTTGCTTATTGACTAGATATCTGATATTTATATATATCCCATTACCATCAGCTGTATTTGTGTGAGTGCTAATGCAGCATGCTTAACCTTGTGTTAATTTTTAATGATGGCTAGAAATTTGCTTTTTATCGAAGCAGAATTTATCACAAACACACACAAACCAGACACTATTTAGTAGCAATGTCTCTAAAGATGTTTGATTACTGTCTCTGCAATGTCCAAGGAACATTTTCCTCCTCACAGTGAGTCCTCACCCCATCCTCTATTTTCTCTATTATCTTATCTCAGTCTTCCTGCTTTCCCTTTACCCAACCTCATAACTATTGTCATTACAGTTAAATCACAGTGAATCTTTCTCAGCTCTGCCAATCTTACAGTCAGAATTACTGTTTTGCTCCCCTGTCCTTTCTCTCATTTAGTTCCTACGCCCTTAAGCTTGTTTTTCAATCTCTTCAAGTCCTTTTCTGCTGCTGTATCTCCTACTTTCCCTTTGAAAAGTAATATATGTGGTTCGGAATTGAGGGCTCTCATATATGGTCATATATGAGAGCTCATATATATATATATGACCACATACACACATTACACCTTTCTGGCTCTTTCTCTTTCGCTTTTATTCACAAACACTCATAGCAAATGACACAATTCTTTCACAATTTAATTGTGTATGCAGGTATTTTAAACATGGGTGAAACTGCTTAAAAAAGTTAAATGACTTCTTTACCATCGCTAGCTGATAACTTGGTATTTTCTTTTTTTTCCTTTACATCAAACAAATATTGGATTTTTTTGGAGTCAACACTAGAAACTAACATGGCTTCCAGGGCATTTGATATAGCAGTTCGCTTTTGACATCTTTTACTTCAATCACTCATCATTAACTGAACCATGTTCCAGTGCTGCTGAAATAGAAATAAATGGCCTGGCAACAAGCCTTTTGTCAAATCACAGTCAAATCACAGTCATTTTAACCAGGACAAGCCAGGTGTTGGTGGGTGTTGTAAGTGGGTTATTTGAAAGGGCCTTAGACTCAAGAGGGTCATGTCATGATGCGGGTGCTGCTGGTGTATCTGAACAGGTTGAGTAACAGACTGCTGTGCCAGCTATGAAAGAAATGCATGTGAATGAGAGGAAGTTAGTTAGACAATGACACAGGTTGGACAGTTGGTTGGTTTGGTTGCTGGAGATGGTTGGGAAAAGAGTCCAGAATCTGTGGAACCATAAGGAAAGAAACCATTTTGGGTATTGTGGTTAGAGAGAATCAGACAGATGGTTGAGGAGTAGGTGCTTTGAGTGTTTTAATAGTGAGCTTGTATTAATTTGTTATAATTACATTGTACTGTGAAGTGAAACGTCGCTGAAGTGTCTAACCCCATTGAAATTAATATAGCGCCTTGAGATGCAGGAGGTGAGGAAGACAACAACCCCCTTACACAAAGACACATGATATACCAATTTGCTTGCTTAAGCTTAGTTCTCTGGCTATGATCTACAACTCCAGTAGCAGAGCACACACTTTTGTGACAGAAATGATGTATGAAGTAGAGGCTACTTGCCTCTGGACCTCAGGTCGTCCTGAGCCGCTTCAGCTGCTAGGACAGGCACTGAGACTGCCAGCGGTTCAAACAGTGTGTGTCTGTGTGTGTGTGCATGCTGACTCTTAATGGTAGATGATGAGGTTTAGTTTCAGCATATATTTTAAAATGACTACAGCTTTTGACATACCCAATCCCAAGTGGTTGCTGGTGGCAGATGACCGATTTTTACATATATATTCAGTGTATGCAGTATTCCCCTTATTATAATTTTGTTTTAGACGTTAATATAGAGAAAATATTCTGGTGTTATTGAGACCAGCCCCTGCAAAGTGACATTCATACTAGTGAAACATCATCTGCATCCTTGCCAAAATTGAGAAGAGAAGATTGATACCACTCTCAGAACCAGACGATGACTTTAGCTAAGCATGAAGATCATCATATCATGACCATTTAGAACATTGGCAACACTCTAACTGTGGGTTGTCGAGTTCCGGTAATGGAAAAGGTTGAAAATAATTTAGTTTAACCTTTGGACAGAGTAAAGCTTTCCGTTTCCCCCGGCCCTTCCCTGGCCATTAGCCAAATTCATCGCCTACTGACTCAAGCATAAATAAACGTAACCCTGCTTCACAATAACAGACTGGAAGGAAACATGAATGATGACAACTTAGTAAAATCTTAAGTCACCGGACTCTATGTTTGTGTCCTGTGGAAGCCTGCAGCCACATACACTAATACCTCTGCACTGAGGCGGCTGTAGTGGTGAGCTGAGCTTGTGTTTGCATAGAATAGATCAAATTTTGATTTGAAATATGCAAATCAAATGCATAGCTATTTTCAAGCCTTTAGATGCAGAGGGCACATGGACATACTCACACACACATACACACAAAGCTACACACCCATTTCATTTATGTTGAGATTTGCTCTTTCACCCTGAAAAAAACAGCATCGTTTATTGTAGATTGAAATAAAGTTGGTAATGGTGTTGGGGTTGGGTCTGCACAGAGTTCGATTAATGGATATGTGTTCTGATGTGAAGGATGTGCTCAGTGTTACATGCATGTAAATTAATTCAATTATCTCACATGAGAATAGTTGTCATCAGGGTTCTGCAAGAAGCTAAACAACATCTAATGTTACAGTTTATGCAAGGACTTAGTACGAAGAGGTGTCAATTTATGCAAATTATCGAAAGCTGTTTATTATTGTGAAACTGTAATTATAACCACATATTTGTCATGCTAATACAACAGTGTAGGAGTTGAGGGAATAATGGAGTCCGGAGATCTTCTCGTTTGGTGCGCCTCTCAGCGTGCGTTTATTTTGACAAACAAATCAACCACAGAGCACTTCCGCGTGACACCAAAACATCCGCTTTTAACCACCCCCAGTGCACCTGTTACCTTGGTAACCCCACAGCTCCTTACCGGGTGTATAAATGCGCAAACCACATTAGTGTAACCCGTCTTTGGTGAATTATGTATTATCACTGTCCCCTACAACAGCTTAATTTACGTTAATGATTCTGGGTGACTTCCCGTTCAGACACACATACATGCATGTACAGAGAAAAAAACTTGAACTTCGACTCTTGGTCTGTTTATTTTCACTTCATCTTTCTTTCATCTCCTTCATAAAACAAATCGCACAGCATCCTTTGCTCACTGAGCCGCCAGAAGGACCTTCTCAATCATCCTGTCCACGTTCACATGAACATTTTGGACGATTAGTTTCTGGACAGTCAACATTTTTGTGATTTCCTTTCTAAATCGCTGTCATTCTTGTTCCGTTGAAACAGTTTCAACTGTTTGATGACTCATCCTGTATTACGCAGCATTCACTCATTTAGCTTTCAAGTATGATGCTTTCTAGACTATAAATTCTGCCTGTTAGGGACGTCCGCTGTCACATTCATCTGTTAAATCTGCAAGTGTAAGCAAAGGTAGCAGGAGTTGTTGACGACAGAGAGTAGGCTATTTCTTTTTATGTAGCTGCTAGATACTGTCAGCTCTCCCGAGGAATCGTGACACACATATAGGGCTACTGGCTGCTACAAACACTTATCAATATAGTTTTGAGTTTGTCACAAGTAAATATATGGAATCAAATACTGCTCTGTTTCACTTCAAGCAGGCATGATGTTTAAGCTTTATGTACTTTGACAGAAAAAAAAAGAACAACATTTTTGGCCGAAATACATGTGATTGCTTAGTTGTTGTTTCAGAACCATGGACAGCTCTGTTTTTCTGGCTGTGTGTTCACAGTACGCAACATGACAAAAGATGAGAAGCCAGGAATATGATGATGCACATTACCTAGCCATTAAACACAGCGGAAAAAGGATATCGGAACGTTGATCTGTAAGAAAAAGGAAAACACCTAAGAGAGCCCAGTCGATGCCAGTAGCCCCACCAGCATCTTCCACGTCCCAGACACACTTCCCCCTCCACAACAAACCCAATCAACCTCCTCTAGTTCCCATTGTCCCTGCTCATTTGAATCTGATAGACAGCCCAGGTTTCCTGACAGTCTCAGACCACTTATGGACAAAACTTTTGTTTATTGGAGGAAATCAAATAACTTGAGAGTAATAAAGTTAAATTGTCAGAATTCACAGACTAGATAATATGACAAGAAGGTAAGATCAACCACACCTTTTTTAGCAAAGCTTGAGCGATCAAACGTGACTTCAGAAGAAAAACAAACACGGAGGAGGACCAACGTGGTCACCTGGCCCCACTTGTTCTGTTTTCCAGCCAAGTACAAAATATGTTTGAAGTCATGGCTGAGAAGGCAAAATAAGCTTCTGCATTGGAGCTAGTGGTTAATTGGAAATGTAACATATACAAACATCTGGTTGGTGGAGCTTCCCAGTCTACTCGCTCTGATGGCAGTTATGTGTTGAAGTTCAGTTTTATGTTGGACCCTTAAGGAGTACATACTGGATAAAACATAAATACATTTATCAATGTTTATTACACACTCTACTTTCCCATGAATGTTGTAAATATTGTTAGTTTGTTGATGTGCTCTGGGAGGGATCCCTCACATGCGGCTTGGAGGTGTCCATTTCCCTTACCCGGGTTCAAATAGGTATTTTCATTGTTTTTCCTCCTTCTGGTCGAGGGTGAAGATCAGAGGAAAATGTAAAGATTGTAAAAATCCAAAGTGGCAAATTGTGTTTTTGAGAAAATGGGCTTTACAAATAAAATTGTATTTGCCTTTGCTTAGATCTCCTTCATTGTCTTCTTTAACCTGTCTCTATTTTCTGTTCTCCTTTCATCCTCCTCTCCTCCAGTATGAGAACAAACACAGCTGTTGTTGTGTCTCCTACAATTTCTGCATAATTCATCACTTCGCTCCCCCAAAAACAACTTTACGGTGCACTTTTAAAACGTTTGTCCATGCAGATCCATATAGCACTGAAAATGAAAGATATCTCTATAATGAATAATGTATACACAGTTTATTTCAGGTCCCTTTACTACTGTATACATACATATTACTATTTATTTATTTGGTATTTTTTTTTATGTCTTTTTATATGTTGAAGAAGTTTTCTACCCTATTTTAACCTGTATAAATGAAACAGAAAGCTCAGGAGCAGCCTACATAATACATACAGATGCTGTGTATGTGTGTGTATGCGCATGGACAGACACACACAAAGATGTAGGTCATGTTAAAAACCAAAACATGAGAAGGAAACGGGAGAAAAAGAGCAAAGAAGAAATGGACAAAGAGGAAAAACAAATACTGTCAAGACACACAACAGACAAGAGGTGAAGTTTGACGATGTGGAAAGTTTCTGGTTGAAACAAAACTTGGAGTTAATTAATTAAATTATTGATTTTGTTTCTGATATTCAGCAGACAGACGTGGGTGGAGACGCCCAGCTGTTTCTGTTTCTTACACTGCTAAATTAGTTTTGTAGGATGTTTATTAAATGAATCCAAACTTTTGGGTAAAACATAAACAGATAAAGTTGTTTAAGGTTTAAACTATATTGAATCTCCTCATCTGTTTTCCATTTAAATGTTTCTATTCAAATCATTGTAAAATGTGTTATTTATTTGGAAACAAACTTGAACCACAAGTGGAGTGAGTATTGTACTGTAATTGGTTGCGTAAAAGGTTTCCATAATATATTTTTGAAGAAGTAGTTTGTTGTAATTTTGTGTTTTATTGTACTATACTGAAAACTATTGATCTATTTGTTCATTTTTTCACAGTGTAGATGACATACAGTCAGATTTCTTCCTTGAGTCACAAGAACAATATTTGCTAAAAATTTTATAAATATCATAAACATATTTTGCTCCTGAAACAAACCTTGCTATGATATTTGAGCTGTCAACACAGATCGCATCATTAAATGAAATAAATGACCAATAAGGTTATTTACAGATAAATTACCTACTTTATCATTACATGTCCACACTGCACAGAGGTTTGTGGCCCCTCAAAATGAGAGGAAGTGCCAGATGTTATCAGAGCTGATGCTGTGTGTTGCGATGGACTTCGGGCAACTTCATTGAAATTCCAGTGGCAGCTGAAGGATTTTATGTAATTGTCATTATGTAATCAGCCGTTCTCGGGGGCCTACTCTCAACTCGGGAGCCCAGGAAATTGCCTGATTGATTGACCCAGTTGCAACTTCCATGCTGGGACATCCCTCTCCATGTTTTAGATCCTCTTGAAGGCTCATCTGAGAGGAACCTCTCTTCCGACACCTCTCACATCTTAATTTACTTAACTTTCTTATTTTAGGTGCACTTCTCTACCTGATCTCCTGCATCAACACCTGAAGCTCACACCATAGTGGATGGTACAGTGTTAAAAGCTGCATGCTAAAGGCTACAATATTATGTTATTTGTAAGTGTTTGCAATAAATACACAACTCTTACTAAAGTCTATAATAACTGAAATAAAGCTGCATTTTCTGCAGCCCACACATGACTATATTGTTCTGGTTTTAGCCATCTGTAATTAAACTGAAACTTGTGAGTTCAGATGGTATCTCAGATGGCAACGAGTGAAGCTGGTTTGACATATAGGTTTCTGTCTGTTTCAATGAGCCTCCACTACCATTGCCATAGAGAAGAGGCTTGTTGGAGAAACAAATCAGTGGTGGGTTATTAAGCACTCATTATCATAATTGGATTCAACTCAAACCAAAAATGGAAACATTTCATGAGCGGATTGTAAAATCATAATTACCACTGCAGGCGTTTCTAGCTGAAATGCACCTTTGGAGTTAAATCTTCTCATTGACCAGATTTAACTCTTCTGCATGATGAGTTAATGTAAATTCATGTACCTGCTTTATTATACATTTTCAACAAGTGTTCAGAACTAAATCAAATGTGAAATATTAAGTGATTATAAGTTGCCTTGTTATGATATTGAAATAGTCCAAGAACATATTAAAAATGAGCTTTCTCTGCCAAAATCTCTGCCACAAATGAAGGCAACCATTAAGGACGCTGCAGTAAAAGGCCTGCTCCAGTCTGCAGTCTCAGATTGTACACAGCAGGTTCTAAGGAAAGTATCCATCACATTGATGATTTGAAGTCTCAGAAACATGTCACGAACATGATAGCGCTGGTGTTTTAGTGTCGAAAGCTTCCTTGAAATAAGAGCAGTCGAAGTCATGAGCCGTATGTTGGTAAATCAGCGGTCATAGGAGAGCAGTGTGACTTTAGTTCACAGACTATTGGTTTGTTAAGTTTTGATGCTGCCATCATTGTGAAGTGTTTTCCCACACCTATATCTAAAGGTCATCCTTGAAAGAGAAGTCTCCAAGCAACAGCTCCAGGACGGGCATTTACAGGCAACCGATGAGGCTGCACCCTTTTCTGTGGCTCTGCACTTCACACAATAACCTGTTGAAAATGATCACTTCACATTATCAAACAGCGGATTTATTTCCACGCATGCACGCACGCACACAAACACACACACAATCTGATCCAGGGCCCTGAGCACTCATTAAACCCCAGCTCGACCTCTCAAACACAAGCTATCGATCTGTTAGGCAAATCCCTCTCTCTCCTTCTGTCACTCTCTCAAGCATAACCTTCTATACACCTCTGTCAAACAATTTTTTCTACTAATGACTTTCGAGGTCATATGAACACACATGTCATTTAACAAGCTATATCCTACATGTCAGAGAGTGATTCCTGAAAATATCTGAAAGGAATGGGAACTGTCGTTTTTTCAGGATATTCAACTATACTTTTTTAAGCAATGCCTGGGCTGTTGTTAACACATTGGTGGTGGTATGGCAAAAATATATTTTGAATTGCTTTAGAGGGTCTTTAATGTTTTTATCACACAAAAGTAGGACAGGACAATTCAGATGAAACGTGGCAAGGGGGCAAAAATATGAATGCAAAAATAGTTTAGCAAAAAGAGGGTTTAGAGCCAAATCAGAATTTGCTATGTGAAGATGTGAAATGTCCCACAAACACATAGGCAGGAAATGTTGTGTGAGAAACAAAGAGGCTCAACACTGTTTGGACTGATGGTTAGAAATGCTTCAGTTTGTTTGTTTGTGTTTCAGATAGTGAGTAAAATCACTATCTGGCCATTTGGAGACATTTGGAGTTTGGCCTTGAGGCTTGAAACTTCACAAAGATGTTTTTTCCTACAAAATCTAGGTGTAATCTTGTGACTTTACAGCTTTTGGCATTTTCGGAAACTATGATGTAACGTTTCAAATGATGTAATAACACATTCTGGGCTGACAATTCTTCTGTTACATGCCTATTTATCTGGGTATGGCACACTGCACAATCCTTAATTTTCATGTGAATACACCTCAAATAAATGTCTTAGGAGAGTTTTATCAAATAAACAAATGAGCAGTTTTATTATTTTTAAGACAAAAGACAATTTAGATCAGTCTGCCATTGAAAAACATTAGCATCACATTTGAACAGACAACACAAGCTACATTAGCTCAAACTTATACATCCTGTCAGAAAATGTTAACATGACTGTGAAGACACCTAATTGGTAATTTAAAATAGAGCTATGATGCTAGGGAGGAAATATGAGGAGTTTCTGTGTTTGGATCTCCTCTAATTCATCACGCTAGCTGTGATCGCAAAGATAATTTGAATGCCTCACCGAAACCAACACATCATGCTGTGTTTTAAGTTCACTGTCACACTCCTGTGCTTGGTAAATTCACAGTGTGATCCATTAAAGACAGGGTTGTACAAATCAAAACATCCTGTCTTCTTGAGTACGAGCTGGCAGCTAATATTACACGCTGCGTGCACCATTCCACACAATTATCCTTTTCCAGTAGAAGATATTTGTCACAGAAGGAAAAGCATTGGTAGATAATAAAAGCAATGATGTTTTTTTTTACAGAACATCAAAACAGACAACCATCACCAAAACTCCTGAATCTCTTTGTCTTTGCAAGTCTTTGTTGGTGTCTCCTTCATGTAAGGCTCACCCCGTTCTTATCAAGATATTTGTATTCTTCTTGTTTTCCATGCATGTTAGAAACGTCTACATGTCCAATTACTTGTGGTTAATCCTCTGGAGAATCACCTGCTGTGCTCTCACATAGATTCACCCGGTCATTATCTAGAGATTATACAAGGGAGCTGGCAGGAAACAGACTGTCCGCAGCAATTTACTTGCGATATCACATACAGCCTCTCTAGAGAATATCAGGAGATTATCCCGAGAAAGATATTTGTCTGGAAGGAACTCTACAGGTAACACCTGTCCTTTTCCTGTAGTTAAATCTGGACACAAAAAAAAGTTGGTTGTCAGGATTTGTGGTCAGTATGCAGTAAACCAGTGAGGGATCTTGTCCTTGTTGCAGTATATAAAACTAGCCCTTTTTCCATTGATATGGATTTATGTAATAGCGTTAACATTAAAATCCAAATTCCCATTAATGTCTCAAGAGTACTTAATGTATCAAGAAATAATTTAATTGAGCTTCTTTTTACGAGATTTGATCACTTTGTTATGTAATTATGTCCGACTGAAAGCCATAAGTCAGCCTAGAGATTTGGTATTTATAAATGCTACAGCCATTAAGAGGATTTTGAATTTCATATTTATTTAATCATTTGTTTATTTTTTGACTAATTATTTTTTGACTTTGGCCTTCAAGTACTGCCTCGTCTAACTCTCTGTTTCCTCTCATATTTTAAGGAGGCTTGTTTAAATGAATGAGGTCCCATAGGACTCATGCTCAAACACTGAACACAAGAACATTCCTGGCTAGAAAAAGAGGAGAAATTAATGATAGAACATGAATCATCATACAAGTGGTTTCCTGATAATAATGAGCAATGCGAGGGCTTGGTTGTGTTAGTGCCGACTCCCAAATAGACAAGACTTTATTCTATGGGGCAGAGTGAAGTTAGAAAAGTGAAATGAAAGTGAAATTGCTTTACTGTTGACATGGCTGCTGTGGCTTTTATATAGGTTTGAATAATTAAATGAACTTTTCTCATTCATAACATGTCGTCTTTATCCGAGGTCTGTAAAGCATTCGTCAGAATCTTCAGACCCAGGTTTGCAACGGTTCAAAATAAAAGCGCTGTACTCCTGCTCTATATAAAGCAGTGCAACAACAAAATAAATGTTGTGCTTTTTACTTTGAAGACAAATTCCTGAAGAGACGGTAATTCTGTGAATGTTAGAGTCAGTTCAATATGATGAGATAAAGTAACTCTAAACAATCTGGTGATGATTTTAACCCAAGGTTTGACCCAGTTGCCGACCAACCCTTTAATCTATCCAAGGAAGCAGAAAAAGACACCTTCAACTTGGTGTACTGACTGAAGGCACATTTCTCCACCCCCATTGGCTGCTACAGACAGCTGGTCACTTGTTTGTTCAAATGTAATTATATCCATGTTGAATGAATCATGTATCCAAACATAATAAATTCAACACTACACAACTAACAATAGACATACGTTCCACACAAAGACAAACAGAGAGTGAGAGGAAAGAAGCTCAATGTGTTCAAGATGAATAAGTTCATGTTGAACTTCATTATTCTAGTTCGATGCCGTCTTGTGACAGTTGCTGTTGTGAACTTGAGCTGATCCGCTCTTTTTCGTGCTGGACACTGGCCACAACAGAGACCAACAGAAGGGCCGAGAGGGAGAGCAGATGTTTGACCGCCGTCCAGTCATAAGCTGTTCACTACGCTGTGAAGTTAGCATGGCACGCTATCAAAGTTTCCAGGGTGTAGTCAGCCAGCTGTCGTCCGAATCCTCCTCACCAGCTTTGTGTCCACAGCAGCACGTCCTCAGACACACACACACACACACACACATGCAAACACATGGTAGACCGACACAAGCTGCCCACAGGTAATATTAAGGTGCTTGTCTCATATGTTTGTAAGTATTTAAATACATAGTATGACTACAGTCTATACTAAAACTGAGAGAGGATTTGAGTATGTTTTGCTGATGTATACCCTGCGCCAACTGAAGGCCTTGTAAGCTCGGCAACAAGTGAAGCTGGTTTAATATATAAGTTTGTGTCAGTTTAACATTCCACTGTGGAATGAGATGCTTTTGTGTGTGTGCTGGTCCTAATCCTCAGTCAGCTCCAGATCCTCATCTCCGCATCTGCAGTGGGTGGGGCCTTTGTTCACCTGGAGCCTTTGTCGGACTGTTTGTCGGCTGGTACTAGTGAACTTTTTATTATTCCATAACTGCTATTGTTAGTTTGGGGATGCTTTGTTTGACTATTGGCCAGGAAGCCGTAGGGGAAAGTAGCCAGTTTGTTTCAACACAGTTTTCTTAATAAGTTCTCTTTAATTAACTATAATATCTGGCACCTACCAATTCTGATAAATACTGGATTTGTGTAGAAGAAAGAATATACAAATTAAAAAAAATAATTATCATCTACTTTCTAAAATATCCTGTTATTCTAAAAATGATGGCGCTATTAAGAGACTATGACAAGCAATCGTCCAACCACCTGGCCCCTTGACCCCATCCCTTCTCACATTCACCAGTCTATTGCTCCTGACCTTCTTCCTTTCTCACCCATCTTATTAACACTTCCCTAACTCTCTTAAAGAGGCAAGATTGAACCCCCTCCTCCAGAAACCCACCATCAACCCATCTGAAGGAAACAACTACGGACCTGTCTCTCTTCTTACTTTAACATGCTATATTTAATCAACTCTCTTCACAAGAACAACCTTCTTAATCCCCACCAGTATGGTTTCCAGGCAGGCCACTCAACTGAAACTTCCCTCTTTACTGTCTCTGAGCAACTTACACTGCTAGAGCAGCCTCTCTCTCCTCTAACGTCATCCTTCTGGACCTTTCTGCTGCATTTGACAAAGTGAACTACCAGATCCTTATTACCTCCCTTCAGGATCTGCGTGTCTCAGGCTTTGACCCCTTCCTGATCTCATCCTACCTCAAAGACCGTAGCTGCCAGGTAACTGTCCCGGGTTCTCTCCTCTTCTCTCTGTACACCAACTCTCTCGACTCTGTCATTCACCCACATAGCTCTTCCTACCACAGCTGCGAGGATGACACCCAACTAATTCTCTCTTTTGCCCAATCTGAAACACAGGTAGCGACACAAATCTCTGCTTGTCTGACCGATATCTCTCAGTGGATATCCGCACACCACCTGAAAATTCACTTTGACCCGACCAAGCTACTTTTCCTTCCAGGGAAAGGCTCTCCCACCCATGACCTTACTATCACTAACACTACCCGCTCCTGTAGATAGAGGCTGCACAACATCAGGAGAATATTTTGGTCCAGGCTCTGGTTATCTCACGCCTAGACTATTGCAACTCCCTCCTGGCTGGTCTTGAATGTGGCATTACTTACTTAACTACTTTGTAGTTTAACTTTTTTTAAGCTAATGTACCTACGTCATTCTTGCTGTTCTGGGTTTGCTCCATCATGGTTAATAAAAGTTCACCAGTGTGATATGGAATTGAAGAAATAGTACAAATGTTTTTCTTTACCTATTGGTTATGGTTTCATTCACTGCTGCTTTTCTCCATTACAAGGCAGAAGAAGCTGATATTTTTAAGTTCTATAAGGTTTCATGTATAGTTTTGCGATATATAAATGAATAATAAAACAGACTAAGGTCGAAGCCTCTGTGAATTGAAGAAGTACAATTTAGTAGAAAATCATGTGTGCAGTAATACAATGGATTGCACATATATTAGTGTTCTAATTACAATGGCACTCAGTAGAGTGCATTTTTCTGCCAAGCCCCAAAAGACAATTACAACAATTACACTCATAGACAGTTCCCTAAATATGCCAGGTATTCTGCCCCCAAATTATTTTCACGTCATCTTGTTAAAATAATTTATTCCATGCATCCATAAATAGTTCCAAAGCTTTACTCAACACCTCTAACCCAGTTCTAACAATAACTTGCATCCACAAAAGTGAAACAGCAAATACAGTTTCTAAATAATGACTATATGATGATGCAGCTATAACGGCATCGTTCCAGTTAGGAGCGAGCATAGGTCACCGAAAAATTTGCCTGCTGTAAAAAAGGGGATGATTTCGGCTGACGAACACACAGTCCTATCGAGCTGCACTGAAAAAATAAGGGCTATCGACCCGAGCGTGCCCCTGTGAGCTTTGCTGAGCTCAATGAGGGATGTTGTAAAGGTCAGGGTGCAGCAGTTAATCTGGAGAGTGCTGAAACCGAGCCAGCAGGAAGGCCAAGGAGAGTTTATACCATCTCTCTCCCCCCTCTCGCTTTCACTCACATGCACACAATCTTGTTCCCTTCTCTCTTTACCCTGAAAGAGATGTTGCGTTGTGTAGGAGTGTTTGTGGAAAGCCAAGGCCTGATTTAATCTGTGCAGCAGATATCGAGCATTTTCTCATTCCCGGGCAAGGCAGTGGATGCAGCTATATTCTGCCCGAGAGAGACGGACAGAAAGAATGGGACAAGGAGAAATGAGGAGAGCCGGAAAGAGTGGGATTAAACTGTCACTGACACAACTAACTAGACATAGTATGACAGTCCACACTCCACCCACAACCTGTCCAGCTTACACCAGAAAGGAATGGGCAGAAACTTTATTGATGACTGAGGAGAAATTGAAAGGAGGAGGAGGAGGAGGCCATATTCAAGGTCCTGCACATAATGATGATACTGACTTTGCAGGTAACGATCTTTTTAACTTTTTGTGGTCGATACATGATGTTAAACTCATTAGTAGATCTTAGCACCATATTTATCTTAGGATAGAAAGATACAGGTAGGGTGGTGGATAAAAGAAAACCTCCAGTTGTTCACATCTGATGCAAAGTAAATTTTCACATTGCCTTGCATTAATCAGGATTTGCCATATACAGATTTTTGCTTACTTGCCGTACTTGGGTGAATAAATCAAACCAGGAGCTGTGTCTTGATGACTGCCGTTTTCAGCACTACCTGAGACTGACCCGTGGCCAGTTTGATGACCTACTAGCTTTGGTCAGTGCCAGGACATGACTCTGAGTTTCATTTTAACCCTGATTGGCTTTTCAGCCATCACAAATATAAAAATAATTCAATTTAGTGGCGAAAGTGAATGAAGACAATTCCCCACCTATTACATCACATTATTCACGCCAAGTTATGCGGAGAATACAAAGGCAGGTATAACATATAACATTTTTAGAATAACTTTGAATCGAAATATGCAGTTATTATAATTGCACATAATAATTAAGGGTTAAAAAACTAGTTTTGAATGGGTACGAAGTGCCAGGAAAAAAAGTGTTAGAATATGTTTCACTATAGATAAAGCCACTCATTGCAATTTTAAACTTGTTACCTGCTAAAGGCTAGTGAGATATGTTGTTAGAATTCCCATCAGATTGATATTCTTCAAGTACACAATCTAAAATAACATTTTAGGTTTTATTGAAGCTGCTTGAAATAAAACTTCTCTATCACATTACAAGTCAATAGAATCAAAGGTGTCAAGGAGGAAAAGGGAGGTCAGAGGAGAGAAGGGGTTAGATCAGCTGGGTCAGGGCAAGACCGACAGAAACAGAAGAACAAGACGACAGTGAAACCGTGCCAGGGAAGAGAAGTAAAAGAGTGGACAGAGGGATGATTCATAAGGTTTTCTGGATGTTGTTTCTCTTTGTTGTGGAAGCAGTGAGAAACACAATAACACTGTCAGGAAACTAATATATGTGACAGTGTTTTTGCTCTATGGACCTCAACCCTGTCCAGTCTGTGCCTAGAAGACAGAAATTAAATATCTGTCCGTCCCTTTAGTGACTCGTCGTTTCCTGATGCCTCCCAGGGCCTGCTAGGAATCTCAACTAGAGCCAGTCCACAGAGTGACAAAGGCAAACATAAAAAGACGGAGGAGGGAGGAAGAAAAGAGAGGAACACTGGAAAATAGTGACACTTGGGTTTGCCCTGATTCACTCCCAATCAAATCAAAATGTAACTGTTCAGTCCTATTGTTGGTTCATGCCAGAGATGTGTCAATACAGCCGAGGGGAAAAAATTCACCTAATTAAGAAACTACAATTATGGCTTGTAGGACTAGTACTTTTAAAAGGGACAGTTCACCTAAAAATGAAATTCACACATTATCTACTAACCACTTTTGGAGTTTCAGGCAGAAACAGCATTGCAGCTAAATCTGATACAATTGGACTAAATTGTGACTGATTCTTCAAAAGTAATGTCATTTACAGCATGTTTTTAGCCTTAATGTCCGTTGTGATCCCCAATGTGAACACTGATCCAGAGGAGGACATCAGAGGACATTTAGGCTAAAAAACATGACTAAATGGCACCTTTTCGATTTGAAGTTGAATGTAGGGGCTTGGATGACACCACAGGAGCAGTATGGAGGCTTTTATTTAATTGTTTGTCGTTTTGTTTATGTTTGAGGATAGCTCACCATTTACTTCAATTTAATTGTATTTGGCTGCAATACTGTTTATTTCTGTGGACTCAAATCCTTCACCCACCCCTCCATCAGTATAGTGGTGAGTAGATAATGAGTGAATTTTAATTAGTTTATTATAGCATATAGCAGTAGGATATTCATGATATCATCTCCATGTCTTTTTATAAAGCTATACAAATTGTAAACAGCAAGCTTTCCACTTAAACTTTAGCATTCAACTGCAAATGCTTGTTCTGCACCTAAACCGTCATCAAGAGGAAAACACAAACACAAGAAGCCTGAGGGAGGAGAAAAAGTGTCAGAGTAGAGTTGAGTCATAGGGAGAGGGTTTTATCACATTTTCTCAGTGAAACAACTGGCACAGAGGAGATTTCGGAAAATGGATAGGGTCCCGCCAACATGCACAAACCTGTCAACACACTCTCTCTCTTCTCAGTGACCCTAGAGCCCTCATCATGCATACTAACTGTTCTGTGTAGAATCAAGAAATGAGAAATGTTTTCCTTCTGATGACAGTGTGACACTGCTCAAACAAATGACTTAACCTTTAAAGATGTTAAATGCAATTAGAAAATGTTCCTCCCACAGAGCAAATTACAGTGAGTGGAAAAGTGGAACTGATTTTAACACTTTGACTGGCATGGAACCACTGCTTTAAAACGTGATGTATCCAAATGTAACAACCAGCTTGTATTTTGAAACAATCCTCTCTCACTGATCAGTTGGTAGAGAGTTTATCTGTCTCTAAATATTCAAAGCAGTTAATTGAATAGGAAGAGATTATTAGGTTTTGAGTGTTGCTCAGCCAAAATAATAATTTGAAGAAGTCATGGTGTTAGTCACATTGTGATGATTCTAACTTTGTCAAATCTGTCCCCTTTAATTAGTGAAATTATGATCATAACCGCATTCCCGTGAAACAAACTAATTCCTCTCCAATGACAATGTTTATTTTGGACATCTTCAGCTGCATTTGCGCTGCTACAACAGCAGTTAAAGGAGTAAATGAATGGTACTTGATATCATATTGGTCTTGTGCAATTGAAAAGAGCTACAGCTGTGTGATTCTCTTCTAATGTTAAACTTGACAGTCATAGAGTAGGAGCCGCATTTAAGTTTATTTTTATGTTTGTAATTAACAAATTTTTTCTCTATTTGTGTTTGTTAAAGTAAAGTGTGCACGCCTCACAGTTGAGGAGGGCGCCCTTATAATTTGGTGGGAAGGGTGCATGGTGGGTGTTTATTTAGCAATAAATTCTAAACAACAGTAAACAATGCGCTCTTTCTGGATCTCTTCTTGGAATAAAGGCTGCGAGTCTGACATACTGCATCCTAACTCTCTATGTGGTAAAAACAATGACATCGAAATAGGGGTAAGAGGGAAAATATCAGGAGTTTTGCCACTACACACAGTTTATCTCCAATCAACACACAGGAATCATTCTTTTCCATAAATTCAATGGGATTTAAGGCTTATTGCATTTAGTCCCATAGACTTTCATTGACTGTTATCTTGGACTTTTTCAATCAAAAAACAGCCCTTTATGCTACAGAACCTGCTGGTCATGGTTACTGTGACCTTGCAAAACTCATTTTCGTCTTTTGAAAGTAACATCGCAAAAACAGCCTGAGGGCATTCTTCAAATTTGGGGCAAACATTTATTTGGACAGAATGATGAACTGATGCAATTTTGGTGATCAAAGGTCAAAAGTCAAGGTTATGATGACCATGTGTTCTTGTAAAGGTGATACATCAGGAACAGCCATAGGTAATGTCATTACATCTGGAAAAAACACTCAAATGGACTATTTGACTGAAACTGCACGGGTTAGCGGAGGCAATAAAACGGACGGCAATATTTCCATATATATATATATATATATTATTTAGGTGTGGCTAGTTCGATCTTTAGGGAAGAGCACGTCAGGGTCTGGCATAGAGTTTGCAGCCACACCTAATTTACTCTATACTGCAGAAACCCATGATAAACTGATATAGGTAGAAGTTCAACAATCAAATTACAAAACCATGAGCATTTAATGGAGGAGGGGATAAGTTCTTTTATCTATTTGTCTGTATGTGTTTGCTGTCTGTGATTGATCTGCTTGTCTGTTTTATATTTCTAACACTGTACAAGCCCTTCATTAAGGCTGCTCCTTTCCACACTGCAACTCATTACAATAAAATGTACAGGCAGCCCCAGTTCCATTGGTTATAAACGATTTTAAAAAAGTTATTTTCTTTAGATGTGCCTCTCTTCCCTGATCAAACCAAATACTGCAGCCTGCCAGTCACCTGGATAGGAAAAAAGGGCCACAACACGGGAAACAGATTAAACATATATTCTGTTGTGCAGCAAACAGATTCTAGTTTTCTTTTGAATGATTGGTCTTTAGAAATTCTGAAAATAGTGAGATTGGCTGGATTACATTAACACTACCAAATAGAAGGATTTGTTCTGTTGCTGAAGGAGAGTTGTTGGTTTATCTGATGCCCATAAATAAAATTAAAAGTGTTTTTTATCAGAGATGTGTCAAAAAGGAAATAGCAGCTCAACTGAGTTGGAGCCTTTTTGAACCGTAGACCATAAAATACATATGTATAAGGAATTTACAGGCTTGTTTTGCCAGAGACATAAAGCTTATCCAAGAAGTGCTTGTCTAATCTGAGCTGTTGACAGACCACCAGACACTGTGCATGCTCTTTGTATCAGTGTCTGCTCAGCATTTTTGTAATGTATGTAATGTAAATGTTTTTATGTTTCTTCCAAGAAAAGTTCAAGATAAACAGTTGAAATACCAAATAAAAATAGGTTTGTGTGATATCAACAGCACCTTCACCTGCAGCAGAGGATCAGTCAGGCCAGTGAGAGCTGCTGGATGAATGATCCTCAGGTTGAAAAGGCAGCAGTGGAGCTGTCTCAGAGAAACACACAGAGAGACACACAGGACATAAACGACAGTCATGGAGGACTGAGACACGAGAGACACTGAAAGCTGAGAGACTGAGTGTTAAAGCTAGTCATCCAGCAGAGACTGCAGGACTCTTTAAGTTTGGAGTTTTGAATTTTGTTTCAATAAAAATGCTGTAAAGCAACAGTTGTGTGGGACACCACTGTGGCCGATGACCATGCCACCGGGATCTCCCACGCAGCCAGAGACTGAAGAACTGTTTTTAATAATGTCTGATGATTACCTGGAGTTCAGTGCATGTCTGAAAGCAGCTATGCAAACATAGATATTTAAAAACGTACTTTCTGGTGTCAAATGTTGAGTTTGGTTGATCATGATCCTTCCCTCTATAGTGACTATAACCAGTTGGATCGTTTGAATTCATAACTTGAATTGGACTGGACATTTATCCAAAAGGGAAAGAAACTTGCTGCTTTACCAGTTTTTTTTTATTTTCCTGTAGAGAATGTGGCTTCTGCGTTCTCCCAGAATTTCATGACAAGATCAAAGGGTAGCATGGCCTTGTGGGGTAGATGCAGTTGTTGGTTTATTGAACGAATGATTCATCTATAAAGAATAATTTCTTAAAATATTGCTCCGGTGTTACCATGTCTCTTATTTAATCACAGCATACATGCAGTACACCAAAAACTATTTTACACACAAATAAGGATGATGAGCGATCATTACTTTTGATGGTTGATAAATGTCAAAATATTCTAGTAGTTAATAAATACCTAATTCGGATAAAAGCACCAAGGTTTTATGCAGTTGTTAAAATAACTTCTGAGATATCCTTAGTCGGGTAAACCGAAGAAGAAGAAAAAATACGACAAGCAGCCCTAGTTTCCCCTACCTTCAAAATGTGTGTCAGCATCAATATGTTTTCTTTGAAACCGGTGTCTGTCAGTTCGTTCAGGCTGACAAGTTAACGCTGCTCAGAGGAGTTGATGGATGTTCCTGCATGGAGAACATTTTTTATTTAAAATAAATATCAAGTTTTGAGAGTCTTGCACTTTTGATCCGGTTCAGTTACTACTTAGCACCGGTTTTGACCTTAAATGGAACTATTTCTCTGGTATCTTGTTATATTTCCCAGGAAATATGAAAATAGTTTGGAATTGGATCAATACCAGGAAACAGGATTCCCAGGATAAAACATCAGCACTGTGCAAGCGAAGACTGAGGCTGAAATTGGCATGAACAAAAATATCAAGTTGGCACGATGTAACGAATTCAAGGGTTGACAATAATGGGTTTAGATCTGAAATCTGGTGCACTGCAATAAAAGAAGAGTTTGTGTTTTCACATCCTGATTCCCGCACACAAGGAGGCAGTCACTGGACATTAGGCCGAGACTCGCGGCAGGTCAAGATTTGCAGTGCGGGAAACGACGCCATTGTATGTAAGTAACTCTTTAGGAATTTGTTTTTGTGCTGTGGATCTTCCAACGGTAATACAGCAATGCTATTTCCATTTATTACTAACATACTCATGTTACTCATGTTGTTTTCCAGCGGCCTGTGATGCCCTAAGGCATTGATAGGTTCCAGAGTCGTGAGAGTAGAAAAAGGGTTAGGTCAGATTCATTAGATCATTTTTCAGTAACATGTATAGGTGTATGTTGTCATTGAACTGTGCTAATTGTACTGATTGTGATTACAGCTGATTGAAGCGGGACAGATGAATTGGATCCATCCTTCCAAAGCCAGGAGCTCACCGACCTGTGTGCCACATTTCAAATAAGACTAGACGCTAAACTGGATCTCACAGCTACACACCACAGACGTCTACACACTGAGGCAGATTCGGACAGAGTCCCACAAAGAACATATGACCCAGAGGCTGCAAAGAGACATTTCAAGCTTCACCTGATTAGTTTTTCACTGGCTAGGCCAGTTGTGTTTGTACAATATAAAGCTTTGACTCAACATATACCTTGTTCATGTTTTTTTCCCTGAACAATATGTTCACATATAACACCAAGCATCACATGAATGAATGTATAGTCTTAATTAACTGCAGTGCTTTTGCTAAAACCTTACTAATAAATTATAACATATTAATATATACATTATTAGTAACAACTATATATTAATTTGTATTATTGGAGGGGTTTACCCAGGTGTGTACTGCAATGACCCAGAGTGACCAATAGCAACACCTCTACCAGCCAATCACGAGTGACTTTTCGTTTCAAGGGTCTGTGGTTTCCTCCAATGGTAAGTGGAGAGAGGCTTTTACCAGCGGCTTCACTCCGATTCATATGGTAATTAGATCACACCTTCACTCCGTGCCTCCGCGCCCCGCGGCTCTCCCCTTTTCTTCTCTAGAAGACACGAGCCAGCCACTGACAGGAGACAGGTTCAGATAATATACCTCACTAATACAGCATTCTCTAAAGAAAAAAAAGGCAACTTCCCTAATTAATCCTTCAAACACTTAATACGTGGCCCACAAACAGAGCAGCCTTCATGAGCTGCGTAAACTGTGAAGGTCGAACTGAAATGACAGTCTGGTCTGCAGAGGAATTACCATTAACCTGATACTAACTAAAAAGTGCCAGCTTTTGGATGTTAGGGTCTCATCACCTGCCACTGTTCTCTCTTGAAAACTGTCACCAAAAGAAAATGAATCCTGGGATCCGTTAGTCCCAAGAGGAACACATGTGTGGGCTGAATTTGAAGGAGACGGCCCCTGAACTGAAAACGACTTAAATCTGTTAAACTCTTAATTCTTTTTAACTAGATTTCCAAAAATGCTCGACCGGTTTGTAAACAGATTCATCATCTGTCTGTAGCCCTGTCTGTGCTTCTCTGTGATGTGTGCTGCCTACTGTTTTATAGTATTCTATTGTAGACTGCAGGAATTGGATCTGTTATTTGAACTCACACCTGACTTAGAATTAGATAAAAGCAGTAACTTAAGTATTATGATACTGTGTAATAACTTAAATTGTATTTTACTGCCATGATATTAATGCTGGAGAAAATCAAAGATCATGCTTGACAAGAAGCATTTTTAACTGCAAGTAAAATGAACAAAAAAAAATGGGAATTAAAAAATGGGAGAATGTGAGACTAATACACTCCCTCTTTAGCCTGACTGCTGTAATCTGTAACATAGTCCAAACTGCTCCACCAGTTTGTCGTCTTTACACATATTTCCTGTCAGTCCCCAGTCCTATTCTGCTGAAAGTGTCAACGTATTAAATTTCATTTTACAAAGTTGGTGACTTCCTCCTACGCTTCTTGAAGGAGGCTTCAGTTCTATGTCTCTGAGAGGAAGGCGTCCCAGCAAAGTAAAAAATTGCTTCCAGGCTGAGAGAAGAAAAAAGTGACAGGCTAGAACGAAAGTAGCACTGGACCACTGTGCATACTGGTATCTACATGAAATGCAGTGCCCAGTGACTCTGGGAAAATTTTACTAAAAATTTGAAGAGCTGTTGGACGCCAATGATTTTTTCTATTCTGCGAGTGCTGAAAAAAACGACAACCATTTATCAGTAGAAACACTAAATGAGAGGATTTAAATCTCAAGTTTAAGTTAATTGTAATCGAAATACCACATTATAAGCACATGTGTTGTTTTAAACAACACATGTGCTTATAATCACATCACATCTGAAGAAGCAGCATTGTTCATAGGGCGTATTATAACCTCTTGTAGCGTAAATGCAATGATGGCTTATAGGGATAGTTCACCAAGAATATTAACATGTAGCACCTTTAATATTTTGTTTGACAATAACCCAACCTTCTCCCAACAAAGACTTTCTATTCAAATAACTTCTCCTCTTCTCCCTAAGCTGCTGTTGCGTGTCTTACTGATACTAAAGGGCTTTGTCATTTAAAATAAACACATGATGCCCTTCAAATTCAGTGGCAGGGACATTTGCTTATGAGGAAGGACATGCTGTCAAGAAAAGATAGTTCCTTTCTAAGAAACTGCCAGAGGTGTAAAAAGTACTGAAATATTGTACTCAAGTAAAAGTACCTTTACTTTGATGAAATTTTACTTAAGTACAAGTAAAAGTACCCATCTAAAAATCTACTCAAGTAAAAGTAAAAAGTAGTTCATTTAAAATGTACTTTAAGTAAAAGTTACTTAGTTACTTCCAACAACTTGATGGGGGCTCTCCTATACAGTGCAAAAAAGGACAAGGGGTCATAAATCCAATCCAAAAACAGTACGTTTTAATTAAAGGAGAATCTTTACAAATATAAATACAAAAACATTTAACATGTCAACATTTAAGAACTTTTGGTTTAAATACAGCTGACCCACTGTATATTTAAACTTTTGGTTAAACTTTGGTCCACCTTTAGAGCACTTATCTACTAACTTCTTGTTGAGTTTTAGCAGCAGCTGATTTTCATGGTGAGTAGAGCTCATCAGGGCTTTGCAGTGAACAGCATCCAGCACAGCTGAATAGTAGCTCGCAGGCAGCCGAGGCAGGTAGGCCAGTAGGCTATTGAGTTTCAGGCAGTGTTGTGCATGAACGAGTTCAAAAGAACGCGTTCATTGAACACGTTCATTTTTATGAGAACGTTGAACTGAACGCAACTTAATGACAAATAATGAATTTGAACGGTGAACAGGTTCATATTATCTGAGGTCTAGCTAAAACGTTAAAGAATGTTTTCCTTCTCCTGAGGAGAGACGCTGTCTAAATCAAATGCTTGTACCATGTCATGCGATCCTTTCTTTTGAGTCATGTCCACTGGGCAGAGGAGCAGAGAGCAGAGAACAGAGGCTGTTAAATCACAGCCCAATTTCTTGCTGCTCCCACTTAACCCTGTCTCAGAGTGAACTGGCTCACAGTTTTACTAGGCTCCAAATTCTTGCAGAAACCATTGTTCACACAACTGTGCCTTTATCTACAATATATTTGTAACTGCATTTGAGAGGCTGTTCTTTGCTTTTCTGTCAGAGTCAACTGGGTGTGATGCCCCTTCTTGACCCACTAGATCCAGGCACAGAGGAGCCCAGGAATTAAACTAGAAACTTTGTGCACTCCAGTTTTCTTTTCCGACAGCGGAACGATGCATGTTAAATCAACACTATGCGCAGGCTCCCTCTACAGGTGGGATGTAAAATGTAATGTTATTAAAATGAGTTGCAGTTACACTAATACACTGCACTGAACTGTAAGTAAAGTACAAAAAAGTACAAAAAAGTTATAAAAACAACAACAACCTGTAATTGAACGAATATCATTCACATCCTACTAAACCTAGTCACGCGAAAGTGAACGAGGTAAAACAAATCCTTCGCGTGACCGCTGATTTTAGTATAGAAAGACTTGAATTATATTCGTTCAAAAGGCATAATGACTGGTTTTGTTATTTTCACTTTACATTTACACTTACAGTTTAGTGCAGTGTAATTGTTTGCCGTGATAATTATATTATATGGAAGATTCTGTGTAAGACACACTTGATTTAAGTCTGTGAACTTTGAGTGACATTGTCTATAGCAGTGGTCCCCAACCTTTTTTGCGCTACGGACCGGTTGGATGTCTGACAATATTTTCACGGACCGGCCGTTAAGGTGTGTCTACGGAACCTCATTACGGAGTCCCTCTGGTACGCCTCTGGTGACAGCGGTAGATATTTTTTTTTAATTTAATGGAATTTGGAGAGGTTTTTTTTGGTTATTTAAAATAAAAAATTAATTCGTTAATTAAAAAAAAATCCACCGATGTCACTACAGATAGGATGTTGGAAATGGCATCAGAGTTTTTAGTGCTGTTGTGGTGATCTCAGGGTATTCTGCCGTGACTTTATTCCAGGACACCGGAGTTGTTTTCTCAAACACACTTTTAAGGCCGCCGTCATTTGCGATCTCCAGCAGCTGATCTTCTTCTTAAACAGACATGCTGGATTCACCTGGTTTGTTGATAAATGGGTCCGACAAATACCGTGTTGGTTTGTGTTTAGCGAAAAAGTGACGTGACCGAGACAAGCGTCTTGAAATGCGTAAAGCATGAGTCATAAACGAGAGGATTATTTTTCAAAATAAAACGATGTTTTATTTTGAAAAATTACCGGATAATAGATAAAACAGAAAAAAAAATTTTTATTTATTTATTCTTCTGTGCGGCCCGGTACCAAATGACCCACGGCCCGGTACCGGGCCACGGCCCGGGGGTTGGGGACCACTGGTCTATAGGAGTCATGCAGTAAGTTCACAGTTCACAACAATGCAATAAGATCAGGCTACACATGTAGGGCCTATTGCACTTAATGTTGGTGCCAAATAAGGGTGGAGCCGGTGTTGAAGTAGAGCTGTCAGTCATGGCTGTCTCCAAGAGGACTGTGGCCCTTCCCCACCCTCCCCCACAGTTTTGCATTAAGTGACTTGCAGGCAGAAGAGACCCCAGACAAATTGGAATAGGTCAAGAGAATGAGCACTAGAAAAAGGAGTGATGTTTGGTCTCATCTTGAAAATGTTTCTTCTACGAAATTTGCAAAAAGCTTTTATCCATTCAAGGAGGAAGCACCTCAAACTTGAGAAGGAATCTTAAATGTGCACATCCAACTGTGCTCTTAGCACAAGTTAGAGGAGACAGTGATGATGGTACTGCGGCAGCAGGAGCTGTTTCCACCAGCAGCACCTCTTCAACTGGGCCTGCAACTGCTAGGTTGACCATGTCCACAGCATCCACCTTTCCAGCAGCACTTACCACCACCCAAGCAGCAGTTAGGCCACGGAGGCCACAACAACAAACCTCAATGGGCAGTTTTGTTACAAGGCCAATGGATCCGTTAAGACAGAGTAAACTGGATGAGGCTCTTGTCAAAATGATTGCTTGTGATTTCCAGCCCTTTTCTGTGGTTGAGGACAAAGGCTTCAGGGAATATTCAAAGCTTCCCGACCCATCATACAGTCTACCAGGTAGAAAAACTATTTCAACAAAAGTTCTACCTATGATGTATGAGAAACTAAGAACTGAGGTCATGGACAACATCAAGTCTGCCACGGCTGTATGTCTCACAACAGACTGCTGGACCTCATTAACTAGCACAAGTTACATGTCTGTGACTTGTCCTTTCATGGAGAATTTTCAAATGACCTCAAATCTCCTGGACTGTTTTGTCATGACAGAAAGACACACTGCTGACAATCTTGCAAGGGTTAGTGAAGAATGGGGTGTAAAGGACAAAATTGTAGTCTGTGTCACAGACAATGCTGCCAACATTGTGTCAGCTGCGAGAGACCTTCACTGGGACCACATACCCTGTTTTGCCCATGTTATGAACCTTATTGTCAGAGCTGCCCTGAAGACGGTCCAAAGCATAGTGCAAAAGGTCAAAGCCATTGTTGAGTTCTTTCACAGCACAGTGGCTTCAGAGAAGCTCAAGGCCACACAGCAACAGATGGGACAGGAGCAATTACGCCTAAAGCAGATTGTGAATGCGTCTCTGCCAACCTTGTCCCTAGAGGAATGGGAAATTGTTAAAGAAACAGTGGATGTTGTCAAGCCATTTGAGGAGGTCACAACTGAAGTGAGCGCTGAGAGGTATGTAGATTAAGTGATTAACACCTATTTTAAATCAAGATTGCAAACTCAATTTCTCCTTAATGATGGATTGTTTTTTTAACCTTTTTTTCACAAACAGGTATGTGTATGCTTTTTAATAATACATTGTATTAATTATATTTAAATAATTGTTAATTTCTTTAGGTTTGTGACTGCCTCCAAAGTCATTTTAATAGCAAGAGGCCTTCAGAGGATTGTTGCCCGCAATCAAAGAAATCCCTCCATCCATGAACCTGTTAAAGGTCTCGTGGACAGCCTGATGACAGAAATGTTGAAGAGGTTCAGTAAAGTGGAGTACATTGACAAGACCCAAGGTTAAAAAAGCAAGCCTTTGTCAACAGCAAAGTAGCAGACGAGGCAGTGAAGAGAATGACATCAGCTGCAGCACATGTTAACCCCCTCCATAGGGAGGAAGAGGAGGATCCACATTGTGCTACAGCTGCCAGTACAGGGGCCATGTTATGGGAGGACTTTCATGAGAGGGTTGCAAGCTTGAGGCCTTCTACTACCACACCAACTGTTTCTACTAATGCCATGATGGAGATGCAGGCTTACCTTGCTGAGCCACTTTTACCCCGCACATCAGACCCTCTGGCATGGTGAATTAAGTGTTCACCTGTTTACAAAAGCCTCTGTGAGGTCATGAAGACAAGACTGTGCATTTTGGCCACATCTGTGCCTTCTGAGAGAGTTTTTTTCTAAAACAGGGCAGATCATTTCAGATCGGAGTAACAGGCTCAGCCCATCCAAGGTCCGGGAGCTTGTTTTCTTAAATGCAAACCTGCCTTAGAGCAGGCCCTAAACTGCAGTTTTGTCACAGAATGTTCCTTTGGTTTTTAGTGTGATTTAATTACTGTTATTGTTACCTTTCTTTGGCTGAATAGTGTGATTTAACTTAATTTTATTTAACCTTATTTATGTCTATCCTTTTGATATATATATTATGTATATATATATTGTTACAAAGCTCTGTTTGACAACTTTTTTAACTTTAAAAAAACCATACTGTTGTATACTGTTTTAGGTTTTCTATAATGTAAAGTGTGTTATTATTATATGCAAAGAATAAATTATTAATAAACGTAACATGGTGCAATATTTGGATTTTGGGTTACAATAAAAACATTTTACATCACATTTGATTGAATTGGCATTTCATTCAAAGCGACACACTCACTTCTAGATGGCTTGCAAGTCACCTAATGCAAAACTGTGGGGGAGGGTTAGGAAGGGCCACGGTCCCCTTGGAGACAGCCATGACTGACAGCTTTTGTGTTGTAGATCATATTTTTTAAAGAAAACCTCTATTAAATACAGTACAACATGACCGTTTGTATGGTTTTAAATTGTCATTTATTATCACACTGGCATTATCACGGCAAACAATTACACTAAACTGTAAGTGTAAATGTAAAGTGAAAATAACAAAACCAGTCAGTATGACTTGTGAACGAATATCATTCACGTCTTTCTAAAACAGCGGTCAGGCGAAAGGGAATAAGGTAACTGTTTCCTCTACTAAACCAATGCAGGTCATGTGAAAAAGGATCCAAAGACTCGTACAAAGACCCAGTCGGGAAATTAACGAATCATTTCTGTTTCCTCTAGCTACCAGTACTGAGCCTATGCAGGTCATGTGGAAAATTATCCAAAGACTCGTAACGGAAAACCCAGTCGGGAAATGAACGAATAATTTCTGTTTCCTTGACAGAGCCTATGCAACAGTCCCGATGCAAGGCCACAAAAAAATGAACGAATCTCTCTTTGAGAGGACTCTTTACTCCCGAGTCCTTGTAAGGATTTGTTCACGATGAACGAATCGTTCACAAATGACACATCACTACATAACACTGACTTTTCATCTCATGATATCAATTGTATTAGAGTTATTTGCAATTCATGGTCATGGACACATGAGCCCAATTTCATGACAAGCCATCAAATAGGTGTTAAGATATTGGTAGAACAACCAAAAAATTCCAGCTGGCTGCTGGCTGAAGGACATGTCAGGGGATCACCAAGGAAATTAGGATACATCACATCCTGTCTCTAAAAGAAACAGACTACAAAACTAGTCCACTCATTTTTTGAATTCTAGATTGTACTGGTGCAGTTACTTCTAATCAGGATGTGCCCATAACTATAAAAGGCTTCTGAAATGCTGCAGCCTGTGTACAGGCAGGAACTAGGAAAAGAGGTAACATTTCTACCATATTAGCTTCACTGCATCAGCTCCCTGTAAAATCCTGAATATAATCTAATAGCCACATTTTCCCCTGCGAAGCCCTTAATAGCGAGGCACCATCATATCTTAAAGAGTTCATAGTACACCATTACCCTCACTCAAGCTATGGCTGGAGAAAACGTTCTTGTTCACGTTAGCTTGTCTTATGGTTAGGAATTTTTATTCTCTAGTTTTACCTGCAGATCTCAAAGTACCAACAAATAACCATTGGGTATCAATGCAGAGTTGCAAGTAACTGAACTGTTACCGAAATGATTCAAATGTGCTCAGTGCCTAACCCTACTCAACACCCATTGCTTCAGTTAAGTCTTTTCACATTAAGATTAACATTAGTATGCATGTTTATGTGGAACTTGCATTGAACTTTTTTGTCTCAGACAATTCCTGTTGTCAGTTGAGTTTAAGAAAGTTTAAGATGGAGGAAAGTTGCAGATGTTCTCTCTGTCTCAGAGTGAGTCACCCTGTAGGCTGTAAATCACACATCATCTCACACAGCCTTCCAAGAATCTCATTACATTGCCTAAGTGCATGTCTTTGCCTTTTACCTCCCTCCTTCCAACCTGTGGTACTTGACTCAACCTCTATTCCTGTCATCTTCACCCCACTTTTACATTTCTTTTCCACTGTTTATTACTGCTCTTATCTGTTTCAATCTGCTCTCTTTCTGATACCTCACTGTTCTCTCTCTCCTCACCGTTTCCTCTATAATCTCTTCCTCTATCTGATGCCGTTACATGGAGACATTTATCTTGTTTTATAATTCATTGGGATGGCCACACACACAAAAAAAACACAGGGACATTACTAGTTCGTTGATTTGCAATATCTTTTGCTAAATCTCCTCCAGGATTGATCCTTTGGTTAATTGCTCTCTTTCTTTACCCTCTTGCGAAATATTTTGTCTAGTCCTCTCTCTGATTAATGGTGTTAGTGTCTGTACTCTGGAGCCCTGAGGAAAACATCACATACCTTTCAAGCGGTGGACTAGTGGCAGAAACTTGGACTATGGGCAGAAAAGTTCTCTGGTTCATGGGTTGATCTGTCCAAAAATCCAAGAGGATTCTCCCTACCCTGTCTAGTGCCCCTGAGCAAGGCACCTTACTCCCCCAACATCTGCTCCCCGGGCGCCGTACATGGTGCTCACTGCTCTGTGTGTCCTGCACCAGATGGGTTAAAAGCAGAGGATACATTTCCCTACAATTGCATGAGTGTGTCTGTGCATGTCTCTGCATGTGTGTGGGATAAATAAATGTATCTTAATTGTATCTTAATCTTAACCTTCATCCTCCTTGCTTCTCTCATCCCATATTTCCTATTCCCCCTGTTAGAGTTCAATAAAAGCCCAAGTTAAATGTATTTATATTTTGCACTCCATAGGCCGGTCGACGTTGCGTGTATTATGTTTGTATATTTTCAATTTTAGTCTTTTCATTTCTCACTTTTTTGTGATTTATGAATGAGTTTCCCCATAGGGAGTAAGAAACTATTCTGTCAGTCAAATGTATTCTTCCACCTCTATAATGTAAAACAACATATCTTGGAATCACCACATCTATACAGACATAACAAATCAGATTGTTCTGTAATTGCAGCTTGTTTCTGTAATGTGTTGTGTTGTGCGTAATGTGTCAAAGTGATGAAGATGTTTTCTAACTTTGCTTGTGTTTTGTCCACTTGCACATGATTTCTTAAGTGGCCGCGCGTTGGGCTCTCGTACTCTTCCCCTCCTTTCACCTTTTCTTGTCATTGCCTTTCTTAATTGTCACAAGAGGCCACAAACACAATCTGTTAATCTTAAGGAAAATTAAATAGTTCCTCTGCTTCTGAAAGCAAAAAGTTAAAAGGCTAACGGCAAGCATTAATCACACAGAAGAGACTGAGGTTCAGAATTACTCATCCTGTCTCAAAGACTCAGCCGCTTTATTTCATAAATCTCTCTCTCTCACACACACACACACACACACACACACACACAGATGACAGCATGAGATCAATTATTTTTATTTTTTTATTACAAATCCAACAATAAATGAAAAAGGCTATAAACTGCTGTCCCAGTATGAACCCCCGTGACAATCACAGACATAACCACAGTCACACACAAAGGCCTCAGTTGTGTATCCTTGTACAGCCACTATAACCAATTAGTGCCAGTATCTGCTTTGGTCTGACTTCAGTGGCTCTCTGCTGCTGTCGTCCTATTGGTCCCACTGAGCTCTACAAAATCCATCAATTTACCAGCCCTGCCGAATCCATTTTCAAATGTCTCCCCCAGTATCCCTTCCTCTCAATCAATCCCTTTCATGTGTGGCCAGTTGAGGGGCTTTATGCCTCTTTGTTAAGATATTCTCGATGAGTGATTAGCGCCATAAAAGGTCACGGTACTGCTACTTCTGAGCTGCCAGTCGGAAACGGTGCAAGATGTTGTTACCGAATGTCAGTCCCTGGGTGAGAGGGAGGATGAACTGAGTCGAAAGAAAACTGGAGAAAAACAAGTTTCTGTCACGATCGGCTCCTCAGTTCTCCCCCCCACTGGCCCCCGTCTCCAGCCCGTGTCTGTCCATTCATCTCCTCACACCTTCCATTTTCCATCCACCCACCACCTGCTCACCTGTTTCTTATCGTCTATCACCTGAGCTCCCCTGCCCACTCCCATACTGTACCTGTTATATCATCAAGTCTGCAGCCATTATTTCAACCTGAAATTCAACCTGTCAGTTTGCCATTTTTCTCCAATCTACTTTTTCCATTAACCTGCTACCTGTGTGTGCTTGTCTAACACTGGGCCTGCATTGGCCGGGGGCCACTGAATACGCAAGCAGTATGACAGTGCTTCCTGCTTTTCATTTAGGCACCCATGCTATCAGGTTAGCCACACAGCCCATGTGAGCTGGGATGCTCTTTTACAGATCCAGTGTCGATGGTGTGTGCGTACAGCGCATGGTTCACAGGAGTGTAGAAAGTGTCTGTTTTTTTAATCCAATTATTTGATTCAAGTTTGATTGTCATGCAAGGTCAGAAGATGCATGGCTTCATACTATAGTATACCGGCAAGAGTACACAGGCTACTTTAATTAAAGAAAATACAGTAGTCTGACCAGAAACTTTGCATTGTCTGTAGTAACATTAAACGTTTATGCAAAGAACATCAGGTGACGGGCAGTGGGCCATTTCTCCAATAGCCTCTTATTATTTGTAAGACATTCACAGGGGTCGCCGATGCTGATCTCCTTCATGGTAGTAACATTCATAGAATCACTTCCTTATTAGCAATTTGTCTACAAAGTAAAAGCACAATGTTCATTTTGTTATACTATATTAAACTATGTACCCTTTGGTCTGAATATGGTGTCAAGCTGACAAGCAGTATATTAAAAATAACATCAGTTCAGTAAATAATAAAAAACGCCACAAGACAGTATCAAGCAAATCCAGTGTTATTTTGTTAAAAACATTGGCTAAAAATTGTCACTGCAAGTAGACCAGGTAGGAATGACACAGGATTAGAAAACACTCCGATCCAGGTTAAGAATGGCTGCATGAGTTTCCTCTATAAGCACAACTTCACTTCATCGGTCTGTCTTTATGTCTGCACCTGCCTGTGCTGCCAGGTTCAAGAGTGACTCAGCAGTTTAACGCTCCAGCATTTACAGACCCAATCAAATGTACTTTCACGTAATTCCAACCTTCCATAAACTTGAACTACCGTCTCATTTAGAGCTGTAAAAGTTTAGCCTCCGTTGAGTTACAGTATGACAAGCTAAAGGCCCTGTTTGAATGATAGGTCCCCATAACGTTCCAGTGTGGTCTCTTATCCAGGCCCTCTACTGTGTTGCTGTCAGTGTCTGTCTGTCCTTTGTTTCCACTTGTCAGCTCTTGGGAGAAAACCAGAGGGAAACAAATTCAGGATGGAGGAGACAAGTGAAAATGAGTGGAGTCTGTCCAAGCTAAAGATATCTCTGCGTCAGTCTCCTCCCTCTAGCTGTCACTTTTATTTTCTGCAGCGCGCCCACCAGGCGTGTACGGGCTGAGGAATAGAAAAAAAATCAACCTCAAGTTCTACTTCTAAACTACTAAATCTATTACGTCAGCTATGTTGCCATTGCTTCATCAATTTTCTTTGGCTGTCAGGTTCCAGTGTATAGCTGCCCATTTTCTTCTGCCTTTTTAACATTTCAACTGTTTTTAGCCGTTATGAAGCCAATCATATCTCAGCCTACAAATTATACTTTTCAGCTTTAGCACGGACCTTCTCAGCATTCACACACATTTTCTTCAGAAAATGTTCTTTCTAGTTTGTCAAGGCTCAAATGCATCTGTTATTTTTCCTCAGGACACTGACATTTTGGCACCAGTGCTGGAAGGGGCGTCTGTGGCCATCCTCACCATCCTAGATGACGAAGCCGACATCTCACATGCTCGAGACCATGCAGTTGTTTTGGAAGGGGGCATCGTGCTGCATGAAATGGAAAACCTCTCCTCTGCGTTCGCCTACCTCTTTGGCCTTCTATATGCCCTCAATATAAATTACCCCAAACAGTTGAGGTATACATTTGAAGCCATCCAGACTATCTTTTTTGACCTTGGTGGCTCTCGGTGCTCCCAGCGCACAAGATCTTTGAAAACGAAACTTTTATTTTGAATGCACATTGTGTATGTGTATGTGTTTGAATACACATTGTGTATGTGTATGTGTTTAAATATACATATTGTTGTATGTGTATGTGTTTAAATATACACATTGTGTATGTGTATGTGTTTAAATATACACCTTGTTGTATGTGTATGTGTTTAAATATACACATTGTTGTATGTGTATGTGTTTGAATACACATACACAATGTGTATGTGTCTAAATATACACATTGTTGTATGTGTATGTGTTTGAATATACACATTGTTGTATGTGTATGCAAAAATGGTTAGTCATTCAATTTGATGTTGCGAACTAATTTGAGAAGAATGTTTTTTTACAAAGGCGCTTAACCCGCCTGTTAAAAATAAATAAAAAAATATAAAGAAATAAAGAAATATTTCAGATAACATTCAGCTGTACTGTGTTTTATTTATTATCTGTTTAGCATTTTATAATAATAAAATTACAGCAACATACATTTTTCTTGATTTATACAGATAAAATGTATGTTTATTCAACAAGAATATTTGTGTTTGGTGCATCTAGGAATATATGCCATTGAAGGGATAATTGTACGTTTATTCAACAAGAATACCTACGTTTAAAGGAGGTACAAATGCATGACATTGAGGGGCATAATTGTTTATTAATTCAACAAAAAAATCTGTGTTTGGTGAAGGTAGAAATACATGGCATTCAAGCAAGAATTTCTTTATTAGTCTCACATGATTATCCTAATTAGGTGAACAAGAAGATCCAAGTTGGCAGAACTCTTTGCAGAACTTGAAAACCTTAGTTAAGTCAACAACAGCAGGCAAAAGTTGAGAAAACTCAAAAATCTCTTGCATCATGTTGCCTTGATATTTTACGTTTTCTCAACTTTTTCTTTTTTACAGTGCACTGAAAATTGGCACAGAATATGATTTTAAAACCAGTGCAAAATGTGTTGATGTCAGGAGGAATCATCCTTCCTTTGGTCTTTATGAGCTACAACCTCATTACTGAGAGCACAAGCTGCAGAACTGGTTATTCATTAATGTCCCTAAACGCCACCTAAAGTATTTTAGTGTTTATTTCCTAGTAAAATAGGAAATATTGCCTAAATGCCACGCAGCAATTAAAGCAAGTGGTTCAATTGTATAGTGTGTAGGTGCATACACACAGGCTCTGCTCCAGTCTTCAGCTGGGCACTGGGACCTCACTCAACCTTTGGTGTGTTCCCTGGGTATGTCGATAAGTGGGCCTAATGGCCTGTTTGAATTCACCCCTTCACCCCCTAACAACTAAGGGGTAGATAGAAATTCCTGACTGCTTTACGAACGAACGACACAAATCAACATGGTGATCGATGCAGGTAAAAGTGTTCATATATGTAAGAAGAAAATCTTGCAAAATAACCATGAAACATTTTTTAAATCCAGAGGAATATCTTATTTTAATTCATTGAATCGCTGTGACAAGTGTTTTGGTAAATTTCTATTTACGCCTTCAAAGCAAGCGCAAAAACAGTCTGAGTGAGATTCAAGAATGTTTGTTTCTCCCATATCCCACATATAAAGTTGAAAAAAGGTCAATAATGATATAATAGGGTTATTTGATAGTGTTTGTCAGTGTAATACAGCTGGTTGTCTGCTGATCATGTTGTGAGTGGTGTCCCAATTCCTAGGGTAAGATTTTCTCTCCTTCTGGGTCCGTTTGGAGGGGGACACTCCCAAAGAAGGGCACTTCATTTCTAGACTGCAGTAAAGTGGGCCCTCATATGGGAAGCCAGCCACCACACAGATTTTTGTTGCGCGTCTACTCGTACCTTATACGGTTAAGCGGTAGAGATAGTCGGAGCGCCTAAAAAGTATGAAAACACAACTATATTGTAGTTATAGTCTCTCATTTGATTATTATATTTTTTTTATCTTCATGGCGTATCTGTACATGTAAATTATGTATTGTTACTGCAAATTAAAGGGAAAGTCTCTAAAAAAGGACCAATGTATTCTTATTTTAACGATATTTGGAAGCTGATTAAAAATATTCCTTGAGAGGTTATACGTGACTTCAAGTGGATTCCTGTTCATGGTGCCTCTGACTATGCTGAGATACATTTGTGTATTTTTACGACAGAATAACTGAGAATGAATTCCTGTTACGTAAGTTGCCAATAAATAGAGGTAAATACTTCAAAATGCATGTTTGCCAAGCGTTGAGAAGCCTCTGACACTGGATAGCTGTGATGTTGGCAGGGAGATCCTCCTCTTTCATGAACTGCAGGTCAGTACTGACATGTCAGTATATATCTGGGAGGGATTGGTGAAATATAATCACAGATGTGCCATTGCTTGTACATCATTAATGGACAATAATCAAGGTGATCTTCTTGATTAACACACATGTAGTTTGAGCCCTGGACTACTTCTGTTAGTCTGTGAATACCCAAATCAGCAAGTTCCACAGCCAACTACCTCTCCACAATAAAGAAGACAAGATTAATGCCAAATATCCCTATGTTCAAAACACGACGTAGCTACAATAATGGGAAATTGCAGTCATTGACTGTTCAATTTAGGCCCAATCCAGTTTCACCCAGCTAGCGTGCTAGCGTTAGAATGCTAGCTAGCTTTAGCATGACGTTACTGAGCTGAACTGCTCCTCCCATAACAAAGCATCCTGATAGGGTTGCATAGTAGCTTTTCAATTTCAAAAGTCATTGATTCAATTCAAGTCATTCACTTAAGTTGTCAGTTTAGTAACTGAAAACAATAGCATTGGTTTAATTAAGATCTCAACAATGTTCTTACAATGACATCCCAACAAAGTTGAAGCCAATATAAACAGCTCAGCTAGCCCCTCCCTTCAAAAATTTGAGAAAAGTTTGATTTAAAAAAAAGATTTAGGGTAGTGGACCAGCCAATTTTGCAGGAGATGGTCTTTTGCACAATGGGACTGGCTAACGCAGTCACTTGTTGTGACAGTCTGACCCCCCCAGTGATTAGTGGTGAGGACTTGTCAGGTGGATAAATTGAGAAAAAGATAGTAGACTTGGATAGTGAGGGAATAATACAGTATATGTGTAGGCTATTTTATTTATTGACTTTATTATAGAAGGTTGATGTGTAGTTCCTATTATAAGCAGGTTGTTGGTTGGGACTCTTGTTTTGACAGGGGTTTTAACGGAAGGGGGTGCTGTGGAGAGAGGAGTTCAGGAGTGTGGAAAAAAAGATTGAAAGGTAAGAAGCGAATCAGACACTTCTTTTGTAAAAAGCCTTTTAACTTTTTGCTGTCACAGAATACATTTAACAGCGTCCACTACCTATCACTATTGGGTCATGGTGTCAAGTCCCGTCCTCTCCGATAGTTTGTTTCCCCTGTGTGATCATTATTTATGTTCTGTTTTGTGTTAACCTAATCATCTCTCCTCTCGTTTCAGACACATCAGGCCATCCCCTTGCGTGTGTCCCCGCCTTGTTGATTATCTGCTCCGCCTTGATTGTTTTCACCTGTCTCTAATCACCTTGTGTATATAGTCTGTGTGACCCTGTCTTCTAATAATACTATAGCATTACCAGTTAATATGTTTGTAAATACTTTATATTTCACACATTTTGACACAACATCCTTTACTGCTTCAAAATATTTTGTTTTGCTTATTTAATTTCAAAGGGAAGACACCTGAAAAGAAGCCTCCAAGAAAAAGTATCAACTATCAATGCATTTTCTGAACCCGGTGGAAATATGAAGGACTACAGTGTGCACAGTCCAGCTGTTTTTTTTTCATACAATTATGTTTTACATTCTATAGCGCACTTCAGGCGATACCCAAGTGACGAATGACAAGGTTGAGGAGAGACCCACTACTTTGGTACGTACTGTGTCATTTCATCGAAACTAAAAAAAGACAGCAGTTATTACGGTGGTGCTTTTTAAAAAATAGGTTTATCCAGTGATGTTTTGCATAAAACTTTGTAACACGCAAACTGAATCATGTTGGCGGGTCTATTACGTAATTGGTATATGATTGTCGATATGCACTTAAATAGATTGAGCGATAACTGTAAGATGATGACAACCTGTCCACCTGTACAAAGGTAATTCAATCTATTATTGTAAATAACGTGCATTGTTAACCTTACATAGTGACTAGGGATGAGCGAGTACAGCATTATCTGTGTCTATCTGTTAACCATATGAATTATCTGTATCCGTATCCGTACTCGGAGTGGGCGGGGTCTAACCCGGAAGTGGGCTGGATTTAACCCGGAAGTAGGCCGGGTTGTCTTGAAACGGGCAGGGCTTTAACCAGTATGTTATTTTAAGCATGCAATTGATATGGGTTGATCAGAAATTGTTATATTTATTGCTGATTAGAAAACTATTACAGGACAACGTCAGCATTGAGCTTCAGATCAATGATTTTGATCACAATAGCAAACAAACTATTTACAGAACAAGTTTTGCAACAATGAATACAACACATGCTGTTGCAATTATGAAGTGAAATGTAATAACAAGTGTTTTAATACTCAACATAATTTTTTTTTAACTTTGAATTTTTTTTCGTGTGTGTGGGGAGACTGTGTTCTACGGATCAAATAGTCCGATGCTGAAAAAAAACTCCAACGACCGGCAGAGAGAGAGTAGCCAGACACTCAATGTGTGAAGTAAAAAAAAATCTCCGACAGGCAGAGACGCAACGTGAGTCGCTTTCTACCAGCACCACGTCTGAACGAACCCACGTTTAACAGAACTCTACTGGTTAATAAGTAAGTACAAACTGAAATAAAAACAAACTTCAAGCTGAATAAACCCTAAACGTTAACGGAAAAGACCCGCGAACCTGAGTGACTGAGAGACAGAGAGCTGTTCTGTGAGTGAGTGAGCAGAGCGGTGTGTGAAGGGGAGGAGCGCTGTGACGCTCTGTGAGGATTTTCATTCAGTCCGAGCACAGATATTGACTCGTATTACTCGTATAATACTCGTGATCGGCAAAAATGCTTTATCTGTACCGGATACTCGTTTCAGCCGAGTATCCGGCTCATCTCAAATCAACACCATTTTCATACATTGCTTTGGGCTCACTATTTTGCAAGATTGATTCACAGCTTACTTAAAATTACTTTTACAAAATTTTTAATTTCAAAGGGGATTCATTTTGAAAATTTAGTTCAATCTTTTCTGATACAATGTCGCTGACACTCAGAGATAGTCTACTGTCATGTTGAAGCAGAACGAGTCTGTGAAAACAGGAGATTTCGCCTAAATTTTAATGTGGACATTGCATAGTCAGAGACACCATGAACAGGAATCCACTCGAAGTCAATTATATCCTCAAGGAATATTTTTTATATCAGTTTCCAAATATGGTTACAATATGAACACATTGGTCCCTTTTTACAGATTTGCTCTTTAATTTTCTCAGTTATTCTGTCGTAAAAATACACAAATGTATCTCAGCATAGTCAGAGGCACCATGAACAGGAATCCACTTGAAGTCACGTATAACCTATTAACGAATATTTTTAATAAGCTTCCAAATATGGTTAAATTATGTATATATATATATATATACAGACTTGCCCTTTAATTTGCAGTTAAAATAAATGATAATTGACACAAGTGGTGCCTGCACCACTCGGCACCCATAATTAGCAGATACACCATGAAGATTTAAAAAACATTGTTGTTTTTCGTAATTTTTACGTTTTTCAACTAACCATGCTGCTTTACCGTACAGCCACTAGTAGACGTGTAAAAAAACCCGAGGAGCGGCTGGCTTCACACATGACGGCTTGCACCAACCTGTTTAGTAAAACAGAGTACGGTGAACTCACCGCAGCATCGATTGAGCAGAACTGTCTAGAGCGCACCACTCTGGCATTTACAGTGCTTATGTGTATTGAAACACTTTAATAATCTTTTTAACTTTTCTATTTAGATGTGCAAAGCAGCTATGCACAATCAGCTCAACAATTCCTATTTGTTAATTCCATTTCCATGTGTAAAAATATGCATGAAAATTACAAATGTATTCCTCTTACTTGAAACGATGTAAGACATGCAGGCTTATTTCTGTTGGAGCAGATGAACTCATTACTGAAATCAGCAGGTTGTTAAAATGCCTGCAGACACAGCAGCTGCAAAACAGATTCTATGATTAAGAGGTTGTGGTAAAGGACAGAGGTCAACAAGTGTGTTTAAATGCGTGATTCATCCTCTGTTTCTTTAGTAAGTTAAGTTTCGAAAAAACTGGGTCATGGTGTAAGAAACTGTTCTTCATAATCTGTGATGTCCGGGGTTTAGTGGTGTAATTGAGAATATGGCGGATAAAATAATCAGGGTCTGTCAGAGAATCCCGAAATAAGGATTGCCTAAGTTTAATTCTTATTCGATTCAGTCGTATTATCACTGTGTCCCATGTTGCACCATGAAAAGGCTACAGATGAACGACTTTTCCGCCAACTTTCTAATCAGTATCTGCCGATCCTCTCTTGTATGGCGCTTCAACAGAAGTGAGGCAGGAGACTCCCATCTGCTCCACCATCTTTCCCTCTGTTTCCCACGTGAGGTTGTTGGTAGGGGTCTGCTCCTTCAGGACGGAGTATTCACCATCCAGCCCCATCAGGGTGAAGTATTCATCCACTTGCTTCCTCAGATGGGGGTTTTCATCCACCTGCTCCTTCAGCCGAGTGAATTCAGCTTTCAGCTCCATCAGGGCAAAGTAATCAAGATGGGGGTTTTCATCCACCAGCTCCTTCAGGGCAGTGAATTGAGCAATCAGCTCCCTCAGGAGGAAGATGACTTGAGCCTTTGGCTCTTTCAATCCACCAGCTCCCTCTGGTTTTCGTCCATCAGCTCCTTTGGGGTGAAGTTTTCATCCATCAGCTCATTCAGGGTGAAGTTTATATCATCCAGCTCCTCCAGCGTCCGCTTCTCCCTCTTCAAAACCAGGAGGGTTTTGCTGGGGTCCTGCAGAGTACTGTTGCTGGTGCACTTTTGTTCCTGGGTCATGTCTGTTGAGATGATGATCCTCTGCATGGTGCTGCAGTGGGACCAAGTTGTCCAAAGGGTTTGAAGCGCAATTTCTTGCGTAGCTGCTGTCTTCTGTCGGTGTTTGGATGTCCCAGGAGATGTATCTCATGTGTCTCTTGTTTACTCTTGTTGACCTGCAAGGGTTCCACTCAGAGACGTGGCCCTTTATATACTAACAGTATATCTTGTCAAGATAGCCATGTCACAATTATTTAACAACTATATAATATTGTTGTTTTTAAAGCTGTCTGACAGTTTTTATGGCCTATAGTGGAGTTGAAACATAATTAAGCCATGCTCCTAGCTGTATAATGTAAAGCAGCCAGGAGCATGTGTCACTTCCTGTAGCTAGCAGGTGGCGCTATGATTTTAAGTCATGATTTCTGTGTAGATGTCATCAGGGCGGGACTCTTGTCTTACATGTGTAGTTAGACTCGATTGGACCATGTATGTCCGAGATACAGAGCCTTGTGTTTGAGTTGTCTACATCTATGTATTGTTTTGGAATAAATCATGTTGTTATTACAACTTCGTGACGTCTACGAATTGTCTTTTTTTTAATAACTGAACTGTGACTTGTGATTTAAAGCGAATTTCGTATAGATAAACTGTGATTGTTTTAACTTACATATCAAATTACATATTTATTTCCTTAGTGTTTATTTGAGTAGTCTACATCCATGTATTCTTTTTGTGATCCATCACTTTTTAGTACGACTTTGTAACATCCACGAATTGTTTTTTTCAATAGTTTTTGTGATTTGTTAGTTATAATTTTTAGTAGAGCTGGAGAATCTTTAGTAGTATATACTTTTTTTTAAATCGCCTTGTGTATTTATAGAATTATCCCTACTTTTGTATATTTTTCTAGCCTGACGTTGTCATACTCACAATTTTAGGTAGAATGTGAGTCTGATACCGCTCCATTGGGCTGTGATTATGGGGCGTGTTTCAACCGAACGCCTCCGCGTTCTCTGTTCCTCTTTCAAAATGAATGCACTGTCGATGTCTCCTAAAACAGACTCAAATGCAGCATCTACACATCTCAGCTCTCCAGCGGCAGGCATTAAATCCAAGCGTACTTTGATGACGTGGTTGATTACGTTACCGTTGATCATTTGTCCATCATCGTATAAAGCCCGCCCTGACGATCTGATTGGCACGGTCGATGTAGAACCGGTCATAATTTCTCCCCATCGGAGCGACTCCAGACCGAACTTCCCGACCTCAAATGTTGTGGGCGGGGCTAAATTCGTCTGGCATCCAGGCTAATATATTTCTATATTTACAAATTTTTTGTCTTACTATATTTTCCACTTGAGCTGCTGCTTTCTTTATTAACATTGACCTGCAGAGATGGAGAGATCCTGTTCTCCACCATTTTAGACCTACGCATGCACGAGTTCCAAACCCACTGAGAGAAGTAAACTGAACATCTAGTATTCATTATAACATCATTAAGGCAGAATATTAATTCCAGCACTCTGTCACAGACAAATTAATTTACTGGTGGCATAGTAAACAGCTTTAAGTAGCACTCTATATCTCCACTCTGATTTCCATTAGTGGGGTACCTAGGCACTCAGTCATTTCAAATTGATGCAAAAGTTGTGTTTTCTTTTCTAAATTGAACATAAGGGTCTATAGAGCAATTTTGGTCCGAGGGCCAAGAAACCAGATAAAAAAAAATTGGTTTTGGGCCCATTTTCTAAAATGGCCAAAATCGGAATTATATATTTTTAAAAAGGTCTTAATTTTCTTACATTTGCTATGTATTATTATTTTGTATTGCTATTGCAAGTCAGAACTATGTTGGAAATGAACTGTTGCTCATATATGGAAGTTTTGAAAATTATGGTATCGCAAAAAAATTAGGTTGCTACCAATTTTCATACTTTTTTTTAAAAATAAATAATTTTAAGAGCTATAGTAACTTTTGAGTATTTTGAATAAGGGAAGGTGTTAATTATTTATTCCATTTCATATACAGTAATTTGATGTATGTCAAGAATATTTTACAAACTTACAATTCATGCCCTTTAGTTATTTATCTTCTATTCCTCATTTCATTATTTTCTTTATTCTACTGCTTAGATTAAAGTTATTTTGTCTGTGTTCCTCATTTGGAAAGTCCATTCAGTCCATGTTAGCCTGACGTTGTCATACTCACAATTCTAGTCAGAATGTGAGTCTGATACCGCTCCATTGAGCTGTGATTATTGGGCGTGTTTCAACCGAACACAAAATTTCGTAAAAGTCTGCAGCTGCTGCTGTATCTGTCCACCAACTTGAGACTACGGGAGAAAAGCAGTACACCAACTTTAGGAAGAGTGTACTTGAATCAAATGACACACTTTTGACAGCACCAATCAAGCGAAACAACGTATTGTTGTTCCATGAGAAGAAAACACAGAAGAAGACCGTAAATAAGCCGAGAATGCAGCACTTCAAGCATCATACTGAGCTTTATGGGAAAGCTTTTATTGTGCTAGACAGCCGTGGGGGGAACTTGGAAGGGTTCTTTTTGTCACAAATCTTCCCCATACCCACCTGCATTGTCATCTGAAGGAGCACTTAACTCTTGCACCAAGTCAGATTTGTTGGTATACATCATGGAAGCTGGTAAGAGTAGCAACATCTCTATCGATGAGGAGTTAGTTGCGCCAGGTGTTTATGACTTCATTGTCATTGATGGTGGTGTGCTGATACATTCTCTTCCTGGTACAACTGTTCAAGGGAAGACGTTGACTCATATTTCGACAACATATTCTGCCCAAGAGTTCACCATGACTTAAAACGATCAACAAGAGTAGATATCATCTGGGACCAGTACCGTGAACTAACAATCAAAGGAGGCACAAGGGAAAAGCGCGGAACAGGCCCCCGAAAACGAGTATCTGGTAGAAATTTCTGGCACACGTTGACAACAAGAAGGAGTTGTTCTCATTCCTTTCAAATAAGTTGTTAACAGATGGACAGTTCTCAGATGGCAAGGATGTCTACATCACTGCAGATGATCAAGTCCACCATGTTGGCAACGGTCCACCAATGGGTCAATGCAACCATGAGGAAGCTGACACTCGTGTCTTAGTACATCTCCTCCACGCCCTACAAAAATCATCACTTGGGTTGGTGCATACTGGAGACACGGATGTGATTGTAATCCTTCTGAGTAATTTCCATCACATCAAGACTGTAAATGCGGCTGCAGAAATCTGGATCTCCTTTAAAGCTGGAAAGACAACCAGAATGATATCCCTGAACACAATCGCCACAAACCTGGGCATGACTACATGCAAAGCCATTGCTCTCTTCCATGCTTTCACTGGATCAGACAGTACATCTTCTTTTAAGTTCAAGGGCAAGCGATCCTGCTGCAAGTTGATGCACAAAGTGCCATTTCTCATGGAGGAATTTGCAACCATCGTTGACACTCCATTCCAAACATCACCAAGGATGAAAGAAGTGGCGGCAAAATTTGTCTGTTGGCTGTATTCCAATGACTCAAATGAAGAGATTGATATTAATCTTCTCCGAATGAGGCTATTTTCACAGAAGACTAGGGATGTGGAGAGAATTCCCCCAACGAGTGATGCTTTGGATCAACATCTCAAAAGGAGTGTCTTCCAAGCAAGCATCTGGACGACAGCACAACAGTTTGTACTGTATCTGTATTTGTGTATTGTATAAATATATTGTATTAACATTTCTAATGAATTCATACATTATTAATTAATTAATTAATTGCATTTTTAATTCAGGTCCATGATTCCTATTCCGAACCCTACCGATCATGGATGGAAGGAAGAGGATGGCAAACTGCATCCCATTTGGACTACGCTGCCCATGGCCAAAGATGTATTGAATCTAGTTGTAAAAGCACTTGTTCAAGTAGCTCTCGGTGCAAGTGCATTAAAGAAAAGCTGAAGTGTACACGTCTGTGCAAGTGTAAGTGTATGGAATAGCTGGAAAAGAGTAATTTCCAGGACTCTGTGTAACTGAAAAGCTTTATTAAAAAGAAACACCTGTTTTACATCACCAGGCCTATTTTCTGTCTGTTTTTGAAGTGATACTGGGCAAAATATGGGTTATATCGGTCTTATTATAAATATATCAGTTGCTACTCCTGATCCTGAATCAATACATACTTATTATGTTCAGATCAGATAATCTAATCAAGAGTTATAACATCTACCATATTTTATTAAGGCTGGTGGTAGGTTGGGAGCCAACAACGCCCTCTAGAGGGCAATTTTTTTACCGGCATGTCTGGCCCTCGGACCAAAATTGTTCTATAGACCCTTACAAACAACTTAGAAGTGAAAACAAAACTTTTGCATCAATTTGAAATGAAAATGACACATTGCCTATACACGGAACCCCACTACATGGCTGTGCCCAAACAAAGGTCAACAAAAGCTCTTCAAGTCTATGTTTCCTTGAAAAAAACACACAAAATCTGTATAAAGTAGTGCTGTCAAAAGATTAAAATATTTAATCGCATTTATGTCATAGTTAACTAAAAATTAATCTAGATTAATCGCAATTTTGTTTTTTTTTAATGCTCTATCAACATGGACACGTGTATTGGCTTGCTTTAGGCAAAATGTTTTATTTTATTGAAAAACAACATTGCCAAACAGGGCAGTACAAAATAAAATTATAAAGTGCACATTTCAGGTAAACAAGGACTCAGCCTATAGTGCAGTTAAACCATGGCTTAATATTTTCTTTTTTTCTAGTTTGCTGTGAACATAGCAGTCAGGCCTCTCAAACAGACTAGCAACAAAATAAACAAACAAACTACACAAGCAGGTGTCGGCCTACTTTGAAATAAATTAAACACAGAACTTTGTATGGCTATTTGAGTCCTCCCCATATATATATACAATACGCCTACTCAGATTAAAAGTAAAGTCAAAGTGAAAGCAAACCCATAGTTATGTTCAACTATCAAGTTATATAAACTCATCTAGAATCCTGATGATTTCTGAGATCTTTCCCTTCCTCATCCTCTCTCTCTTGCTGCTGGCTGAAGGATGTGGAAGCGAAGCGCTGCGCCATTCTCGTGCGCGCAGTTGTCTGTTCACACCGGACGCGCATTTCATCGCATTGGTCATCAAGCCTAAAGAGGAAAAGCGCTGTGAAAAACATTTACGATTCCATAAAGGATGTTTTCCTAATCCACACACATACAGTTAACTTAAAAAGAAAAAATGGACCTAAGCAGAAATATTGCTTCGCAAGAGCAACTATTTAAAAAATGTATGGGCAACAACAGAACTATTTTAATATCCATCAAGAAAGCTGTAATTTAGGAGGTTGTTTAGGGCATATATCTTGTTTCATTTATTTTATTAAATGAAACAATAAAATGTTCAGAGACTGTAAATTTTGAGATATCAATACAAATCCCTAAAGTCCGTCGTTCTAATGCCACAACAAGTAATATTGATAGTTTCTAATCTCTAGGTAGGTCCTGGACCTAATGTTCATCAATATATACATTTTTCAACTTGAAAAATAGGGAACTAATTATGTTGACTAATGTGCTTGTTGTTACCAGCCTACTCTAGTTTACAAGACCTTAGTGTTATGTTTACAATAAAAGCCAAAGGTTAAGGTTCTAAATTGTATATATTTGATGTTTCTATCTGCATCAGAATCTGAGAAATAAATGTTTTAGTAAACAAGTTGCTCAGAAACCCTCAGGTTGTGAGAGGTTGCTTTCAAACTGAGCTTTCAGGTTTTAATGCTTTTCAGAGGATGTTTTAATGAGTTAACTAATCAAGGAAGCGTTAAATCCATCTCAGCTTCCTTTGTTGACATTCTGTCTACTAGACAAATGTTTTTTGTCTGAAGGGTATTAATGTACAACCTTAAATCCATCCTTTATATAAATCTAATTTCAGTGCATCTTTGAAGAGCTAATAAAGATGTGCTTGTTCAAGAAAATCCGTGCACATACCCCATGATTTTCATTTACAAATACCACACCAGAAAAAAGGTGTGAATGGCAGTTAACTCGTGTGAGGTCCAGTCTGTTCAGTTGTGTTGTTCCTCTGGTGTGATTTAAAAAATACTCTGTGAGCTGGTGTCTGGCGCATAGCATGAAGACAACAAGCCCTCACATTACAGGCTTTTATCCAAAACTGCCTCACAAATCTGTCCTGCCCTCCACCCACGCAAAAATATGAGTTTTCTGTACACACACACATGCCAAACAAGCACAGATAAATCATGTCAGGAGTAATTCAAACAACATCTTCTTTTGCTGCTGTTTTTCGGAGTGTCAGCAACTTTCTCTTCCTATGTTCTATGTCTCTCCGAGGATATGATGCTATTTTCACATATGGCAATCTTGATTTACCCAACAAAGTATGTGGTTTTATTTAGATGAATCCAATGGTGGTGTGTATGTAACGGATGTAAACAGGAGATTCAGGACTTGGTTTTCTGGTTCTTTATTTAGTGGCAGACACCCTGCAGAAACCAACAGAAACCGTGTTGGTCCATTGAAAAGTCCTCAGTGAGACAAAAATACACTCAGGGAAGGAAGAGCCGACAGGAAGTAAGAACTTCGGGGAGCACAAAGGGTGATGCACAGCAACATCACTTCCGCAGGTAGCATTATCAAAATAAAATATTAACAAAATAAAATTCACAATTACAAATTATAAATAAAAATACATACAATACATTCTTAACTCTGTTACATGTATTGTACCCTTAAAAGGATAGTTCTCAGAAAACTGTATATTTACTCATTATCTACTCACCACTGTACCGATGGAAGGTTTGGTGAAGTGTTTGAGTCCACAATACACTTTTGGAGTTATTGTAGACTCAAATACAATACAATTAGTAAGTAACTGGGGATCAATTCTTCAAACCTTAAAAGAACAACATAAAAATGCCTCCTTACTGTTCCTGTGGTGTCATCCAAGTGTCTGTAAGCCCCGACATTAAAATGTGACTCAAATATGCATCATTTACACCGTGTGTTTTACCTTAAATGTCCCCTGATATCCTCCTGATGGATATTGTAACATTGCTACTTCCAGTGTTTTTAGCCATTTAGGCTAAAAACATGGTGTAAATGAAGCTGTTTCAAGACTAAGTTGAATGTCGGGGCTCATGGATACTTAAGTGACACCAGGGCAGTGATGCCGGTAACGCGCTACTTAGTAACGCGTTACTCTAATCTGAACACTTTTTTCAGTAACGAGTAATCTAACGCGTTACTATTTCCAAACTAGTAATCAGATTAAAGTTACTTGTCCAAGTCACTGTGCGTTACTATTTGGGTATTTGTGGTTAAACCGCTGGGCACGTGCCGCGGCTGGGGGAGCAGTCGCCCTCCTCTCCACGCCGCCGGTGGCTCGGTGTGCGGCACGCCTCAAAATTAGTTTTTTGGGGGGGGGGTCCTCGTCTGCGGCGTCTCACGGCGTCGCTGGTGTGGGGGCTTTCCTTCTCTTGGGCTGCGGGTCGGCGTCCGTCGCCGGTGCAAAGGGCGGGGACCGGTTGGAGGGGACCGGGTACGGCGGTCCGCGGCAGTAACTCTGGATGGAAAATCTTAACACTTCACCCACCCCTCTATTGACATAATGTTGAGTAAAGTGCATTTTCATTTTTCTGAGAATTAAACCGTCATAATTAAAAGATTAACAGTATAGTCCCTTCCAGTAAGAGGCACAACTCAAGTTGTTACACAGACCTTTTTGTCCCTCTCTCTCTCTAGTCTGCGTAACATTCCCTGCCGCACAACAGCGATCAACAAAGACGATACTAACTGTTTGAAACATTCATCAATGTGCTGCTCATTTCCCTTTGAGTGGATCAATAACAATCAGGTTTTCAATAGTGCTGTAAGAATAGGTGTGTGTTGGGTGAACAGGTCTGTGTGAGTACAGCAAAACCTTGATTAGATGACAGAACACACACAAACACACAATGACATGAAGTGCAATGAAGTCTCAGTGTGAAAAACAGGAGTTGTAACATTGATCCACAACTACAAATAATGTCTTGATGGAGTGTGTGTGTGTGTGTGTGTGTGTACTGTTGAGTGGTGTATGAATCCTTGAACAATGTCAAGCTACAGTTGACGCAGGAAACATTACAAATTGAAGACAGCCTGTTGTGTTGTGCACATGATGAAAATAGACTGCTCTCTGTAAAAATTTAATTGAAACACTTTATTAGGCCATAAAATCCTCAGTTTGTTGAAAGGAAGAACAAATGATAGGAGACTTTTTTTTAATGGAGGTGAATTGATTTCTTTGTTATTTATGGGTTAGCCTTGATGTGCACTGGAGCAATTTACAGAGGAGTTGAAGTTATAAGTTGTCCAGAAGCAAACGATAACTCTCTCAAGCTCATTACACAAGAAAAAAGTGTTTAAAAAAAGACCAAGATTTACATCTATCTATTGTGATAAAGCATGGAGGAATAAAAGTGTATTCAAAATAAAAGGATTTAATTAAGTAATACCTTTATAATAACACAATCATTAATATGTGTTAATGTATTTATCTATTAAAAGATAAATTACATTTCCTGACACTTCCTAACTTTAGACGATACTAGTTGGAAGCTAATGTGCAAAATGTCATATACTGGATGGACGGTGACTGGGACGTCTATCTTGTTACCTTTTTTCTTCAAACCCTCTAATACGTACTCAGCATTCAAAACCTGGCTCAATAATTGAACGCTGAAAATATCAGCGTTCATGATAGTATATGTATGTGATTTCAATACATGTCTATGAAATATCGTGATAAAGTGGCCAATCAGCCTTGGCTGTAATTCTGGTTTGATATATTTTCTGAATAACAGAGAGGTATTATTTATCATTAAAGAGTCAAATAAATAATTCCCTTGTTATTGATACATTTTATTTATTTATTAATCAATACATTTTTTTAAGAAGATTATAATTTTGACTGCTTTATTTAAATGCTTTATTACCATTCCTGTGAAACATTTATTCCCCCATAAGAAGCTCAGAGTTGGCGTATAAAGTAAAAACAAACTTTACTCTTACACTGGCTTTATATTTCTAAATTCAAATATAGCTACTGAAAATAAAACTTTTAAGGTCTTACAGCCAGTGGGGTTTCAAGCAACAGTGATAGATGTCAATAAGAACTGTGACAGATCAGCTGCAGCTGCATGACTTGGATTTAGATCTTCAAGACGACACTGGAAACATTTTCAGTAACTCACACACACTGTGACTGAATGTAAACTCAACTTCATCACACTACTGTTGTATCAAGCTATCGACATTCTTATTCCCAGTCACACTGAATAAAAAATAATGGATTTTCTGCAGGAGGCCAGTCCTACAGATTCCCCTGTGGTGAAGGTTGAGTGTCAGATTAAAATCTTCGTGGCTGACATGATTTTATTCCTGTTAAGGAAAAATTAACATTCTCTGTGCCCCTATTCCTCTTAGCTCCTTAAAGTTCATAGAATTAATCTTAAACCTCATTCAGATTGCATTTATTTCTCTACAGGAGGTTGGGTGACTGTACTTTACTCTACAAGATTGGTCTGGGATTTTTCTCCCCAGGGAAACAATTACAGCCAGAATTATTTGTTTTTTCCTCCTGTAATTTAAATCACACCAGGAGTGACATCATACAATTTTAACATGGACTTGTGTTGTTTGTTATATCATTTTATTTGTTTTTTCTTTTGTCATAGTAGAGTCACAGATTTTTTGGCAAGTCTGATATGGAAAATTGTAAGGATGGGATTGAGAGGAATATAAATATCGCAAGATCCAGGAAAACAAGACAGGCCTCACTTCTATTTATTTACAATGTGGCAAATTGGCATCATTACATTTTTTTTTCTAAATTAGCCATTTCCAATACAGAGTAATGAAGTGTGATGAGGGTCTCAGCATTTCATTAATTTGTGATGGACATTGGAGATAATGATTTCCTCAGGAAGTCGAGAACCAAAATCATAGCTCACTCCCTCCTAAATTGACAACATGCATACATCATTAAAAATACATATGCAAAGTGTGAAGCTGATAAGATAAACAGTTCACAAGGTATGTGTTTCACATACAGTTATTCATTGTATTAGTAGGTTGATATTGCTTTTAACTGGGCGTTTGTTTAATTGCTTTATTTTATTCATTTTTTCTTGGACTAACCTTTTCAAGTGTGTATGTTTGTATGCGTGTTACCTTTCTTAAAAACATTTTAGACTAAGGCTCAATCCCATTTCTGCCCTTGGCCCTACCCCTTCTCTTCCCACTCGTTTTGTGCGTTCACGTGTAGGGGTAGGGTGTCACATTACCTGTTGGTTATGATGACTGCATCAAGAAATGTAATTAATCCTTAAGAAATTTAACCACATGGGATCAGGAGTACGTTTGGCAAACCTTTGTCAAGCACTACAATGCATAGTTACATCCACAAATGCCAGTTCAAACTTTACTGTGACAAAAAGAAACCTTATGTTAACTGTGTAAAGAAGCTTTGCAGCTCGAAGGCGTCTGGGATGGACCATAACACAGTGGAAACGTGTGTTGTGGTCAGACAAGTCAGTATTGCAGATCTTTTTGGATGGAATGGACCCATGAAATGCTTAATCACTTGGTGTCTTGTGTCCCTAAACGTCTTCAAAGTGTTCTGAAAAGGAATGGCAACATTACAAAGTGGTAAATGCGTTACCGTCTCAACCTTTTTTGAAGAATGTTGCAAGAATCAACATTTTTTGTTTAAATTTGTTTATTTATTCATGAGGTCAAACATCAAGTAATGTGTTTTTGTATTGTTTTATTGTATTACAGGTCAAAGATCAATTATAAATGTTCTCAGTTTTAATTTTAGATATAACATACCGTCAACAACCTTTTCTGATTTGGGGTTGTTGTATTTTCTCCATTAATAAGGAATTAAAAATTAGAATAATGATTGAGATGCAACTGAACTAAGATGTTACCAAGTATTGTGGTCGTTTTTTACCACAACCTTTAACGCTAGCATGCTCGCAACTCTCTTTTTGCATGATAATCCCGTATTTTCACATAATTTCATATCCCACCCCTCTTTGAAGACACACAATGCACTTGATTGAACAAGCGTATAGCAATGATGTTACTGAGCTTAACTGCTCCTCCAATAACAAAGCATCCTGGCAGGGTTTTATACAGACCACTGCTAGCTGCCTGAAGCTGTGTGCTTTTGATTCATACATGAAATAATGCAGAGCATCCAATCTTTTCAATTGCAAATGTCATTGATTCACCTGCACAGATGTTATTAGGATATGACAAACAATAGTATTGGTTGATTTAAGATCTCAACAATGCTAAAACGTTTAGTTTCGTCTGTTAAGATTGATGACTACTGATGACCTGACGAGTTTTTGCGATGACTTCTGATAATGTAACGGCTTCTTGAAGGGCTGTCCCTATTCGTAGGGCAAGATTTCAACCACTACTTCTTGTGACAACATTTCAAGGGTCAATATAACCCTAGAAAACAAGTATTCCTGTACTGTACGTCACATTTCCATCTTATTGATTTGATAAACCAGTTAATGGAGGTGTTTCAGCCAGTTTGCAGACAGCACTTTGTAATAGTTGCTGCATTTTTATACAGCAGCCAGCATTTTATCCAGGCTCTGGGGGGTTTGCGGTTACGTTGCTCTCTGTACATTCTGTCAGGATAGTAACCTAATCAAAATCAATCCCATGAGTTTGCTCAGTTGAGCAGATGTGTCATCTCTGGGCCAGCGCGCTGCCACAACACATAAACGACTGTGCAGATGCTCCAGTGCTGGTGTTAGTGCCCCAGAAGATTGTGCCGATGGACCGAGACCATGAGAGCTTGAGAATGTTTCCCAGATGTTTTTGTCATATTTAGAATTCTCTCCTGAATAATTCCTCACGATAAAACCTTCGAAGCAGCTTGTTTCGCTGTGTATTATAACTGAGCTGCTTTATATCCAGTTAGCAGCTGTCAGATAAGCGCTTGCTCTAAGAGCTGCTAAATTAAATAACTCTTCTTTGAAGGCTGCTTAAAAATAACTGGAGGTAAAGTCATGAAAAGGGAAAGCCAGGGGAGGTTATGTGGATGTTAGGTCCAGGCCAAAACTCAGGGGTATCATTACACATTACACACACTAAAGCACAAAAACATTTACATACACAGTAAAGAAACAATAGGAAAAGCTGATATTTCTTAGCTTTATTCAAGGGCATGGTCTATCGGTTCCAGAGCAGAACTTATTGATTTCACGTTTAGATTGAGGAACACTCTCACTCTAATTGGGAGCACACATCAGATCTTGGTTAACGAATTATGATAATATAATAAAGTGATAGTTTAACTGATTTGGTGTAAGACTGTGACGATTAAGTGTCCCCTTGCCTAAGCAGTGTATTCATGATTGTACACTGGAGTTCTTGTTTTCAATGTAGTCTCACTAGTTTCTTAGTAGTTATACATAACGTATATACAGTACATACATCATAAAGTGTATATACCTGTAATACATATTTTCACACTGTGAGAATAAACATTAAGTGCAAGATGGTACGATTTAGAATCATTTAACATTCAGTGAAATTGCATAAGGCTTCAAGTTGTGTTGAAGACTTAAGGTTGTGAACTTTGAAGGTACTGTATTGAAGAAAAGCTCTCAATTTCCACGGATACACCTGTAGATCTCAGTACCGACATCCTGTCAGGAGTCTAAGCCAACAACCCACATCAGCCCTCACAGTAATCAGATTTGATAGCACAGAAGACTCTGCTGTCCATCCTGTTAGTCTGAAAATCCCACATCTGACAGCTTCAGTGTACAGTGGAAAATGTCGGTGCAGAGTTCACTCTCCAGGGGGGCAGGAGTGAGGCGGGAAAACTCAAAGTGTGTGTGTGTGTGTGTGTGAAAAACAGATGGGAGTAAAATGCTGAGAGAGATATTGATGTAAAGCTGGGAGGATCCTCTTTGAGGGTTTGCATGTGAGAGTGTTACCCAGCGGTGACCTCACAGTTGTCACATTTTATCTGCTTTCAGCCACTAAAAGCACCGGATACCACACAAACAGACAAAAATACTGGAGTGACACTGCAACATAAAGCTATTACAGTTGCATGTGTGCAAACATCATGATATTTACGCAAAAGAGTGAAGCCTTTCAGACTCAAATGAGCATGGAAAACATACAAGTAGTCAGACACACACAAATACACCCAGTTTATGCTTCACTACACAATGTTCTGTTGACAGAAAGGGACATTTAAGAAGCAACTTGAAGCCATGTTGTCGTTACTGATAAATCTCTCGAAGCAAAGCCTGTATACTTTCACTGTGTGTGTGTGTGTGTGTGTGTGTGTGTGTGTGTGTGTGTGTGTGTGTGTGTGTGTGTGTGTGTGTGTGTGTGTGTGTGTGTGTGTGTGTGTGTGTGTGTGTGTGTGTGTGTGTGTGTGTGTGTGTGTGTGTGTGTGTGTGTGTGTGTGTGTGTGTGTGTGTGTGTGTGTGTCTCGGATGAGCTGGAATATCAAGATAAACACAGAACATAAAGCTAACAAATAACATAATTGTATATCTGGGGACAAAGCTTGGTCCCTTGTCAGGAGAATAAGATCAAGCACAATTATGTCACTAAAAAGTACACAATTATAGAGCCACTAGTCTAGTCACTAATGAAAAACACACACGTCCTGATGAATAATGCAATACTGTATATTGTCTCCCCACTTACTGATACACATGCAACTATCAGGCTCTTTTACCTAAAAAAGGCCTGTGCTACCTCAGGCGAATATTCACTTGCAGCATCGGCTACTCACGTTGTGTTTTGTGTCTCCTTGTGGGTTTCTTCGTGATTATAACACTTAATTAGCTCAAATGAAGCAGCTTTAATTGCAGACCATTTTGACTTAAGAGTGGCCTTTTCCCCTCAATTATAATTTTGGCTGTTTAAAAATAAATAAATGTTTCTCACTTCATTATTCTTCCCCCACCTGACTCCATCCTCTATTATTTTTATGTTCGTTTGATTTGAAAACAGATTGGCTGTAAGAATAAATACTTCCGTTGTGTTACATTTAATTTTTGAAGTCGGCTTCAAGTAGTTCCCTGCGGCTCTGTAAACCCACACAGTTAAATTTTTTCTATTCAGGCGGTTTGGAAAAGGCCTTGTTCCATCAGAAATAGGCACAGGGAAAAATCACTCCTTGCAAACTAAGATGTTTCAAATCACAGCTCTAAGCAGCCAAGTGGAAAAATCCTTCACGCCAGACTCTGACTTGTTATTCTGAATCACACAATTTCTGATACGGTTGATATGTCCCATTTGGCAAAAATATTCAAAATATTATTGTTTGAATTTGGCTAAATTGCCAAAACCCAACTGTGTAGAAGTGGCAAATTTATTTAGCACAAAGAAATGGGATAATACTATCTTTTGTATTGGACTAATGAAAGTGAAAATGAACTAAAAATCAACTTCGCAGCAAGAGTCAATCATTATAAATCTGACTTTCCAGTATTACATTTTCTCTAAACAAGCCTGTTTACTTGCTCTGACACTTTGCTCTCAGAATTTCATCATTTAATTTCATTCAATAACGAGACATTGAAAACAATCTCTGAGCAACTGAGCTTGATGTTAGCTTTAGAAGACATTTGGTCTATTGACTCCTGTCACACAGATGGCGAAAGACATATTCAACAGAGAGACTGGATGTTTTCATTACAATATTCTGTAGTTTTAATAATGAAATGTCAATTACAGTCTCTACAAACCCACACTGTCCTGTGCACATAACACAGTAAGTAAAAACAGATTGAATTCCATAAAATGTATATTATATATATATATATATATAAACACTATATACATATACACATAACCCGTAGTCAACAAGATGTTAAACTTCAAGCTTCATGAATAACCACTGGAGTAGAAACACATTTTAGCCACGTGGATCAAACTGGAAGATTTTCATACCTTACACAAAATGTATAAGGCCTTTCTATGTGGAACAGATGACTACAGCTCTCTACAGACTTTTACTGAAACACAACATCTTACAAGATTATACGAGGTGCCTACAGTCTAATTTAAAACGTAGATTGTGCCTCAGGTATCTCAGTGTTCGACTCTGACCAGGCTCCAACAGAAGTTCTGTTTTTAGTGTCTGAACCTGATGTTTTCCCCTGATTACAGACACATGCAGCGTGACCACACCAGGCCCGAACATCTTTTGAAATGCGTGCGTCCAGGACCAGAGGTTGTTGAGTATCCTCTAGTTCCCAGCCGGCACCAATATCTGACTATGTTTCCCATCATGTCAAGTGGTGCTTCAGGATACCCTGAGTAATGCTCGAGGAAGTTGTTAGGCAAAGAATATATTAAACAACCTGCTTGTTCCAACTACTATGACTTTGCTCTGGTTATTCCCCCAAGTCATTCATTTCTTATTTAATTGTCTAATTACAGCAACACTCCTTTTCAATATCAGGTATACAGAAAAACAGTATGACTATTCGTCATGTCTCCTCTGAATGGCTGTATGATGTATGCACAGTTTTTCTCTATCTAATCCAAATGTACAGCATGTGGACACAAGTGTATTAGTGCTAACAGGAATCACAGATAAACAAATAAATCCTTCTAGTGACAAATATGCAGCAACAGATGGGGCAACGTGTTGTCTACATTTGTGTATTTATGAGTTTGCTTTCACAGAATCATGATGCCCCTCACACACACACACACACACTCTACACAATCGCATTTGTCAATGTAATGAATTGGACGCTGGAAAGTGTTTATCTGTTGTGGCATCACAAGAGGGCAGGTAATAGAGGGGCATTATGTGCCGTATTCTAGAAGTGGATACATCCCCACAAGATGGCTGCCGGGAGGACTGCATCTCCCAGGAGGCACTGCTGGGGGAGGGTCCAAGCTCTCAGGCCTACTTAAAGCTGGAGCACAGGTGTGGAAGCGAGTGGGGAGAACAAAGGAGTTGAGACCACCAAGAAGCAGGAAACAGGAGACTTGGACCAAACACCTTTGGAAACGAACCGTGTGAGGAGCCACTGGATGGAGGACATATCCTAACCGTTTGATGAACTTAATGTCTTGCTTTGAGAGAGACTTTTTGTTGTTTAATAAACCAGGACTTGGTTTGAAACCTTTTTCGTGACTTCTCTTTGCTTCTGTGACGCACTGCCCTACACCCTGTTCAGTGGTTAAACCTCTGGTGATACCACATGTGGTGGAGAATGTGGGCACGGGGCATAAGTGCGAATGAGCAGAAGTGAAGAAATCGACGCCTTAGTGGAACTTTTTTCAGGACTTCACACGGCTGATCCGGAAAACCAAATGGAGCAATTGTTGCAGGTGTTGGTAGAGGGCCAGAGAATTCAACAGGAAATAAACACGGCTTTGCTGCAACAACAAGAAAGGGCAAATCAACTCAAAGAACAGGAGCTTCGACAAACCAGGTCATCACCCCGGGCAAGTGATTTCCTTTCTAAGTTGGGAGTAACAGATGATGTCGAAGCTTACCTCCATGCCTTCGAGGCCACAGCTGTGAGAGAGGGGTGGGAGAAGAGACAATGGGTAGGAATTGTGGCTCCTTTTTTGTCAGGGGAGGCTCTAAAAGCTTTCAGGGATGTAGAATTGAGTGTTGGGCAGGATTATGAGAAACTAAAGGAAGAGATACTTAGCCGCCAGGGCCTTACCAAGTTTAGTTTGGCGCAGCAGTTCCATGAATGGACATTTAAACCATGCGCAACCCCATGGTCACAAATGCATGAGTTGACACGCGTAACAAACAGGTGGCTGGACCCGGGGAAAAACAGTCCAGCAGCAATGGTAGAGATCCTCCTCATTGACCGATATCTAAGAGCCCTGCCGTTTGAGGCCAAGAAGGTTATCAGCCAGCAGAAGATAACAACAACCATGCAGTTGGTAGAAGCCGTAGAACAGTATCAGGCAGCCATGGATATGCTTCGTCCCTCCCGGAAGGAACCAACATCTCTGGCTCCTGTTCGGCGTGGTGGAATTCGCCCTGGAGTTACCCAACAGGGGAGCTCTCCTGCTAGCTCACAGGGAAGAGGGTTTATCCCGTTTCAACAGCAACGAGGAGCCTCAAACCCAGAACCTCGTCAGTGCTACCGCTGTGGCCAAATAGGTCATATCTCGTGGCAGTGTGACAAGCCGGACGAGCCAATGCCCACAGCTGCGTCCTCCAGCAGTCTTCATGCGAACTTTGCTGCCCTCCTTGGGGAAAGTGCGGACCGTAGACCGACATGCCCTGTAACTGTGAATCAACGGGATGTAGAAGCCTTGCTGGATTCGGGAAGTGCCCGAACACTAGTCCAGGAGTCCGTGCTGGAAGCCTCCCCTCTAGCTCAAAGTGAACACGTCCCGGTCGTTTGCGTACATGGGGACACTCGGGAATATCCAACTGCCAGGGTGAGTCTGAAAACTACCAGAGGCACATTTGATGTTATAGTGGGGGTAATTAAGTCCCTCCCTGTTCCCGTCCTGATCGGTCGGGATTGCTCAGCCTTCTCCATGCTGTTGAAAGAGGCAGAAAAGAGGCGTAAGCTACAACCACGACAACGTAAGTGTCCGGTCACTAAAGCTAACAAGTCATGTTTACATCCTTCCAAGCCATGTGATTCCCCATCTGTGATAGCTCAAGTTTTTGCAGCAGACTCCAGTGGTGCGGATTCAGAACCGGAAGAGCCGGCCAACTCAGAGCTGCAACCCGGGCCAAGTGACGAGGAGGCCGAGGACGTGGAAGCGAAACCCCCACTGAGAGGTCAGTTTGGAACGGCCCAAGTACAGGACCCTACCCTAAATAATGCTCTAAAAAATGTCCAGGTTGTCGAGGGAATCCTGGTGGGGCCTAGGCTAACCCGGTCATTCCCTCACTTCGCTGTCAAGAATGGTCTCTTGTATCAGGTTATCAATTATCAAGATAAGGAAGTGGAGCAACTTCTTGTGCCTAAACCTCACCGTCCAACAGTTATGCAGTTAGCTCATACATATACTAGGGGCTCACCTGGGGGTGGAGAAAACCAAGGAAAGAATATTACAGAGGTTCTTTTGGCCAGGGATTCACAAGGAAGTAGAAAATTTCTGTCGCAGTAGCCCAGAGTGCCAGGTCACCGCTCCAAAACCAAGGTACAGGAGTCCTCTAATTCCCTTACCGATTATAGAGACTCCTTTCGAAAAGGTGGGGCTGGATATTGTAGGGCCACTACCAAAGAGTGCTCGAGGCCATCAGTATATCCTTGTCCTGATGGACTACGCAACAAGGTATCCAGAAGCCATACCTCTTAGAAAAGCTAACGCTAGGCAAATAGCAAATGAGCTATTCCTTTTCAGCACTAGGGTAGGGTTGCCAAAAGAAATACTGACTGACCAAGGGACTCCCTTTATGTCCCGTGTCATGAGACAGTGGTGTGCCCTGCTGCGAGTTAAACAGGTCCGAACATCTGTATACCATCCACAGACTGATGGGTTAGTGGAGAGGTTTAACAAAACTCTTAAAACCATGCTAAGGAAGGCAGTCGGCCAAGATGGTAGAAATTGGGATCAGCTCATCCCCTACCTCCTGTTTGCAGTTAGGGAAGTTCCCCAGTCCTCCACAGGGTTTTCGCCCTTTGACCTTCTCTATTCACACAAGCCAAGGGGACTGCTAGACATCGCCAAAGAGACCTGGGAGGAACAACCATGTCCCCATAGGACCATGATTGAACATGTCACAGCAATGCGCACCCGAATGGCCGCCATATTTCCCATTGTGAAGGAGCACATGGAGAAAGCACAGCGAGATCAAAGAGCTGTGTATGACAGAACAGCCCAACCCAGGGAGTTCCAAACAGGGGACAGGGTCTTAGTTCTGGTGCCCACGGTAGAATGTAAATTCTTGGCTACCTGGCAGGGACCCTACGAAGTCATTGAGAAGGTGGGGGAAGTTAATTATAAAATACGACAACCTGGAAAGCGTAAGGGTGAGCAGATATACCATGTTAACCTCTTGAAAAAATGGCATGACAGAGAGACATTGTTTACTGGCGGTGTCTCAAAGGGGCAAGGAGGATTAGCCCGGGAAGAAGTGAGTTTTGGTCCCGAACTTTCCCCTCACCAGCTACAGCAAGCAAAGGAGCTGGTTGAACGCAATCAAGATGTTTTCTCCTCCCTCCCGGGCTGCACACACTTGGTGGAGCATGAAGTACGCACCCCGGAAGGAAAGACTGTAAACCAAAGGCCGTATCGGGTACCAGAGGCCCGCAGGAAAGTGATCGAGGAAGAGGTAAGCAAGATGTTGGATCTGAATGTCATTGAAGAGTCGAAGAGTTCTTGGTCAAGCCCTATCATCCTGGTGGCCAAGCCGGATAACACAGTACGTTTCTGCAATGATTTTAGAAAGCTGAATGCTGTTTCTGAATTTGATGCTTACCCCATGCCTCGGGTGGACGAGCTCATTGAGAGCCTGGGTAATGCACGGTTCATAACCACTATTGATCTTACCAAAGGCTATTGGCAGGTTCCGTTGGCAGCAGAGTCTAAGGAAAAAACAGCCTTCGCCACTCCAGGAGGTCTTTGGCAGTATCGGATGTTGCCGTTCGGTTTGGCCGGAGCACCGGCTAGCTTCCAGCGCTTAATGGATCAGGTACTGAAGCCTCATAAAGAATATGCTTCTGCTTACTTAGACGATGTGGTGATCCAGAGTCCTGATTGGGATAATCACTTACCTCGGGTGGAGAAGGTCCTGGAGTCTATAAGGGAAGCAGGCTTGACGGCGAACCCGAAAATATGCAAGCTGGCCTACAGTGAGACAAACTACCTGGGGTATACCATTGGCCGAGGCCTCGTCAAGCCGCAGGAGGCAAAACTGGCTGCCATCCAAGAGTGGCCAATCCCGTTGACGAAGAAGCAGGTGAGATCGTTTCTAGGCCTTGCAAATTATTACAGAAGATTCATTCCTGAGTTTGCTAGGATAGCTGCTCCCCTCACAGAACTGACTACAAAGAAGCACTCGAGGATGGTGAAGTGGACCCCCGAAGCAGAGGAAGCCTTTTGCAATCTGAAAAGGGCCTTATGTTCAAAACCGGTCCTCATGGCTCCGGACTTCAGTAAGGAGTTTGTGGTCCAGGCGGATGCCTCTGAGGTGGGGCTGGGGGCTGTCCTGTCCCAAATTCATGAGGGTGAGGAACATCCAGTGCTTTATTTGAGTCGGAAGTTGCTGCCAAGGGAGAGGAACTATGCCACAGTGGAGAAAGAAGGTTTGGCAATAAAATGGGCCCTGGAAACGCTCAAATACTATCTGTTGGGGAGGAGGTTCACGCTAGTAACAGATCATGCTCCATTACAGTGGATGGCCAGAAACAAGGAGTCTCACTATAGGGTAACCAGGTGGTTTTTAGGGCTCCAACCTTTTAACTTCTCTGTGATTCACAGGCCCGGTCGCAGGCATGGAAACGCTGACGCACTATCCCGCCGTGATGCCTTTTGGTCTTCATTCAACCTGCCGAGGACGTCAGGTCCGAGGGGAGGGATGTGTGGCATCACAAGAGGGCAGGTAATAGAGGGGCATTATGTGCCATATTCTAGAAGTGGATACATCCCCACAAGATGGCTGCCGGGAGGACTGCATCTCCCAGGAGGCACTGCTGGGGGAGGGTCCAAGCTCTCAGGCCTACTTAAAGCTGGAGCACAGGTGTGGAAGCGAGTGGGGAGAACAAAGGAGTTGAGACCACCAAGAAGCAGGAAACAGGAGACTTGGACCAAACACCTTTGGAAACGAACCGTGTGAGGAGCCACTGGATGGAGGACATATCCTAACCGTTTGATGAACTTTATGTTTTGCTTTGAGAGAGACTTTTTGTTGTTTAATAAACCAGGACTTGGTTTGAAACCTTTT